>NKZY01000783.1:0-186728 GCA_002374555.1 Metschnikowia mauinuiana | reverse complement strand
CAAAAATTCCCCCCCCCCCCCTTCCCCTACTCAAAGATGAGTCTGCTTGAACACCCCAAAGCTTTTCTTATTTTTTTCCCGTGATTTTCTCCTTAATTCCTCCCTATTTTTCTTTAATTTTTTTTATTTTCTTATTTTCCTGAATTTTTCCTTATTTTTCCATTTCTATATACATAGTAATTAACGACCAGAAAAAACGGTGCGCATGGCACTAGCCCAGGTCTCCTTCTTCTCGCCCTTGATCTCACTCATGATCCGCTCATAGTAATGGGGGTTCCCCTTGGGCTTCGTCAACTTCTCGTCGAGCTTGTAGTAGTTTCTGTACTTGTCGTTGACCAACGCCCTCAACGAGATGTACTGGAGCTTCAAGTCCGGCTCACTGATGCCACTGACGACTTGAGGGTTGGAGAACCGCTCGATTTGGACATCCTTGAATGACGCATAGTGGGTCAAGCGCTCCTTGGGGAGGGTCTTTAAGAGCGAGAGGATTTTCTCCGTGACCTGTGCTTTCGAAGACATGATGAAGAGTGAGGTAGTCTAGTTTGGTTTTTCAGTGCCGCGCCATATGCAGGCAGTAGAGAAGAGACAGGAAAGAGACAGGAAAGAGACAGGAAAGGTGGATGAGTATATATTGCAAGGATAAAAGGGATTATAAAAATAAAAGATGATGGTGTACGGGTGGAGACTTAAAAGGGATAAATAGGGAATTAGGGTAAAAAAATTAGTGGAAGGTTGGGCGTTGGTGTTGGAGATAGAGGAAATGGTGGAGTGGTCACATGACAGACGTAGTACAGATTTCGCAGTGGAGTTTCCGGCACCATAATTTTTAGGTTCTTGATCCTAGACTCTTCACCACAATGGCTAAGCATACCCCCAGATTGGTGTTCGTCCGCCACGGGCAGACCACGTGGTCCAAATCGGGCCAGTACACGTCGATCACCGACTTGGATCTCACGCCCTTTGGAGAAACCCAAATGCGTAACACTGGAAAGCAGTTGATTGGGTTCTCGCCGTTCCACTTGATCCAGCCGCAAAACATTAAGATGTTGATCACGTCGCCACGGAATCGGGCCAAGAGAACCGCCCAGTTGTTGATCGAAGGCCTTGAGGATTCTGTTCGTGAAGCCATTCCCGTTTCCGAGGAGGCCGACTTGAGAGAGTGGGAGTATGGCGACTACGAGGGCCTCCGCACGCAGGAAATCATTGATTTGCGTAAGCTGAGGGGCCACGAGGCCAATGGCGAGATCTGGAACATTTTCGAGTATGGCTGTGAAAACGGAGAGGACTATTTGCAAGTGACGGAACGGGTGGATGCATTGATTGGCAGAATTCGCAAGGTGCACGCCGAGGCCATGGAAAAGAACGTTCCGTGCGACGTTGTGTTGGTGGCCCACGGACACATTCTCCGGTGCTTTGCATCGAGATGGATTGGAAAACCACTCAACCAGAACCCGGACTTGGTATTGGATGCAGGCGGCGTGGGCGTCTTGACTTACCAGCATTGTAACATCAATGAGCCTGCATTTTGCTTGGCGGGAGCTTTTGTCGTGCCTGTAGAGGAAGAAGGCAAGCAACCATAATTAAAGATTAGAACTAGAATAGACATACACTTAATCTAAACCACCAAATAATCTAAACCACCGAAACAACCTGAAACAACCTGAAACAACCTCTGATAATCAAAATAACGATCTGATCCTACAAATCTAATTGAAGGTGTCATTAAACCAACCAAAGTCTCTTTAAACCAACCAGGTCTCTTTAAATCAACCAAGGTCTCTTTGAAAAAAATACTAGAAGTCTTAAAAATGACCCGAAGTGGATTTCAAAAAATATTAATCTACAGATCCATGACAGTTTTTTGATGGACTGCATAGGATATAAGAAATCGGATTGTCAAGAGGAATCAGAATGTGGGGCCCAAACGCCGCAGAGAGCGCACCATGCAACCCATGTGGTCGCGGCATTGTCTGAAGAGGAAGTTCCGAATCCGTGTCTATTTCTTATAAAAAGCACAACTCCAGACCCTGGACCAGCCACAAAAGACCAATTGTCAGCGAAAAACACAAGCAATTCTTCCTAGGCAAATTCAGGAATAAAAAAGAAAAAAATAAAGAAATATCGAAATAAAAAAAAGGAAACCTTAATAATTAAAAGAAAAAAAAATCAAAAACAAAAATTTACCAAGAATCACCAAAATGTCTTGTCAAAATACTTTACTTTGTCAAAACGAGATCTTTGAAAAGAGAAGTGACAGAAGAGACGGGAGTGAGAAAAGTGAGAAAAGCGAAAAAAGTGACAAAAGTGAGAAAAGCGAAAAAAGTGACAAAAGTGAGACAATTGAGAAACGTGAGAAAAGTGAAACAATTGACAAAATTGAGAAAATGGATAAACTGGAGAATATTGGGGACTTCAAAAAAGCCAATTTTGAAAAAAATAAAAATTCGGGTAAGTCTAATGATTTTGGAAATGATAAATCTAGATCTGATAAATCTAAATCTGACAAACTGGACTGTGCAGGAATTGAAGGTGGTAAGATCGATGATCCATCCAATTGTCCTTTCCTGACTTCTCCTATTCCCATTTGGCTTGACTGTGATCCTGGAAATGATGATGCCTTTGCTATTCTTCTAGCTGCATGCCATCCTGCGTTTAAATTGGTGGGCATTTCCACGGTCCATGGGAATGTGCAGTTGGAGAAAACAACCCACAATACTTTATCGTTGCTTGACATTTTGCACTTTCATCAGGACGAAATCCCGGTGTATCCGGGGGAGGCCCGGCCGCTTAAAGTGGAACCGCAATGTGCCACCAATGTGCATGGAGAATCGGGCTTGGGCGGCGTGCAGGTGCCTGAACACTCGGTGATCCAGGCGTCACGTGACCTTCTGTACTTGGAGGCCATTGCCAATGCCATCGACAAGTACGACGGCAAACTTTGCATCGTGTGTATTGGGGCTTTTACCAACTTTGCAAAGTATATCCAGAAATACCCGGCGTCGCTAGCCAAGGTCAGATATGTGTCCATTATGGGTGGAGCTTTCGGAACGGGGAACCTTACACCATGCGCGGAGTTTAACGTGGCCGTGGATCCCCATGCAGCGGAAATCGTCTTGAAGGCTCCGGAACTAGCTGATAAAATCATCTTGGCTCCTTTGAACCTTACCCATACCATCTTAGCCACGAAAGGTGTGTGCGATGGCATCTACTCCGAGACTGGAGGCCGCAACTCGGACATGAGACACATGTTCTCAACGCTTTTGAATTTCTATTCGGCCAATTATATCCAGAGGTACGAGTTTTTCGAGGGGCCGCCCATCCATGACCCGGTGGCCGTGTTTTTGGTTCTTGCCATGGTGGCCCGCGACGACCCCGCCTATTCGGTTTTCGCCAGTGCTTGCGACTTCCAATTCCTCCATCGTCACTTGAAGGTGCAGACAGAAGGGCCTGGCGTGGGTGAAACCACCTTCGTCACCCCAGACACAGACCCCATGCGCAAGGAAAAGGGTGGTGTTTATGTTGGCCTCAGCTTGCATAAACCTCTCTTCTGGCAATACATCTTGACTGCTTTAAAGTATGCTGACCAGCAGATAAAGGAGCGCAGTCCCTCGTCTAACTAAACCAGCTTATCAACTCAATTAATAACACCAACACCAAAACTCAAACCTTTTCATTGACCTCGTTCTTTTTGATAGTATCATTGATCACCATGCCGATTTTGCCAATGCAGTTCAGAGCCCAGATAACGTCTAAATGATTGTAATCCGGCACCTCCACAACCTGAAGGTTTCCCCCTTCGTGGAAGTAATTGCGTTCATAGTGTTTCATGTGGGTTGCAAACCGTGCCCCATCCACGAGGTAGTCCTCTCCACCAATGAAAACAGACATGGGCACTATCTCCTCCTTGGTGCTGGACGTGAACCACTCCTCTTTGTAAGGGAAAAACGACTTGGAGTCGTCCACTAGGTTGGGCAAATGAGCTGGTTGTTTAGGTTTTTCTTCGGAAACGTGCACTGGATTCTCGATATTTTCTTCAAGAACATCAGCAGGATTCTCGGTATCTTCTCCAGGAACATCAGCAGGATTCTGAGCATTTTTCTCGGAACCATTTTCGATGCCAGACTTCCTCGAGCTGATTGGAGTAAAGTCCGCAGTGGTGCCGTCTCTGTAAGCATTTTTGGGTTGAAGCTGGTTCAGAAACCCCTCCTCTACCGAATTTGATAACCACCACGACATTAACCTGGCAGAAACGCAGGTTGCGTTGAAAAGAAATTGAACATGGATCACCTTCTTGTTTTTGTAGGAGTTTTTTATGTTCCAGCCAAAGAGATACTTGAATATCTGGTAGGACAAGAGACTAAAGATCCGATGGGTGCCAATGAGCGAGCGTAACTGGGGCAACATGGCCAAGAAACAGCAGTTGCCAAAGATGGCATTGTACATGCGAGGCGACTTGCTATGAATAAACTTGATGAACGACCGATCATAGAACAAACTACCCGGGAAAGCCGCCGGGGCCAAGAAAAAGCAGTGTTCCAATTTCTTGTGGTAGTCCTTAAGATCGCGATTTCTCAAGAAAATCAAAGACTGCGTGCATCCTTGCAGATGGCCCACCAAGTACAATTTGGAGTGGTTGGGCTTGTGGGCCAAGACATTATCGATGATACAAGGCAAGTCGTAGTAGGCCAAATGGCGCACGTCCCAATCCCAGACCTTTTCGTTGTGCATCAAATTGCCCTTAAATTCAGCATGGCGAGGCTTAAACCCACACCGATTATTGCCCATCCACACGTCGTAGCCTTGTTCCACGAAATAGTACGGAAGCGAATTGGCCCCCGGGGCAAGCCATGCCCCTGAACACAGGAGAAGCCCATGCTGTAAAAGAATGGGTGGTTTGTTGTTGCGGACTTCTATGGTATCGGAAGGGTCGATGACGCGGTGTAACGTGAGAACATGGCCATCTGCAGTGGTGATATCGTACAGCTCCAAGTCCAAGCTCAATTGCTGGGCATAGTAGCTCAAGTCCGTGGTGATTTTCATCTTCTTGAGGTCCGGGTACGGCTCGCGAGGGGCATAATTGTCCGTGGCATTCTGGGCCTTGGGCTGGTTCTTCTTCTCTCTTCCACTCATGACATCTCTAAGGTGGTAGATATTGGCCCCGAAAGAAACACACGTGACAAAGAGAAAGGAGCCGATGGCCGAGATGAAGATGGTGAACAATCGGGCCACTCCGCCATTGAGCTCAATGCTGGCGGTTGGGTTGAGATTGGACATCACGTTATTGTTTCCCTCCGAACAATGGTAAGTGGTTTAAAGTTTACTTTTCACGTGTGGCGCGCATGGAAGTGCTTCTGTCGCGACTATAGTCATCCCGGTTACTCCTCCCTGCAAAGCGAGATTGCCGATTTTGGTGCGCACGTGAAACCGATCCGAGACAATCACAATGGCTGACAAATCAGTGACCATTGGGGGTTTGCATTTTGGGTAGTTGTTGAGGAAAATAAGAGTTAAGGCATTAGGAATCTAAAAATTGGGGAAATGTAAATTCCTGGATATGATTAGCTTTTCTGTGTGTGTATTTGAACAGATCCGGTGAGTCAATTACAGGGTCAAAGGTCAAGATGAATCTAATTTCTACATGTACTTATTATATTCTATTTGTCCACCCCCAGAAAAATTCTTTCATAAAATACGACTTCGTGGCCAAGTTGGTTAAGGCGTGGGACTGTTAATCTCAAGATCGTGAGTTCGACCCTCACCGAGGTCGTTTATTTTTCATGTTTTTTTCACCACAATCAAGTCATATATGATATAGTTGATGGTAAATGAGGTTTTTTTTTTGCTATAATAGATATTAAACTTTATCATAATGGAGCCCTTAGGTCAATAGCTCTATTAAATTCGTGTTTACTGACCCCTATGTACTGGTCCGTGTGTAGTGTAATTTTTACAAAATCTCGGTTAGTGCACTTCTGGTGCAGTGGCTTAACCTTTCTCGGGGCACGTCGCATTTACCCGCCATCCAAAGCTGGCCCAGTACGAATCCGCGCTGGGAAAGCTGGAAATTCTTCTGAGTTTCAATGCGGGTGGGAAATTCGGTGGTTCTCCCCATCCAGCATGCGTGGCCCCGGCCGCGCGTGTCTCTACTGCTCGTGAGAGCTTCCTTGGCGTAAACCTTACGCCGGGCGCTGCCATCAGAAAACAAGCATCTCGGTGCATGGGAGGCGGCGCGGATGGTTGGTCTCTAGTGAGGCTGTTGAGTGCAATTTGCGACCTTGGCACCCGATACCGATCATTGTCCTGAGTCAGGTTTTTTTAACCCTACCTTAAACGATTTTTGGAGATGGTCCGAGAAGCTCGGGAGCTCGGGAGCTCGGCGACGTCCTGTGTACAACGCATCATTCTCTGAATCAAAACTCCAACTCCACTCAACTTCCTGAACTTCTTGAACTTCAAACTTCTTGAACTTCTCGAATTTCTCGAACTTTCTCTCAATGATTATTGCTAGCATCCGGAGAATCTTTGCATCCTTCAGAACAGAGGAAGAGGAGAAGTCGTACTCAAGAAGTGCCTTTTTTAACCTCTTGGGGTTTTTGGGGAGTTGTGTGATTTTTTCCTTCGTGGCCCAGAAGTTGTCCAAACAACCCCAGATCTTGTAATAAAGAATTACAGAGTGGAGAGTGCATAGTGAAGAAGTTAGGAGGAAGAAAGAGGAGGAAAAATGAGAAGGGGTGAAAGGCCAGTTAATTAAATATCGTCAGCATTTGATTCTCTTATGTACATGACCACCGATCTATCCTAATATACAAACGAAAAGTTCTAGTTCGATAAGTATCTGTGGCAGTCTCTCCATGGAGACAGCCTAGTCTCTCAATAACACCTCCTTGGCCATTTCGTAGGCCGTCCACGAGATGGCGGTGCTCGGTATGTTGAAGATGATTCTGGGCTTCCAGCCTCTCGTGAACGCAGAAATGCCTCCTTGTTTGTACAAGACCTTGGCAGCACTGAAGAAGCCATTAACGTTTCTCAACGACTCGTTGGTCGACACTCCACGGGTCTGCAAAGCCGTCTTGATGCAGTCAAACGGATTGGTCAATGCTGCAGCAATGCCTCCTGCAACTCCTCCAGATACACAGTGGTAGTAGGGGTTATAGGTGTGGGTGGGGTTGAGCACGGAGGAAAAGTACTCGTAGAAACCAAAGTTCAACGCCGCAAACGGGATGTTGGTGAACAAAGTGGTGGGGTAAGAAATGAAAAACGCACCCAAGCCCTCAGCTTTGTAGATGTTCAAGCCGGTTTTCAAGAGCTTGGTGTTGGACGTGGAGGCGGCGTTGCTCATCTGCATTCTTTGCTTCAACACATCAAACGGCGTCATCAAGGCATCGGAGGCGGTGGTGGCGGCGATTCCAGCGCCCGACGCTATCAACGGGTGGCTTTCATCCGTGACCCACTTGCTTCCGGAGTTTCCCGTGGTTGAATTGGTCAACTTGCCCACCAAGTATGTCTTGGAGGCCTCGAACGTGGAGAAGTAGATGGCGTGCGCGGGCCCGGCTCCAAGAACCACCGACAGCACGCCTCTCCATAAGGCATAGGCCCCCTCGCTAGAGCTGATTTTGGAGATGGACGAAATCACGGATTTGTTGAGCTGCAAAGGTGACGAAAACACCTGCATTCGTGTTTTGATCGAGTCAATGGGGTACATGACCGTGTGCTCCATGATTCCAGCAAACGCACCCGCAGTGAGGTGGGCAGCTATACTGGCATCATCAGGAAGCGCCTCGTAGTCAATTTCCAAGGGATCGGCGCCGATCTTATGTGGTTGGTCAGCCATTTGTGTTGCACTAGGCGTCTACGCTCTCTCGTAGTTGTCCGATAGGGCAGGGGCTCGGGGTAATTGGAATACAGGTGAAGTTCACGGCTGTACAAGAAAGCTGGGGAGGGGGGACAGCCTTTGGGGTAGCAGCAAGGGCGGTTTTTTATATGCGGGGAAGACGGCTTATTAAATAGTGGGGAGGCGGCCTTTTATACACACGCAACGAAGGTGTACAAACGGGAATATCGACGGGGACTCTGCCAGCAAGCGGAGGAAGTGACGTGGGTGGAGGTCTAGAAGAAATGCGATTAGTGCCCGAAGCGAAAAAAAGAATGAAAAATTCAGGTGAGTATAGAGTGGTGAGGAGCGCATCCGAGGTACCGGCCCAGAGGATTTGGAAGGATTTGGAGGAAAGGATGAAGGTGTTATAGGTTACGGATACAATTACTTAATTGGAGAATTTTCACATTTGGGTTTTTTTTTTGTGCATTTCTGTTTACGGGTTTTTTCGGTCATGATCGAGCTCGGACATGACATGGGCCGAATGAGCTGCGGGCAAGTATCGGCTCCGGCCTATATGCAGGAGAAACCAGAGAAGACCAAAAGAGGAAGGTCAAGTATTTAATAGTGTCAAGTAATTAATAGTAATAGAAGAAAGAAAATGAGAGAGAAAAGGTAGGAGAAGAAGAAGAAGCAAAGTAATTTTTTTTTTTGTTGAGGGCGATTTTGGTGGGAAAAGTGGTTGGAGGAGTGGGATCTATTAATCTATATATTGGGCATGGCAGCATGCTTCACAGTGAGAAGTGGCCAAGCTCAAACTGAACATCGGACCCAATTCTTGGGACTCGGTGCTAAGGAATTTTCAACTCGCATCAAAAGATAGACGTTTGTTCTGGAACAATGGTCTTGACCTTGCCTGTGGTCAAGAACGACTTGACGTTATCAAGCACAAAATTCTCCATGTTCACCAAGGCTTGCACGGTATGGGTACCCATGTGAGGCAACGACACCACGTTGGGCAAGTTGTATAATTCTGGCGACACCTCTGGCTCGAACTCAAACACATCGGAGCCAAAAGCGCCAATGTGGCCGTCCTTTAATGCGGCCGTGATTGCAGCTTCATCGATCACAGCACCTCTGGCCGTGTTGATAATCACCACTCCCTTCTTCATTTTCTTAAGCACCTCAGCATTGATCAAGTGGTGGGTCTTGGGGTTCAAAGGAACACTGATCATGATCACATCTGATTTGGAGATCAAATCGTCGAAGCTCACGTATTCCGTGTTGCACTCCAAGTCCGCACTCAACTGTTTCCGGTTATAGTAGGTGAACTTCTCAAAGCCAAAAGGCTCCAACCGGGAGCGGATGGCTCGGCCAATCCCGCCCATTCCCAAGATTCCAACCACCTTGCCCTCTGGGTCATATCCAAGACCCGCACCTCCCGACTTGACGCCCGTGGGCCATTTGCCTTGTACCAATAAGTCGTGTGAATGTTGGAAGTTTCTCATGGCCGCAAGGGTCAAGTACACCGCCGTCAAGGCCGTGGGGGCCTCCACTGGGTCCGTGATGTTGGACACCTGGATTTTTCTATCGGTGAAAGGCTGGATATCAATTTGGTCGTAGCCGGCTCCGTTATGAGAAACACTCTTGACGGATTCGGGCAAATGTGCCACCAATTCAGCATCGAACCGGCCCGTGTACTCAATTGACTGGAACGTCCGGGCAATACTGGTGATGTCCGAGTACTTGCCCTTCAAGTCCAGGAAAAACTCTTGTCTATTCTTGGACTCACAAGGAACCACGTCTGCAATGTCACCCAATTGGGTCCAGCCATCTTCACTGGAGCTCCAGTCTCCGAGTCTAAGAACCTTTGGTTTTGTGGCTGCCATTTTGTATGTGAGAGAAGTTGAGAAGGTCCGCTTTATCTGACAAGGTATCAGAGCAATCGTTTGATGAGAAATGTAATGAGAAAAGCGATGGGAAAATAAGTGTGAGATCATAGCTTGATTCCCCGGGAATGGTGCGTTTAAATACTCTGCGTAGACGTTCTCTGGGTCTCTTACCCCCACACGGAATACTTATCCCCCACGCGCGAGTCACCTTTCCCCCACGCTAACAGTTTCACCGACCACCACCACCACCTCCAATATTCGGCCTTCTGCCCCAATTGGCAATTTTGGTGCGTCAAAATGTTTATACTAAATTCCAATTTATTTGTTTGGTTTCTTTATTCAAGTCGGTTTACGTTTACTAAGGGCTTATCTCCTGGAGACCCTCCGGGTGTGTGCAGGCCGCCGAAGAGCGTAGATATGCCTAAATGGGCTCGCCGAGCCGAGACTCCGAACAATCGAAACAATAGCATACATACTACACATTGCATAGATTATTGCACGACTTGTTATAAATTAATAAAGGACTTGCTTGTTGTAGAACTTACTTTTTGCAGCAAAATTACACGAATTTCATGGACTATTTGATACTGTCTGTATAGAAAGAGTATGATTATGAAGAGTATGAATATGAATTATGCAGAGTGTTTGACTTCTGTAGAGCCACGAATATCAACTACATTGTATAAGCTGGCTTATAATTAGGTCTAATTAGGTCTAAGTTTATCGCAGTACACATAGAAATGTGACTTAAACAACAAGGTGGCTACCGCGGTACTTGAACGAGTCCGTGTACTTGTGTCTGTCCTGGGCGGTGCTGGTGGAAAACTCTCTCTGAGGGAATCCTTCGAACGACCTGGCGTATGTGGCCACAGAGTGGGCAATCAACTTGGTGTTGATAAGCCAAGCAGTGTAGTCTGGGTTTTGCAAGTCATCACACAATTGATGGTAGCATGGGTCGAACCATACGCCAGCCTTGCCTCCAAACTTGGCCACTCCTTTGGCGGTCTTCACTCCCTCTGCTCCGGTAGCAATGCCTCCGGCTGGGATTCCCGCATCAATGAATCCCACATAGTCCGATCTACCGTCAAATGGCACAAGCGTGTAGTTCAAGTTGTGCGCCTGGTACCACTTAATGTAAAGGTTCTTCAAGTCGCCTGAGCCGTTGGGATGATCCTTATTGTTGGCATCGTACACTTGGTATTCGTAGTTGGGAGAAGCCATCATATCGTAGTCCATAAAGACACGAACCTTCTGGTTCTCCAGTGACAGGAGGCTGTTGGAGTAAGCATAAGATCCCAAAAGACCTTCTTCCTCAGCTGACCACCAGGCAAAACGCACTGCATTGTTCACTTTGAATTTCACCAATTGCTTGGCAACCACTAACAAAGAAATGGTTCCGGAACCGTCGTCATTGATACCTGGACCTTCACTCACAGAATCAGAGTGGGCGCCCAAGGAAACAACATTGTCGTGGTCACCATCTATGGTTTCGGCTATCACATTAACAGTCTGGATCTTCTTGACGTACGAGTCCACATACATGGTCGTAGGGATCTTAGTGTTGGGGTTCTTCTTCAATGCGTGAATGTATTTTTGAGCGTCCGCATGACTGATGGCAACAGTGGGCACCTCCTTTCCCGTGGGCCCACCCAAAGTGCCGTGCAAAGGAGCATCGTCACTGTAGATGATAAGGCCGGAGGCTTTAACCCGTCCGGCAACAATCAGCTTCTCGGAAAAGGGGCACACGCCTCTCTCGACCAAGGCAATGTCTCCTGGAACGAACGTTTCTGGGTAGTCCAGCACGTCACATCCCTTGTCACGAACCAACACCAATTTTCCGTGGACAGGTTTTCCATTTGGCGTAGGAGGCGTCAAAGTGAGAGCACTCACCAGCTTTGGCTCAACACCATCAATAAGAAGGGAAAATGACTTGACTTTACCATCAATAGCATCAAATTGCTGCACATCGTAAGTGTAGTATTTTGACATCTTGTCCAATTCTGCAAGAATGTAGTTGATAGTTCCCCAGTGACCCTTAGAGCCAATGACTCTGGTAGGGTGGCCATACTCTTTGGTGGAGTCACGGGCAATGGCATACAAGTCTTCTGCTCCTTCGCGAAGTGCCTCTTTGGTGATAGACTCCTGCAAATTCTCAGTGTCCACCTCCTTCTTGAGAAACGATGGAATCTTGCCAGGCGGGATCAAGCCTTCTAACTTGTCGGTCACGTGTCTGAGTACGTCTTTCAAAATACCCTTGACGGCCTTCTTTTTTTTCTTAAGAGGCGATTTGGCGAGCTTCTTTTTTTCCTTTTTAGGCGATCTGAGTTTGTCTTTCAAAATGCCCTTGACGGCCTTCTTTTTTTCCTTTTGAGGCGAATCATCACAGTCGTCTGAGTCAGGGTAAAAGAGCTTGGGCAAATTGTCCTCTGGACTACCAAGCGCTTCTTCATCAAAGATTGGCTTGGGCGCTTCTGGAATATTGGGCTTTGGAGCCTCTGGAGCTTGGGGGTTTGGCTTTGGAGCCTCTGGAGCTTGAGGATTTGGTTTTGGAGCCTCTGGAGCTTGAGGATTTGGTTTTGGAGCCTCTGGAGCTTGAGGATTTGGTTTTGGAGCTTCTGGGGCTTGAGGATTTGGTTTTGGAGCTTCTGGGGCTTGAGGTTTTGGCTTTGCAGCTTCTGGAGCTTTGGGCTTGGAAGCTTCTGGTTTTGGCTTTGGTACTTCTGGAGCTTTTGGCTTTGCAGCTTCGATAGCTTTTGGCTTTGCAGCCTCTGGAGCTTGAGAAATTGGTTTTGCAGCCTCTGGAGCTTGGGGATTTGGCTTGGCAGCTTGGGGAGCGTTTGGCTTTGGAGCCTCTGGAGTTTGAGGATTTGCAGCCTCTGGAGCGTTTTGCTTTGCAGCTTGGGGGTTTGCTTTTGCATCTTCGATAGCGTTTGGTTGTGGAGTTTGAGGTACGCGTTGAGCATTGACATTGAGTGATTCAGGAGTAATTAACTTCGAACCCATCATCATGGCCTGCTGTGGCCCATCCTGGAGACGAAGTCCCGAGTCAGGGTTGCGATCCCGTGGAGCCAATGGAACCGTGGGCATACTTTGAACAATTGCGAGCACCGCAAAGGATGCTAACGTGAGTTTCATGATATATTCGGTAATGGGCTTGATAAAAATATTTTGAAATGTAAGGCGAGGCGGAATAAGTGCGGCCTTATATACGATTTCTCCAAGAGTGATATGCCGCGCGCAGGTGCGTCAAGCCTAATTTGTATGTCGCAGAAGATAAGTCTGCATGTTCTGCCACTGGACCAATAGATCTGCGTCACGGCCCATTGCCCTACAGTCAAATGTTACTGGTCGATTTCAATCCATTATTTACTACCGTAAACACAATGTGAAGGTCCTAAAGTCCAAACACTCAATCCGTATGAGGATGTGCAGTGTTGATGTCCAGTGTTGATGTCCAGTGTTAATGTGCAGTGTTAATGTGCAGTGTTAATGTGCAGTGTTGATGGCTCTGTTATGCCATTCCAGGCCCGCATTGCCATCTTCTCGAGCCAGCAGCACACATCACCCAGTCTGTGGCGCAATTGCCTCACACTCACCGCCACTGCAATTGCCATGGTTTAACGGTTAATAAAAACCGTACTAAAATCTCCAAAGAAAGAACTCCATGCTGCGGTTACCTTCATATTTATAACTAGAACCCGTTCCGCATAAACTGATGCATAAAGTCATTCATGTCGAACTGAACATTTTGTCCGCGGTGCTGCTGGTGGAATGCATGTCCACCCCGACCTTGCGAATGTCCTGCTCCTCCACGGTCATAGTCTGCTTTGGAGCTGGGATTGGAAAGTACTTCGTACGCCTCGTTGATGTCTTGCATCTTGGCCTCGATGGCCGCCTCGTCGAGTTCCCCTCCCTTGTACTTGTCGGGGTGGTACTTGAGCGTCTGCGTTCGGTATGCTTTTTTGATGGATCTTTCGTCCGCGTCCTTGGAGATGTCCAAGATCTTGTAGTAGTCCTTGGACCGGTCGAAATGCGATTGTTGTTGCTGCTGCTGGTGCTGCTGCTGACGGAACTGCTCCTGTTGCTGCTGGTAATGCCTTTGCTGCCGCTCCCGTTGTAATTTTTCTTCGTGCTCTTGGATCACCCGGTACCGCTTTTGGAACTTTTCTGTTCTCTGGACGTTTTCACTGTATTTCTCGAGAAGTCTCGTGGCCTCGTCGTACTTTCTCTTGCTCAATAACGAGTCCGCCTTGGCCAAGTGCTTGGGTAAGAAAGCCTGGCCATCCTCGGGGACTTTGGCACAGAGTGCTTTTCTGTCGGATGACTTGGCCTCGATGCTCAACTCGCAGGCAAACTTGTTCAACACCTTGACGAAGGGAAGGGTGTTTACATCTATGCCGGGGAATTCAGAAGCACAGAAGCTGGTGGCAATGTGTAGAAGGTAGTCCAAGTTGGTGTGCACATCCAGGGGCAATTCTTTCATTTCCTTTTTGGAGAGTTTGACTTCACTGGCTAGCTCCTTGTAGAGAACCGAGTCGAACTTCAAGGCCAACTTCTCGTCGGGCACCACGGCCTCCACTCCTCCGTATAAGTACTCGTCGAAAACAAAATACTCCTCGTAGGCCTTGAGAATGTTCTGCAACTTGGAGAACACCTTGCTTAGCCTTCCACACGACTGGAGCTCATTGTCTATACGTAGACAACTCTTGACGGTGTTCCAGGCATCCAGGAACTTGCCCTGGGTGAAGAGAAGAAACTGAGAGTGCACATGGTACTTGGCCAAATCGCGGGAGCCTGAAAGACGGGTCACCTTGATATAGTCTCTCGCGAGGTCATCAAAAGAAATGTGTTTCCCCCGTGCAGCCTGGTACTTTGCAAGCCTTATTTTGAGTTCATGGCCTGCAGCAGAGTCCGGAGCCACGGCAATGAGGATAGTCTCGATATCTGCGGAGAACCCATCAATAGTGGCTTCCTCAATGCTGCTATCCAGAGCAAGAGCAGACTCAATGGCTGTATAAGTGGACTCCCATTGGTTCATTTGTTGGAAAACGTCGGGAAACTTATCCTGATCAAAGTGACTCCTAATGTCACTGAACTGGCCCTGTTTGAGCCACATCTGCACCAATTTGTCTGCAGCAGGTGAAAAGTCCGGGTCCAATTTCTTGGCAGCTAGAAGATCCTGCGCCGCCAAGTTATTCTTATTGATTCCAATGGCCACAAGAGCTTTTTTATAGTAGACCTGAGCTAGCCTGGAATCCAGAAGCGTTCCTGAGCTCTCAATGTCATGGATCAAAGTATCATATTCATTGAGCACATTGAAGCTGGGACCCTGCGAGAGAAGCAATTTCTGGGCCCCGGCTATACGCTCATTGAGATCCAGCGAGTCGGCAACCACATTGACTAGCACCAAGGCTAGCGTGGCGATGGTGGAATACTTCATGGTGTGGTGCGGATAAAGAGTGCGCTCTGCGTGGGCCTATATACTTGTATAAAAACTACGTGTTCCGAGCCTGCATCCAGTGCCCACAATGGAACCTTCACGAACCCCGCCACTCTGGTATACAATGTAAGCTTTGAAAGTATATTAGATGAATCCGGATTATGGAGATTAGCATTAGGTTAGACTCCAGATGAAATTAAAATTTGCCTCCCCAACCACTCTTGTAGTCTGTAGCAGTCTGTAGGAGAATAAAGTACTAGTAAATTCAAATAGTTCTAGTAATCTAGTCGTACTAGTAATTTAGATAGTACTAAAGTAAGGCTTAATTTAGATAGTAATAGAGTAGTGCTCAATTTAGATAAGGCTAGAGTATTAGTGAAAAAGTATAAGTGTATAGAGCATGGTGCAGGTGGTAGAGTCAGTAGGACTAGGATTTTTCTACTGAGGAATACTTGCGGTGAGTACATGATACTCCGTTCTAATGCGCATGGACTTCCTATATAGCTCAACTACTTAAAAAGCTTAGCCAACGAAACGGCCCCCTCGTCGTTCTTGGACATGACCTTGGCCACCGCAAGCTCAAAGTCCTCTTGCGTCACGTGTATTCTCCGTTCTCTCAACGCATACATTCCGGCCTCGGTACATATACCCTTGACATCAGCACCCGAACAGCCGTTCATCTTCTCGGCGATTTTGCGCAAGTCAATGCCTCTGGTCAAGTTCATGGACCGCGAGTGGATCTTCAAGATATCTGTACGGGCGGCCACGGTAGGAGCAGGGAACTCGATCTTACGGTCGATCCGCCCCGGTCTCAACAATGCGGGGTCCAAAATGTCCAATCTATTTGTAGCCATGATGATCTTGATGTCTTTCGAGCTCTCGAAACCATCCAACTGGTTGAGCAACTCCAACATGGTTCTCTGGACCTCCGAGTCTCCTCCAGAAGAGCCTTCCACTCTCGAGGATCCAATGGAATCGATTTCATCCATGAATATAATGGAGGGCGCATGTTCACGGGCCATGACGAAAAGCTCCCGCACCATTCTAGAACCCTCTCCAATGTATTTTTGCACCAACTCCGATCCAGACACACGAATGAACCTACAGTCGGTGTGGTGGGCCACGGATCTGGCTAAAAGCGTTTTTCCCGTACCAGGAGGACCATACAAAATCACACCCTTTGGCTGGGCAATTCCCAAACTCTCGAAAAGCTCTGGGTGCTTGACGGGCAACTCGATCACCTCCTTGATCTCCTTGATTTGCTTGTCCAAACCTCCCACCATATCGTATGTAGAATCAGGCACTTTCTCCACCATCATCAACGACACCAACGGGTCGATTTTGTTGGGGAGAATCTTGTGCAAGTCATACGAGTCCGACTTGAGACACACCCGCAAACTGGGAGTCAACTTCTTGATATCGATATCCTTGGTGATGTTGACAATGTACTTGCCCTCGGGGTGGATTTTGACGAGAACCTTCTTAAGACCCATGACCTTGACGACTTCGCCCACGTAGGAGCCCGGTTCCTGGAGGAGCCTCAATTCGTCTTTTAGCTGGCGCACCTTGAAGTTGAGTTTGTTTCTTTGTGCCTCCAACCGGCGCAAGTTCTGGGTGGTGGTCTGGATCTTGATTTCGGCATCTTGGATCTGCTGCTCGAAGTAGGGCTTGATTCCTCCCTCGTGTATATAAGGTGCTTCGACTGCCGTCATGATGGTGTAGGTGTTGAGCTTGAGTATTTGCCCTCGTAGTATATGGCACGACGTCCGCACGCCCGGTATATGCAGGATAAGTATACCCTAATTTCAAGTCTTTCGGGTGTACAATCTGTTAGTCTCCAAATAACAATTGAGTTGTTAAAAAATTTACTTGTCTTGGAGATTGCCATGGAACTGGAAGTGTAGTAGCGTAGAGGATTTTTCTGTAGCGTAGAGGAATTCTGTGTAGCATGGATGAGTATATATGAGTATTAATAAGTGGTGAGTTATCATTTGTAATACACTGGTCAGTGGTGGACAAGAGTCCTTTTATAAATAGTGGCTAGTGTAATGCATTTGTAATATCCATGTTTACAAAGTACATTGACTACTAGTAGTATACGTGTGTAGGTGTAATACACAATAGGTAAGGAAGTGTAATCAATGTGCAGGATTAGAAAAGAGTTCAGTTAGATCTTAATATTTTAATTCTCCTGCCATTTTTAGGAGAACAGCTTTCTATTAGGAGAACAGCTTTTATTTTTAAGAGAAAAGCTTTCTTTTTGGGGATAGCTATTTTTGGAATGGAGGAGTTGAGGTGGTGGGGGTGGATGTACAGGCCTGAGAGTGGCGTGAGAGCATATCAGTGCGCAGTACCAGGACAAGTCAGTGTGGAGAGCCATGGACCTTTTAAAGCTTCTACTATTTGCCGCCTCCGCCAGCTGCGTGCAGCAATTTTGCAAGTGCCAATGCCTTCAACAGAGCATCACCAAGAAAATCGACGAGTGCAGCTCTTGCACCAAAGAGTGGTGTATCCAGCAGAATAAGAACATCTGCCTGACGGAAGAGGTGGCCGACTCGATCATCATCAGCTGTTTCCAGAACGAGTCCACCAAAGAGCACGTGATGGTGCTAGGGTTTACTATTGCTGTGCTTGGACTCCTTGGCAACCAAGCGTACCAGCATTTCAAAGGCACCACACGGTTATGAACCCAGGTTGGGTTGTTTTTTTTTGGTTGTTGGGGTCTTAAATGTCCCAGTCCATGAAGGCATTTCGGGTTAAAGGTGGATGTACTGGTGCAACCAGTTTAAAATCATTGTGACTAACTAACACATGCCAAGTGTTGACACGACATCTTGCCAAGCCATTATACTGCATTTGTCATCAATAACCATATTGTCATGTCTACCTGTCATGTTCTCCAGTCACGCACCAGTCGCATGCAGAGTCATGACTAGTCAAATACATACCATACAAGCATACTGAAACATTCGAGTCAAGAATATTTGACTAGTTATTTTGGCGTGGATGTTTCTAATATACTTGAAACAAACCCATTGCCAATTTCACCGTCCCAAATTTCAACGTCCAACATATTGGATATTGGGTTCAGTCTGTAGCAGTACATTGCGAATCGCATGCTCTTTTGGTCTGAGGGCCGCGTGCAAGAACGCACGCCCCAGCCTCGGCAGAAAACACTCAATGGCTCTCTAGTCAGGGAATTTTGGTAACAGATTAAAACGAGGAAAAAGACAAAACTGAGGAAAGAGGAATCTGAAACACCGAAAGGTCTAGACCGGGCTATTTTTTGCTTTGCTTTTTTTTTTTTTTGTGGGGTGGGTGAACACTCGGGGCTTAATCGGTATCCACAATTGAGACCCCCAATTGAGACCCCCAATTGACCCAATCGGGGCCCTGTGAAACCCGTGCCCCGTGTCGTGTGCCAGTTCCCCCTTGTCTTATGCACCGCACAAGATTTTCAGTCTGAGACTGACTTCACATAATCCGCCCACTACAACTCTACGCGATCCCAAAAAAGTCGTGCGGAACCTAGCCGCAAGACTGAAAATTTTTTTTTTTTAATTTTAAGTCTGCTTACCTCCCCTAGATAAACACCTCACCTCCCCTCCCCGTTGTCGTTTTCTACAACAACTTTTTAATTAATCAAGGGGCATTACTTTCGAACGAATTATTGTCGTGCTTGAGTTTTGAATTGATTTATCACTTGGCATTCACCGGCTCTCCAGTCCTTGCCACCATCAGGAACTCTTTTTAGGTTCCCATTCTTCACCCCTGGCATTCTCCTGGCTGATCCGGCTTATCCAGAATGTCTGAGAAAGCAGAAAACTCCCCTAAGCCACAGCAGGCGCAACCCGCCCCTAATCCCGCTGCTGACGCCCAAAGCCAACCCCCTTACACGCAAAGCCATCCACACCAAGGTTACCAAGGGAAGGGCCACAAACCCCACTTCCAGCCTTCCGGTGCTTCCAATTCCCCAAACCAAGGTGGAAATAGACAGGGTGGCTACCAAAACTCGGGCAACAACAAGTACTACAACAAGCGGAACTACAACCACAATAACCAGAAGCCAAACAATGCCAATAATAACAAGCAATATCCTAACGGCTACAGGTATAACCCCAATGTTTACGGCGGTAACTACTACTATTCATACCCAATGATGCCTGGAATGAACGGCATGCCTGCCTACCCTCCTCAACTGCCTCTGCAAACCCACGCTACCCCTCATCAATATCCAGTTGCATCGCCTGGCTCTTCCAAAGTGAAGATCACTGATAAGGATGGTAAGCATGTGGATTTGGAAGGTAAAGGCAAGTTGTCTGCCTCTGGCTCCGCCAACTCGACGCCTGTTGCTGCCTCGAGCGTTTTGCATCAAAGTCCCGCCGAGCTGAAGTCGCCTTTGGCTGCTTCTCCTGTTTCTGCTACTCCACCTACTGCTGTTCCGGCTGCTGCTCCTGCTAATAATCCGGTTGCTGCTGCTCAGGCGGCTGTTCAGGCGGCTGCTCCGGCTGCTCCGGCTGCTCCGGCTGCTCCGGCTGCTCCGGCTGCTGAGCAAAGCTCCGGTAAGCTCTCCGCTGCTGAAGAGTTCAGAAGGAAGATCTTGGAAAAGGCCCAAATCGCCAAGAACAAAAAGGCTGCTGAGTCTTCCAAGGCTGCCCCAGTTGAGGCCAAGCCCGAGGCCCCAAAGACCGAATCGGCTCCTGCTCCTGCTAAGGAGGAGGCCAAACCAGCTGAAGCCACTGAGCAAAAGCCTTCTGCTCCTACTGCTGCTCTGGAGCCCACTCCTGTCAGTGCCCCCGCTGCCACCGAAAAGGAAACCGAAAAGATCTCTGAGCCAACTTCATCTAGCATTTTTGAACAAGCATCATCTGACACTCCTGCTGCTACTGCTTCTAGTGCGTCGGCCACTAGCAAGGAGGTAGAGCCCGTTGAAGAAAAACCAACGGAAAAGACTGCTTCTGAGCCCGTTTCTGAGCCTGCTCAAAAAGAAACCGAGACTGAGCCAACTACCACCGATGACGCCATTGACGGCGAGCACGATAGCGAAAGCGGAAGTGAAAGCAATGACGACAGCAGAGCCGACGAAGAAGAGAAGGAGTCTGTCTTTGACCTTTCGATGTACTTCGAGAAATTGGCTACCGCTACTCCTTTGGAGGACCCATTCTCAGTGTCTTATCCATACCCTCTTGCTGGTGTGGACCCTAGATGGAAATCTGAAACCAAGAAGTACAGATATGACCCACAATTCTTGCTTCAATTCAAGGATGTTGTGCAATACACTATCGACGATGCTTGGAAAGAGAAGCTTGAGAGCTTGGGCATTGTGCCTAACAGAAGGCAGACATCTGGTCCTCAAAGAATGAACTCCAACAAGTTCAATGGACCAATGCAAGGCGGAAGATTCAATGGCGCCATGCCAGGAAGACTTGGTCAATTCGATGGAAGACAAAACTCCAGAAGCGGATCCAAGAGAAGAGGAGGTTCGAGTGCAGGAGGTCCAAGAGACAAATCGCTTAGAAACAGAACCCAATCCAAGAGAGGTGGTAAAGACTTCGTTAAGGAGGACGAAATCACCATTCCTAAAGAGGAAATCAAGCCATTGGTGGCCAGTGCTAATAGATGGGTGCCAAGGTCTAGACAAAAGCCTCAAGAGGAGCAACTTGCCCCAGATGGATCTGTTATTCTCTCTTCCGAAGATGTGGAGAGAAAGACAAAGTCTGCATTGAACAAGTTGACATTGGAGATGTTCGACTCGATCTCCGAAGAGTTGTTGAAGATTGGACATCAATCCATTTGGGAAGAAGACGCCAAGACTATCAAGCAAGTGATCTCATTGACATTTGCTAAGGCTTGTGACGAACCATACTGGTCCACCGTGTACGCCCAGTTCTGTGCTAAGATGTTGAAGGAAGTTCCAGAAGAGATCAAGGACGTTAACACCTTGTCTAAGAGCGGAGAAGTCGCCCATGGAGGTGACTTTGTCAGAAGAGTCTTGTTGGCCACGTGTCAGTCTGAATACGAAAAGGGCTGGGTCGACAAGCTTCCGACTAATGAAGACGGGTCTCCTTTGGAGCCCGAGATGATGTCGGACGAATACTACGCCATGGCAGCAGCTAAAAGAAGGGGACTTGGTCTTGTCAAATTCATTGGTAACTTGTACATCTTGAATATGTTGAACGACCAAGTCATTTTGCATTGTTTGAGGGATCAATCAAAGAATGTGGTTGATCCATCTGAGGACTCTTTGGAGAACTTGGCTCAGTTGATTAAGACGGTTGGTCCTAGATTCGAAGCCTCCGAAAGAAATAAGGCTGCATTGACACTTGTCTACGATAACATTCAACAAATCTTGGACAACTGCAAACTCTCATCCAGAATCAAGTTTATGTTGATGGACTTGCAGGACTTGAGAAGATCGCTGTGGAAGTCTATGAAGCTGGAGTCTGGACCTAAGACCATCAAGGAGATTCACAACGAAGCCGAATTGAAGAGAATAGAAGATAGCAGAGCTTCTGCAGAGAAGAGAAGACAGAACAAGGGAGGTTACAACTCTGGATACCAGGGAGGAGACTCGAGATCCAACTCCAAGATGGGCTCTTCTTGGGGAAACAGAAAGGACTCTAGACAACCAACCAAAGACTCTAGAGGCTTTATGTCCATCTCAAGATCTCAGTCTAACAAACCAATGCGTGACAACTCTACGCCCGCCCAGACCCGTGAAAACTCCAAAAGAACCGAGTCGGTAGCTTCCAATATCTTTGCTGCCTTGGGGGGTGACCACGACGATGGAGATGCTGCAAACTAATATTGCAAGTCAATGTCTGTTCAGTACTCTAACGGTATTCACATACCACCTCTTGCATAACTTAACTCTCCTGTATTACTATTTCTAAATACACTTTTGCTAAATATATATATATTGCTAAGTCCAACCAACTACTACCACTCACTCCTACCTAAGTTTTATAAATACCACTCTTTCTATATTAGTTTCATGAGACCCACTCCATGCCTATGTCCCCGCCAGTGGTGTATGAGTCTGGCAAGTCTTGCAAGGAGACTACCTCTAAAGGAGCCATCGTAGTGGCCAGTGAAGTCTCGGTGGTAGTGAGCAATTGGTCCACCCAATCATCATCGTAGGTGACATTTGAAACCACATCTTGGGCGCTTTGTCTTTTGGGAAGAACCGTTTCGTCGTTGTGTGTGAACCTCTTTATAGAACGCACAGCCGTATCGAGTCGTTCTTCGTGTCTCGGAAGTCTGCCAATTAAAGTCTCTAAGCAAGCAATAAGCACTTGCATGCTATTGGAGTCGGACTTCTGGAGGCTTTTGAAGGCTGAAACCAACTTCACCAAAGTAGCTTCCTGGGATGGGGGCCATTTGCAGACATGCACGATGAGCGTTTTCATGATGAAGTGGGGCGACTCACCGTTGCGTAGCATAAGTAGGATGCATTCTATGGCCCGCACAAGATGAGGTTCTGAAATATCCTCCAGCACAGCATCTTCGACATCCGAGTAAATGTTTCCGGGCTCGACATCACTATCGTCTGAATAGATCATGTGTTGGTCCCAGACCTGACTTTCTGGGAACTGCTCAAAGTCATTGACCAAAACCTGTCGAATTGGAGAAGAGTTAAGTGCGGGTCGAACCTTTGGTTTGGGAGTTGGAGTCTTCGAAGCCTTTGGGGATCTGGACTCACTGCTTTGAAGAGCTGTAAACATCAGTGACACATAAGGCAAATTGCTAGAATGGGCCAAGCCGAACCGGGCTTTATTGAGGCTTTGGATAAGCTGGTTCACATCCTGTGTAGTCACACTCGCCATTTCCGACGACAAAACGTCCACCTTATACTTTTCTGCTTCAAAATTCAGACTCATCAATTCAATCACGTTGATGGCTGCTCGCATGTCTCCATTAGCATACCTGGCAATATCTGCCATGGACTCCTCGGAGTACTGCAAGAACTTGAACTGCATACACCTCTTGCGTTTTATATTCTGATACAAGACGGCTTTCCGTATGACACGAAACACGTGCTTTTCATCCAACGCCTCCAAGCGGAAAAGCTGGCACCGTGACATTATGGCTCCCCGGATCCGTTTCTGGGGCTCCACTGTTGTTGCACCAAGGAAGACAAAGTCCCCACTCTCGATAAACGGGAGAAGAAAGTCTTGTTGCACCGAGGTAAACCGGTGGATCTCATCAATGAAAACAACCACCCTTAGCCTGGCTAACGAGCCCCGTCGCAGCCTAGAGGCATTCTCGGCGCGGATCTGGCCCAGCAACTCTCTTAAATCAGCTACCGTGGAGTCTGTGGCCGAGAGTTCCACGAAAACATAGTGGGCATGGTCGGCCAAAAGTCTTGCTATGGATGTTTTACCAACCCCGGGTGGGCCACAGAGGATCATGGACGGAAGGTAGCCCAAGCGTAGAAAGTTGGAGATCTCCCCATTGGGGGAGTTGATGAGATGGGTCTGGCCAATATAGTCTGCAAGAGTCCTGGGCCGTAGTAGCTCGGAGAGCGGGAGTTGCAACTCTGAAAGAAAATCTTGCTCTATGGACGCCATTGGCTGGGTAGATCTTGTGCTACTGATTGTAGCGTGCTGCTCATATCTGCTGCACGCTCTATGCACTACTGATGGTGACACCATAACTATTCACTAGTCAATGTATCATTCCCCTAAATTCTCCCAAACTTCCCTAAGCTCTACTAAACTTACCTAAGCTCTCCTAAACTTACCTAGACTATCTATTATCTCCGGCAATACATGTCTACTGTTAGTCGTAGATGTGTATTGGATCAACTAAGAAAAAAAAAATGTTTTAAACTGTTCATCGCTTTTGTTCCAGAGGTATGGGACCCAGAGACATGGGGCTATTGACAGAGTTGGATACTCTTCGTTTCTTGATAGTTTTGGCCTCGTCGGCCGTCTGTGTATGTGGAGATGGGCTGGACATTGCACCTCCCTGGCCACCCTTTATCATTGTAGCATTCATGTCTCCATGTCCGCCCATAGACACGTACTTTCGGAGAGCTAGTATCGGCGAACTTATATTGTTGGCCATGCTGAAGTTCATCAAAGGACTGAGCTGGCACATGACGTCACTTATACGCAAGAGCCGTAGTGCATCGTCATTGAAGCCGACTCCTTTGGCGACCTGCTCACTTTTGCACCCGGCCAAGAGTTTCTTCATGAAGTCGGGCCCCTCCTGCTTCACGTCGATGTTGCTCCAGATTCGTTCAAGGGCACTGATCGACATGGAGCTCTCGTAATTGGTAATTTTAAATTCCATCAGACCAATCCGGAAATCGCGGTTGAGTAAGATGCGAGAGTCGCCTGAGGCCACACCTTGCGATCCATCGATAAATGTGAAGGTGCTGGCAAAATGGGCCGCCAAAAACACCGAGCCATTGTTGAGTACCTGGAACTTGATCCCCGGGAGCGAGATGTGGTAATTGGACACGTCGCTGGCTCGGACTGCAGCCACGAAAAATGGCGGGACCGTGGCCGCATTAAGGCGATACAGTTGGATGTTGGCACCATGCGGCAGACTCGAACCCAAGTCTGTCTTGACGTCTGAAGACGGGGGTTGGTCATGGGACGGCATTATTATGCGCACCATGGCTGAGGGCGCCGCATATGTTTCACACAAGCGGGCCCAGAAGTCCACATTGGATATCGATGCATGCGGCTCGCTGGAGATGATGTCGATCAAGTCCAAGATGCGCATTACGCCTGCGTTTCCCAAGTTTCTCTTGAACATCTCCGCGCTGATCTCTTGTTGATTTGCCATCAGAGGCAGGGGGAACCCCATCCTCACATTATTGGCTACTCCGGGTCCGCCGGGGCCAATTGGCGTGGTGATACCCTGGGATGCCGCACCACCTGCATGGCCCTGGCTGTTCACTGACGGAGCCCGACTTTGGTTTTGCAGTAGCTTGTAATCGCCTTGGTCTTCTGTTTTGAGTTGTTGCTGTTGCTGTTGCTGCTGCTGCTGTTGCCGGTTGATTTCTTTGTTTTGGCTCTCAAGTGCCTGCCGCAGAAGATGCATGTCCAGTAGATTCAGGTGCGAGCTGGGCTCCAGGCTTAGGTGCGGGGCCAGACTGCCTCCACTTATCTCTTGGCCATTGCGAGCCAGACCATTGGGCACCATCACTGGGGTTGTAGGATGATGGGAGCTGGGCACCGTGGGTGTGTTTCTTGTTTTGAAAGTCTCTACCGTAGCAGCATCGGCAGGCACCAGGTGCACGCGGGACATTTCAGGTCGGTCGGCCATCATCTGCTGTTGAGCCATGGGCGAACGTGTGTTGAATGCAGAATTGAACCGCTGGGTCAAAGGGGCCATTGGATACGAGGTGGGAGTGTCTGTGTTATAATCGGCCATGGAGCCATTGGAGTTATGGTCAGGAGCCGGCTGAGGCATTGCCGGTTGTAAAGAATTTTCTTGCCACGAAGGGTCAGAAACCGCGAGGAAAGCCAATTATATCCTCGCCGTATATATGATTTGGGATCGAGGCGGCTTTCGTAGAGATGGAAAGTGGAGTGCTGAGATCTTGTATGGAGGGAAATCTCGACTCTCGAAAACCAATTCGCTAAAAAAGCACCAGCAACGCAATAAGGAGGGTCGTGGCAAGGAAGAGATTCTGGGCAGGATATAAAGCAAGCCTCAGGAAGCCAGAGAAGTGCAGCCGGAAGGAAAAACTAGGTGAGTCAATGGGTATATGTTGAGAAAAACGTTACTTTGGGGTTATCGCGAAAAGAAGACGCACGGTTAAAGTTAACGAGCCAACGCAACAGAGAAAGCTTCTACTGACAAGGGGCAGGGGCGCGGAATAAGAAAGTTATGTAAACTTAGACCAAGAGTCTTGGTATGGTCGCATTGTGTGTATAAAGAGAGTCGAGTCTCGCGGCCACCACCTCTTTGAAAGGGCCCGACTTGTTGCCGTTCAAGGTCCATGAAAGATGTATTTCTTTGCGAAAAGGCACCATTTTCAAATCCCATTGCTCTGACAACGAACAATGGTTTCCCGCACTCTGCATGATTTTTCTTTGTCTTCAGCCCCTCCGAAGCCTGTTCTGGGCCACTTTTCCTAAATGAGTGAATGCTCGTCGCCATGACTCCGACGCTTGGCCCGAATCAGTCAATGATCCCATTGACTCCGACACTCACACGCAACTAGTAAGAGAGTATACATATGGCTTCGGAAATTAAACCCAATCAGTAAACTTTAATGCCTCTATTTCCGGTCCCGGTACCTAATCTCAATTAGTTAAATGCTAATACCGAAGATTCCGGCTTGCACACCCACCTTAGGAGGGCCTCATGCTCTCGGACCGGCCTGCGTGGCTTCAACGTATGCTTGGATTCCATGGAAGCTTCGTCCACATTCTCCCTTGTTTTGGTAGCTCTTCTTTTAAGCAATTTATTCAATGTTTCTCTCTTTTCCTCCTCGAGCTGTTTCTCCTTGTAATGTGCTCTTTTGCGGGCGTTTTCCGCTTTCCTCTGCGCCATTTCCTCTGCAGTTTCCTTCTTCTTGCCGGCGGTCTTTCTGTTCAAGGCCAAAAGCTGCTCGTCCATCCGAGCAAACGTCAGGTCCTCGTAGCTTTCCGCGGCTTCCTCTTCAAGCTTGGCCCGTTGTCTCTCTGTGAGTCTCTGTTGGTTGGGGTTGTACTCGTCTTCCACCTCGGAGAGCTCGCCCGCCTTTGCTTTGGAGTTGGTGGATGCTGCTCTTGCAGCAGCTCTCTTGGGGATCTTGAGTTTGACCGAAACAGATTTTTTCGGTTGCTTGGGCTTGGCCTTCGCCTGCTTTTTGGGCGGTTCGTCCTCGCTATCCAAGAGATCGTCTTCATCGTAGAACGAGAGTTGTCTCTTTTTGACCTCTCGGCTGGGCCTGCTCCCACGTGAGGGTCTGGTTCTTATAGGTTCTTCAGCTTCTGCCTCGTAGTCTTCTTCCATAAGTTCGGCGTCGTAACTGGCCGATTGGTGGAACTCCCCATCGATGGAATCGTCATCATCGTCTTCTTCATCTTCATCATCGTCGTTTAAGGCCACGTCACTAAGTTCTTCGGAATCGCTGGCGGTGACTGCAGGCGCCGTGTCGGATTCGTCGTCGGTGTATTCTGCTGCACGGGGCATGGGGTGGATGGGTGTGTGGCTTTGTCTGTAGTGTATGCTCGGATTCCTGGTCAGTACGCACACCACAGGCATATGGAACCACGAGACGTCACTGGAGGCTCCAGAGGTGAGCACTGTTCGGATTTCGAATTCAGTAATAATTTTTTTTTTTCTTCAACGTATATATTCTCTTGGTACGTTTTGGGGATAAAATAAATAAAATTGAAACCCTTTAATTTTTTTTTGTCCGTTCGAACTGTTCTTGTGTGACTCGCTGCATTTACAAGGTTCCTGGTACCCATGGAAGATCTCACGAATGCGGATGGAAATCACTTGGCCAAGGAAGTTAAATGGACACCAAAAAAGGTATGGACACCAAAAATGAAGTTCGGGTCAAAAGAAAAAAATCCTTGCCTTCCTAGAAATATGTACACTCCAATTTCATCCAATTTGTTTTCAAAAATCAACTTTGTCTATTAATAAAGTGGAGTAATCGTGAACAGTGGAATATAGTGTGATAGAGTGGTGCAGTCTAGAGGTGCACTGTACAGGTGCGCTATATAGTACACTGTAGAGTGATGATAAGGTACACCATGGTATTTATTTTTATACAGGATAAGTGCTAAAAAAAGGAAGTGAAATATTGGAAAATATAAAGAAAGTGGTTTTTTGCCATGTCAATCCGGTAGGAGTGAGGTGGTTATTACACATTGGTAAAAGCGGTGAGGCATAGAATGAGTGTGTTTTAGACTTGAACATGAATAAAAAAAAAAAAATTGGGATTTTCAAAAATCAAAGAATTAGCTACGAAAACTTCTTTGTAATGTGGCATTGGGCTGGATTCGGAATACTGCAGTGTACTGGTGTAGAATGTATATGGGCTTATAGTTGTGGAAGATACAAATTCATTGGGATCTAGTCCTGTGTATCATAGAGCATACAGTGTAGTGTAATTTAGTGTAGTGTAATTTAGTCTAGTGGGAGAGTACGAGTAGAGTCAGTATATTATGATAGTATAGTACTGTGGTATAGTGGTCTAGAGTAACATGATCTGTATGCAAGAGAGTAATATTGGTAGACTCTTCATAGTCAGCTGATTCTTAGTAACTGATTCAATCAATTAACCCAGGTTGACTCGGACTGCCTTAGATTAAATGATTTAGATTGATCTCTTCATTCACATTAAATTCAGGCCTGGCCACTCATGAACATGCCCTTGACGCTACGGATATTGTTCTTGACTTCCAGAGCCAAGTTCAAGGCCTTGGTGGGCTTTTCCGAGCCCTGCGCTGCTGGTTCCGTGAACAACTTGGTCTGGTCAAAGAAGACCATATCAACCTTCCCCTTTAAGTCCTTGAGCGAGTACTCCGTCACTTTGAAATGCAGCAATTGCCCCGAATGGTAGCCCTTGCACTCGTGGAGACGCGTCAGAAGCTTCTCTAGTTTGGCACACACGCGGTCCTGGCCCAAGGTATCCGTGGGCTTATCAGCAAGCAGTTTTTCCTTCAAGTCGTCTGTTTGGCAAACGGAATCGGCGTACTTCTTACCGGAACCATCGCCCCGATCAATACCCACAATGGGGATATGCTCCACTCGGCTGATGGCAGAGAGATATAGGTCACGTAGCTGGCGTCTGCAAGCCTCTAGGAAATCAAGACGCTGGTCGGAGGCACGCTCCATAAGAGGCTTGATGGCCAAGAGACCGACCAAGTAGGCCAAAGTAAGACTCACGGCAGAGGTGCGTGTCAACGAGAGCAAGAACCGGAGCGTATTGGACGTCTGTCGTTTGGTGTTGTATGCGGCAGCATCAAAAGCTGATTCTGGAATGGCAAGAATAGGCACCGACATTGGTAGACAGTAGACAGACAGTAGACAGACAGTAGACAGACTGTAATATATGGTAGTCAATAGACAGTGATAGACTAGTACACCTAGTAGAGTCAGTAGACAGTTTAGTAGACTGATACACTATAGACACTTGTGTTTAGGTAGACAATAGACAGTAGACAGTAGCAGTAGACAGTGGTAGTGGACAGTAGACAGTAGAAGTAGACAGTGGGAGTGTGGGGAGTGGAGCGCGTACCGAGGCCGGGAGGTACGGATGCACGGCTTCGACTACAGCTACCTTCCCATTGCAAAATATGAATCCATGCTTATATCTATATACGAATTTACTCTATTAAGTCGCCGATACCCTCGGTGTAGGGCCTCCTTTTTCTTCTGTCCGTGTCGTTTTTCATGGGGTATTTCAGGTGGCCTGGTCGCAGCTTCTGGTGGGAGCCTCGCAGCTGGGCCTGAGACCTCGGAGTACCTCGCAGAGAATGAGAATTTCGCAGAGATTGACTTGACAGAGAAGAAGTTGACAGAGAGTGTCTTGACAGAGAATGTCTTGACAGAGAAGGAGACTTTGTAGACACTGGAGAGTTCTGTTTGATATCACCATTGTCCACATCCTTCACATAGTCGGTGTCTGCCTGCATGCTTGCACGCTTCTTCTCTATACTGAGAGCTTTTCTCTTCTTTGCCCGCTCTTCCAATTTCTCAAGCTGTCCTTCATCGGGCGTCCACGTGGACTTCAAGATCCTGCGTATACTCTCGGGATTGATATTGAAAAACTCGGCAATCTTGACGGTTTTGATATGAGGCGCTTGCTTCTTGAGCTCCCGGATATCGCTCATTTGCTGCCTGGAGAGCTTGTGCGTGGGGTTCCATTGGCCATAGCGTTTTCGGAGTGCTTGCTCTCTCTTCTCCCACTCGGGGGCATTTCGCGCTTTTTCCTTTTCCTTTTGTAGAATCCGGCGCTTGAAGGCTTCCTCGGACGATAGTGGCTTGGTACTGTAGCACCTGACTTGCCGGACACGGGTGGTGCACTGGCGAAGGTACTGCCACATGAGGTGTGTAAGATGAAGCATCGCATCTGAAATGGCACGCGGCACGTGACGAGTCACGCGATCATACTATAAAAGAGAGTCATGTGAGTGAGGGCACGTGACCTAATTTTCACACACACCCAGCCTCTTCCAGATACCTAGCTTCTTCCATATCCAACCATCCCAACCCCCAGACACAATCCCCCTTCCAAACAATCACCTCTTCGGTTCGTGCATTTACCGTTTCACCCAACCGGATCCGGTCCTTGTAGGTTCTGCCAGATAGTAGGGCGCACCTGCAAATCCTGCACAGGCAGCTGAGGCTATCTAAAAAAGAGGATACTGGTCCTCTGTTATGCACAGTTCAGGCCAGCGAACGTGACACTCTGCTTCTCCATGGAATCGCTGCACTCCTGTATACCACAAGAATAACATACTTCAAGCCAATTCCAAATCAGTACCCTCCCATAAGTAACCTTTGTTTCCCAGAGAACCCATACTCCACAACGCACGATGAATTTTCTTCGGAAGTTCATCAGGGCTTCTCCCACCGACGAGGTGGCCAGCATTGCGTTTGGCAAATTCTTCCTTACGCGGTCTTTTCTGTCGCCCAAAGGAGCTCTCGAGTGTCTATTCAATGACTCTAGTCTTACTATTAAGAAAACTACCAAGCCGTTTTGCTATCAGTTATCGGTGACGCGGGCCTACCAGGAGGGAGAATCGAGTTCTCAGTCTACGGACGAGGAAGAGGAAGAGGATGACGAACAGTCTTCATCCAAGGATTTCAACAGCAATGACGAGAGGCTTTTTTTCATCAATCAGGATCTAAATGCCATGCTATATACCAAGAACGACGGCACGCGGGTGATTTCCTGGAAGGATATCAACGGTGACGAAGGTGAACGGCTTGAGTTCGTGGTGGACGAAGAGGTCCGCGCAAAGGAGGCTGCCAAGTTCATGCTTACCCTCTATAGATGTCTATATGAGGATAAGTATGGCAAGACATCTGCCGGAGTGCAGGAGGAGGATTTGAAAGACGAGTTTGCAATCGACATCAAATGGGACCAGCCGGCCATATCGAACTCAATGTCCCTACTAAAAAACATTGATGCATTGAGCTTGAACCTCCGAAACGTGGTATTGGACGAATCCCGCCGCAGCCCTCGACCGGAATCCGACAACTCGTCCGTCGACACTTTCAAAGATGCTTCCAGCATCCCGTACCATATCTTGCAGTCGAACAATCCTCACACTGGAGAGAATATATACACGTTTGGAGCAGAGTTGCGCGTTTACGATAGCTGCACGGATCAATTCTGCGTTCTTGTTCCCCAAGGTGAATTCAGCATAATAAGAAGGGGCCCCAAGGAATACTTGTTGGCGAGCTATAGCCCGAGGGGTTCAGTATCCGTGCCCATTTCAAAGGCCATGAGCCCTGCAGTCCGGAAAGACGCATTATCAATCATCTTCACCCACAGTGTGAAGGATTCACAGGGGATTAGCGACTACTCGCTCCTCCTTCACTTTGCATCGCTAGAACATCTCCAGCAGTTTGAGGTGGCATTCTTCAGGGTCTTCGAAGAGGTCGGAGGCAAAAAAGATTCCAGAAGAAATACCGGAAAGGACAGCAGAAAGGAAGCCAGCGAAGACCAGAGAAGACCAGAGAACTCATGAGTAATGCCAACTGAACTCGACTAGAACTAGCCCACTTCAGCTAGGACAGCTCTCTTTTACAGGACTAGCTCCGGAAGGTGAAAGCCTTTTTAAGCTCATCCCAGAAAAGCACGCGGAAAGCATTGACTCGATGCCAGGTTGTGGGGGAGTAGTCGTTCAAGCGGATATGGGTAGCATTTTCCGGGGACTGTTCCTCAAGAGGAATCCTATTGATGCGGGCATGCACACGGCGCACCCACGAGTGAAACACGTGCGACGACATGAGTCTCTGAAAGAGAAGCTCTTCCAACGAGGGCGGTCTCATTGTGTAGACAAGAGAGACGAAGGTGAGCAAGATGTGCTGCGACGGTGGTGCGGACCTGCACACCGCGCACTCAACGAGTACGTGTGCTCAAGTGAGCCTTCCATACCCCATCCTAACCAACAACATGATCAGCGATAACGAATTGAACACGGTGGTGTTAACCTTTGGCTTTGTGTCTGTAGCCTTGATTCTAGTGTACCAAGCCATTTCCGTGAACTTCAAGTCCGGAGCCCAAAGGAGCTAGGAATGTCCTGGATGGCCAGGCATCACCATCCCCAATCCATACAAGAAACCACGGAGAAGTTTACCCAGACTAAGGATCTTAGGAAATCAGGATACTCAGAATTTATAAGCCCAGGTGACTGAAAATCTCAAAATTCCACTATTTTGGATACTGGATACTGGACACTGGTATGGACACTGGTATGGATACTGGAGACTGTGTGCATGGAGTGACGTGGATGGCCAATGAATGTTTGCATGAGATCAGTGTATATTGAATATATGACTGTACAGAGTTTTGTAGAGATTTATTTCCTGTGGAACTGTCAAGGGACATTCCAATGGTTTCAGTTTTTAGTATGAGACTAGAGGTTCACGTGGCCAGAGTGATTAGTTGAATAATTTGCCATACGTGTCTTAGTGTTGTGTATAGTATAGTCATTACTGGTGGTGAACATTGTGATAGTGGCAGTATGGTGGAGGAGTATAGAGTTGAAGGGTGGTCCGTTACCAATTAGTATGTTAATTCTGTGAAGCCCTAAGTGGAACCAGAGTTAAACAGACTAATTTAAGCCAGAATATGTTCAGCCAAATTTCAATAAAGCTTTATGGGGGACATTTTATCGATTCCCAAGGTTCAGAATTAATTTCTATTCTTAGTATAACTACTATTCTTAGTATAATTTCTATTCTTAGTATGACTATGACTTCTAGAAACAACCATGAAACAAGCATGAAGCATCATGTATCTGTTATGACTATTATGACTATGACTATCACATGCCTGATTGTCACACGACTAGACACTAATGAAGTCTTCAATTACCAGAGTAACTCCAGCCTGTACTAAACATTTTGACTCCAAATTTGGGACACGAAATACTGGAAACCACTTTTTGACACACATTTTGACTACTACTTTCTCTGCCCAGGTCAAATACATCCGAGTACAGTCTCCACACATTCATCTAAGGTGGATGGAGTATTTATACAAGTTAATGGAGAAGAGGACCGTGTATTAACTGGAGTCAGTGTACAGTACTTGGTATACCATCCGGTGCTTGACTCCTTAAGACATTGAAGAAATAATGGGGTCCTAGAATCGGCCTGTGAATAGTGTTCCACAGCTTTAAACTTGGACTCGACCCAGGAAAAGAACCTATCACCAATCTACTACTCTGCCATTGTACTACTATTCTCTACTACTATACTAGGACTATACTAGGACTACGGGTGTACTATGAGGACTCTTTATTTGACAATACCACAGTCTTAAAATGGAAGTACCGTAGAATGTACAGTAGTAGTCTAGTAATAGATTGGGAAAGTATTTCAGCCACTATTACTGCTCTTGCTAAATAAGATACCACAGTATATAGTGTCTGCAGACAGTTAACAGATATAACAAGTACTAGAGTGGTGGAGGTTGAATTGACCTAATGACTCACTACCACAACATGAATTTTTACAGGTCTTGATGCTAATTCTAGTAATAGTCTACGTACTATTTTCTGTATTCCATTTCCAGGACTCCATATTTATACGATGAAGACTGTCCAATACACTACAAGTACACTATACTATACACTACATGTGGACTAGTAATGTTCGTAATTCCAATACTCTATAATACTAAGAATATAAAGAAAAATCTCGATTAAAGTACCGTAATGAAAATTATGAAATAGATTAATAAGGACAGTCAGAGTAAGGCTTCAAGAATTCTGATGGAAGTTGTCATAAATAGAAAGTTGTGAAAGGAGATTCTTGTTCATCTATTGCAGCTAAAGTTTATCCTTTAACAACAGATGATATCGAAAAATACAATTACGATAGAAATAGTTGGTTAGATTATAATTATTTACAAGCTGATTATGATTTTTGTGCTAGTTCTGGTACTGCTTAATATGTGATATTCATTACTAAATAAAAATGAATTATTTCTTTATCTTTATGTTTTTAGGTTTAACATATTGTTGTGACCATGAACATTTGCATGCTAGAAAATATTTCCTAAACCTTCTCAAAATTCTGATGGATTTTGTGCAGCTTACACAGTTATAAAAGATTCTTGTATAATGGGCCAGTGAGCTATACAATATAGTGAGAAGAAGATTTTTGATATAATTAAATATGAAATACCATTTTATAAAGTGGTATATCTCGATAAAATTAAAGTTAAATGAATTGATTATATAGGCCCGAACGCAAACGATCTACAAATGTCCAATTGTATGTATAACTTGAGAAGGCTTGTATAATCCAACAATCAAAGGTCTTAAACCTCCTAGGTTTTGGTATTTTTATTTTACGAGTCGGCTTGAATTTAACTTTTCCGTTCCAATATCATGAGATAGATTATAAACTAATTATTACTAATTCCATCGAAAGCTTTCTTGTCTATACCGTAAGTCATAATTCCTGGTTTCGATTTTGTTCTTCTGTATTCTCATTCCTAGTCTCCTCCGGTATTTTTCCAATATAAATATTCTATTATCATTCAGTGCTACTATAATTTGTTAGTACTGTTCTACTACTCATGAGTATTATTATTAATAGTAGTCAGACAGTTTTATAGTATTACTACCATAACTGATAACCATGGCCAGTAAAGAGTTGAGAGTGGTGCTTGGTTGTTTTTTGCCAGTACATTAAGACGCATTATTGTACGACCAGGTCGAGACGATCTACTCACTACTGCCTCTTCAATCTCCATCCACTCTATCTATCATCTATTTATATATCTGATACTATATACTACAATAATTCATGGCTTACATAACAGGTCAATAAAAGTATAAGTACCTGGAATACTTGACAGCCCATGAGACTTTAGTAGACTACAGTAGACTGTAGACGAGACTGTATAAGTAGCCAGAGACTCTATAAGTAGAGTGTATAAGTAGTAGACAGATAAATGATAAGTACAAGTATAAGTACACAGTAGTACATAGAGGAGGGTAGAGGTATGAGTGGACAGTAGTACAGAGTATAAGTACTAGTAGACTAAAATCTGTCGAGTGTAGAGTGTAGACTGACTGCTACACTCATCTGAACCAAGGGCTATCATAGACTCTCTGGAAGGAGCCTCCGCTCGTGCTTTACCTTATGCCAAAGAAAATTTGAATGATGTTATCTCCAACTGTCGTGAGGTGGACATTCATCTTGGCCTTATGACTGGTCAAGTGAAAAAGCTCATGAGCCGACCACAAAGTATGTCTGGAAATAAATTGGAAAGAAAAAGAAATTGGAAGAAACTACTGGAAATGAGCTTGTGCCATACTGAGATATCGTAATTTACAATTATCTACTACCAAACTTCCATCGATGAAATAGTACTGTATGTGTACTACCATGGAAGTTATGGAGTACTTGCAACTTGAAGAGGAGAAATAGTGTGGCTTCCCCGGATTCAATAGTATATCCTGCATATAAGAGCGGGTGCATGGTTTATATTCCATCCAAAACAAGAACAGACTATAGTAAGACAGTGTGTAGTGATTAGGCCAAAAAAGCCAATCTTATATAAATATAAATGGAATTTCGGATCTCAATAGTATGGTGTGCTATTAAACTATGTCATACCAGGCTACAGGTATACTCCACATAATACCATAACACTCAACCAGTGCCCACACAAGCAATAAAGATGCTCTCTGGACTATACAGGCTGTACTCTACTCAAGTATATTCTTTTCCACTATAGCTGAAATAATCTACTATCTGATACAGTAGTAGCTTGAGTCACACGTAGTATATAGCACATAGTCTTATCTCTAGTCCAGTATTAATAGTGAACTAGTGTGTGTAGTAGAAGACGACAACGCTTAGAGTTGTACTAAACACATTAAAAATTTACTTTCGGTGTTAGGAATTATTCTAACAGTGCCAGAATCCAATACTTAGTATCATGGGATGACAACTCATGATGTCATCACACATGGATTCATGCATGAGCGGGCAAGCACATTCCGCTTCATCAGAGAATGTCGAGCATCGGCATTCTCCCGGCCAATTAGATTCGGCCCGTTGCTATGAATAGCAACAAAGGAATATATAAGAACTAACAGGTTCGCCTAGTTAGATGAATCCCGAGAGGAATCTCTCTAAGGTGCATTATAGTATACGAATACACAAATTGATATGACTTTATATTTTATATAGTCCACGAACCTGTTAAGTTCTAACACATTCGGTTGCGCCCATACCAAGTGGAAAATACTGTTTCCCTCAACGTTAGTCAAGCCACTTAGGGCCACAGTGAGTAATACAGTGGGAGACCATGTGTGAAATTGTGGTGCTGCAATCTTTTTAATTTTTTCAAAAGAATATTTATGTTGTATGAAACACAGAATAGGGCATTTTTAAAAGATTATACCTTTTTACATAGGGCTTAGGTATTATAGCAGAAAAAGTATCTGGTAGTCTAAAGTGGACACAATATTTCTGCGGAAACACTGAGTAATACTCTAGTGGCCATGTCTAACTATAGTGATCCGACTGTTTAGTGTGTACATTTATAAAAGTCTGGGAACACTTGTCCCGGGTAAAAGCACTATACCCAACTGAATAGTATACATAGTGTTTAGGAGGGATTTACAGACCCTCCAGGATATGGAGATGATTGGAGAAATCCGGAATTCGAAGAACCAAATTTGATGAGATTTCGAAGACTTCCAATATTTGAAGGAACCAAGAGCCCATGAGTCCAGGATTTCCGTACCAAGACTTCTAAGTTAGGTCTTCAGTCTTCTATGGTTTTCTAAATTTCTCAAGGTCCTCCGGATAGTCTGATTAGAAAGGGTAAGTAATTAGTGTTATACAGTGTTGGTGAAGCAGTATCACAGTCATTTGAAGTACCAGTGGTATAAGGACCAGCAAGATTATCAGAAGTAACAATAATAGTAAATATCAGTCCTCTTACCAGTTCCAAGTGTATAGTTCAAGTTGGATTAATACAAGTCGTTAGTGGTCAAATTATTGGCAGTACTAGTGATGAGTTTTTCGGTGTCAGAAAGACTGTCACTAATTTTTGGAGAAAATCGCTTGAATCGCTTGAATCGCTTCACACTTTGATTCGTGATACTTGAACCCTGGGCCCATAACCATCACTCATACGTTCTATTCTACCTGCTGAATTTCATGGCACAATCTCTGGCCTAACGACACTGTCTGCATGGTTCAGATATGCCAGTCTCGTCCAGGTGTACTGTAGTAGTCTAGTAGTAATTTAGTACTAATCCAGTAATTATATGTATAGTGTACTATAGTTTAGTATTGTGTAGTATACTGTATTATGGTGATCATTTCCTAGAGTATTATTTGGTGTGCCATAATTTCGTTTGCTATAATTTAGTGTGGGAATGTGTATGAATTTAGCGAGTGTGGGGATTAGTGTAGGGATTAGCGAGTGGGAATTAGCTATAGAAATTAGCTGTGAATTATGCCTCGAAATATTAGTCTGCGAAAACAGGGGCGGGTTGGCGCAAGAAAAACGTTGGACTAAATTCAGCATCCAAAATGCGGAAGGAGAGACTTTGCCGGGCGCACTTTGAAGCAAGGCGGGCCAATGGGCGGCGAAAAGTAGCGTTAGGAGCGCTGCCTCGGCCAAGTACATACGGATGTGTGTAATGCTTGTTTACGGGCTGGAGTTCCGGCAGAAGTTGCCCATTCTGGAATGTGCTACTCTATATCTTCTCGACACTTTTCCCCATTAAAGCCTTTGGCTCATAAACGGCACCAGGCACCAACCATTGGCCTAACGCCACATGGGATTGGGAGCAGGGCCGGGTCACGTGCCGCACGCTGTGCATTGTCCAAGACCCATAGTGATTGCCACGCTCAAGACATTGTGCGGTGCGAGCTCGGAAAAGCATCTTACGCTGCAGGTGCTTTAGAGTCGGAAAGATTTCCCAAGAGGCGTGGCCGTCTGGACTCGACCTAAGCGAACCGTTCCTCGGAGCTTAAGTTGGCCGCGGTTCGCAGTAGAAAACGTCCAAGACATGCAGATTTATCAGGCGATCGTGCGCAACCGTGGAGCCCTCATAACCATAAACACCTAGGCTCCGTAACCAGGGTCTCAGGCTTCCACAGTTCGGTAGGGGGTGGTTATTAGGGAGTTCCATTGTTTCTGCAAAGAGGATGTGTCACGTGAGGGGCCCTTTGTCCTAGTACAATAGGTCCGGATTTATTTTCCCTTGTGTGCCCCTATGTCACCTTGACTCCTAGTGTCTGGCCCAAGGCTTCGAACCTCTCTCTTTCCTCTATTGGTGTTATTTCTCCCTTACCCTCACAAGGAATTCCACCGGTCCTGCGGGCATGCATGTAAGTGGGCAGTTTATCTCTCGCGCACCACGACTCGGAAATTAACCGAATGTGGTGTGTATCTTTGGGAAGCTTTAGCCAAACTGCGGCTATTATACAAGAATGTGCGTCATGGTGACAGCCCGCGAGACGTGGGCTCGCCAGGGCATTTCTTTTTAACTGTCGCTCCCAAGTGTGGAGATCATAACTCGCTCTCTCTCCACCTACTCCTTTTGTCAGGGACTCCTGTTCTTGTCAATTTGTATTACTTAAAGTCGCTTGGCTGCTGTCCCGTATCCGTCTGCACATTCCTCTGCACATTCCTCTGCACTGCGTTGTGGGCCCGGTCTCTCCACGTTTCAACCATCTTCACCCACGGAGACATCGATACAATATTAAACCACACACGGCTGGGTGACAAGAATACCTTTTCTACTTGAACTGCTACGATCTTCACTTCAATTTGAAAAGACTTTTTCTTTACTCCGAAAAGACCTTTCCTTTACTTGTCCTATCTTGTTCTCCCTGTCTACATGACCACGTTCCAGTTCTACCAGAACCGAAATCCGCCCTCGCTAGATGAGGTGCTATACCCGGACAAAGTCAACCCGCCCCGAAGCCCTTACGATCAAGAATCGTTTCTCCACTTTTTGTGCTCGTCCCATTGCATAGAGAACTTTGAGTTTGTCACGGAAATCGATACCTTTATCGACCGTCTCCATAAGCTTCATCTGGAGCCCCTGATAGATGACACGAAAATAGCCCACCACCTGCGGCTTGCGGCCAAATGGGCCTGCATCTACTACTTGTACTTGCATTCGGACGGCGCCAAGGAGATCAACGTGCCCAACAAAGTGGTGGTGAAGTTCCTGCCCGATATCTTTCCCGACTTGGGCGACTTGCACGAGATCCGCAACATGACCTACGAGCTACTCATGGTCAACTTCAAGGATTTCTTGAGCTACATCCGGGAGTACGAGGAGGAAGCCTCGGTGAAACGCCGCAGGCTGGAGATGGTGGCCCCCGAAACCGTGTGTTCTCCGCAGTACTCGACCGCTACCAATGATAATGTGGGCTTTATATGGCCCACGAGCCCGGTTTTGACTTCCAGGTCCTCGGAAGACGATGCAAATGGACAGGCCGGTAGCAGGAGTGGTTCCGCAGGCACGATATCCACCCGGCCGTCGTCACGTGGCTCATCCATGGGGTCTATTTTTGATAGTATTAAGGAACATAGTGGCTTCAACAAGACCATGCAGATCTTGCGCACCAGGCGAGTTTCTCTGGAGAGACACGAGAACTTTATACAATGAGTCACGAGTCATGAAGTCATGAAGTCATGAAGTCATTTAAAGTCATGATTTCAAACCACGGTTTTTAATTCTTGTTCAGTCATGAGTCTCGGGCTAGTCTCAACAGTATTCATCATACTGCTTACTTCTTACGAGGTTAATAGAATGTAGAATGATTAGCAAAAAACTTATCTAATGTCAACTGTAGTTATTTCCTGGTAGTAAAGTACACTCCTGACACTTGCCTGTAACATACCCAGCATTCATGTATACACCACATATACTACACTATACACTCCACATTCTAGTAGTTGCTGATACACCACACTGCATACTAGATGAGATACAGACAATAGGGACATTGGCGAAGTCTGCATATGGCTAATTTCACCACAGCAGAATATACAAATATACGAGCAAAATCATAAAGTGAATTTTCAGGTAATGAATGTCTTGAGTGTCTTGAGTGTCTTGAATGTCTTGTGAATGACTAATACAGTGAATGACGAAATACAGGTACATTGAATACATCCACAGTAGTGCGAGAAAAACCGATAAAAACCGGTAGTGCGACAACATGTGGTGCAGTATACGCACCGTGAGTGACTGCACCAAGTACACTTGATAATATCTGCAGATTCCTGTTCCCAGTTGTAGTATTTCTGACTCTGCATTTTCCAAAATTTCATTTCCAAAGATCATTTGCAATATTTTATTTTCCAATCTTCGTAATGTACACATTTTTGGTTTTGGGACGGAAAGAATGACTAAATAATGATAGGATAATTCCTACGTTTACACATTCATCTTTATGCTATTGGCCCTGTTGCGAAGGCACAGACAACAGTAAATGTTTGGAAATTCGGGCTCAACGCATAAAGTGAAACTACCAATGCTCACCCTCACATTCAGCCGCACAATTCTCAGAAACGTGAGCATTTTATTTATCTTCCAGTTTTTATTCTTACTTAGTATAGTGTCCAACAGTATATCCCCAGGATAGTATGTGTAGTAGTGTATACTATATAGTCTGTGTAATAGTATGGTGTATAGGATGTAAGTCAGTAATCAATGTACAGTGATATAAAGGTACTGTATATAGCATTATAACATAGTGGGAGTTCTGGGCTTGTTCATACAGTTTCGTATGTACTTAATACTGTATACTTGTAGTGATATCCAAGTCTAATATTTTGTAGTTATTTAAAACCTTTAGTTATGTAAACATCGAGTTTATATACTAGTCTCTTGCCAGTGAATGCACTCTGTAGTGTAAAGAGTAGTGTCTACTGGATTTACCCTTGGTACTATACACAGTTTAAGCAATGAGCTGGCAGACTGAATTATCTATACATTACAGAAGTATCAGGACCATGAATCTCTTTTTGAAGATTTATGGAGAATTAGAATTATAGAGAATTAGAGTTGGCAGATATGGATTCCCACTTTAGTAATTCTCTGAGACGTGCGGATTAGCTCTAGTTTACGCTTTTGCTCGCCTGGACATTTAAAACTCCAATTCTCAGAGCCAGAACCTCGTCAATTTCTTAACTACCCAACCTACTATTGATCAAGTCTGTTAGCCTAGAAACGCTGAATTTATATTTTCAAGTTTCGTATGTAAATATCAAAATATCTCTAATAGTCTGTAGTGTCAAGGTCAGAAACAGAGATTTAGGAGGAATACGGCAGGAAATACGGTCAAATTCGACAAACTTGTGTCAATTACAAAAGGTCGGGACTTGGACAAACGTAGACTCAGACAGACTAGAATAAACGACTCTGACAGACCAGGCTTAGATAAGTGCCATAGAAAGTATATAAATCATATCATATTATTTATACTTGGCATTCATGTACACTAGTATACGTACATCAGCTTGTAGTCCGTATACCTTAAATGTATACATTTTTGTTGTACCTATTCGTCTTTATACTTGGCTCTGTCCTTGAGCATTTTCAACTCTTCGTCGGAGTCGCGGTTGCCCTTTTCTATGATGAGACCCTTCAAGAGACGGTTTTCCATCTCGAGGTCGTCGATCTTGATTTCGAAGTTCTTGACGGCCTTGGCGAGCTGCTTGATCTTCTCCTCCATATCCCTTTCCTTCATTTTCTTTTTGACCCGGAACCGAGCACTGGCGGCGGTGTTGCGCCGCCTTTTTTCCAGATCCATATTGGGCGTGAGCATGTCCGTGCTAGTGTAAAGATCACTGGTCTGCGACTGGCCTCCCGTCACAATGGAGCTTACACTGCTATTCTCCGAGCTATAATTAGAAGACGGACTGTTGATGTTGGAGCGGAAAGCTGTTACATCTTTGAGCTCGCTTTTGACCGTGAGGTCCTTCACTTGTCTAGGACTGGCATTCTTCAGTGGGCCTGTGCCGGTCCTGTGTGGATCCGGTACCTGAGATTGTCCACCTTTGACCGAATTACTGGGTTCTCCCGCTAGCGTCGTCTGATGCTGTGCAATGAGGGCCGAGAGCAAGTCGATTTGGTTTTGCGAAAGTCCAGCCCGCTTCAACGACGACTTGGCCCCGGGAGGCACGGGGAACTTCGGTAGGCCCGAGAGGTCGGGGATGCCACCGGAATTGCCATTTGCGCTAGGGTGATGCGCTTGAAACTCCAGCAAATTTGAAACACTAACGGAATCTCTGTTCAAGGCCTTGAGAGACGGGTGCAGGTCCAGGCCATGGCCTGGATCTAGGCTATCCAAATGCAGGTTGCGTTCAAACACATTATTCTGGCCATGGCTAGCAGCAGAGGCTCGATGCAGAAATGGGTTGATGTCGTTGTGGTCATGCAAATGGTGATTCTGAATTTTGTTGCGTTTCATTGACTGGATTTTATCGTTCAACGTGGACGTCAACTGGTGCCCACGAGTATCTCCAGCTCCCACGGCCATCAAGAGGTTCTGCCCGCTTGTATCTTCCTGAGGCATACCCATCATGTCTTCTTGCTGGAACCAGTGATGTTCAAGGGGGTTATTTGCCGAAGGGAGGTTTTGAAACGTCACAGGAAGTGGGTCTGGTTTGTCGTGGTCAGTATTTTGGAAGTCGTCGTTATGCTCATCGTCATTTGGCCGGTCCGGTTTCTCTTCGTCGGCAAAGATGAACGAGTCGTCGGCAAAAGCCGCCAAGTCGAGCGAGAGCTGGCCGTCCACGTCCAAGTTGGGCGTATCTTGGTTTACGGTGAAGTTATCAATATACACCAACTGGTCGATTAAAGCAGCCGAAGTTTCTTCCATGGTGAATTTCGAATGAAACTGAACAATTTAGACAGACAGACTGATGACAGACAGATTGTTAGGCAGACTTATTTGACTGTATTAAGTGGAGGTTGTCTGGATTGAGTGGGGTTGACTGGGAGGAGGCCCGGAGTAAAGGGGAAAGCTTATAAGCAACAAAGACAAGTGGGCAGTGCAGACTAAGAAAATTCACAAGGTGCTAGTGCAACCAGAAGATAATATTCAAACATAAGGCGAGCAAAATTTGTGTGACATGCCCAACTCAGACTGTGGAGTCTCATGCTTCATTCCAAGCGAGCATTGGGGTGCAGCAGACGGGCCCACGTAGGGTACGATGGTGCTATTTCACGTGCGCGGAGAAGAATCTGGGGCGATCGCCATGTCACGTGGCGAGGCAGCAGCGATCATCGGCCAACTGATAACGACATGTCAAAAAGGGGAAGAATAGAAAATTAAAAAAAAAAAAAAAAAATTGTCTGACCTGAGATGTACGGGTGACGGGTATTTTCGCCTTTCTTGCTTTTCGTCTGTCCTGTCCTGTACTGTCGTCTGTCTTATCTGTCTTGTAGGTCTTGTCGTCTGTCTTGTCGTCGGTGTCTGTCTTTTCGTCTGTTGTCTGTCTGCATGCTATTACGCACTTACAAGGCCATGTCTATGGTGATGCGACTACGATGAGGATTTGAAAAAATATATTGAAATAACCTAACGCAATGCGTTACCTGAAGAAGTGAAGTTAATTGTTGCAAAGTAGCAAGTAGCAAAAGCAAGGTAGCATTCTGGCGACCTGCAAGCAAACCTAGCAATTGCCCAATTGGAAGAATTGAAAAAATGTGAGCGTATCTGTAGCAATTCAAGGCGAGTCACCACCATTCACTAGACTAGCATCTAGACATTAACAACTAGTGACTATTATCCAGATCACTAGTGTCTATAACACCATGTCTAGTCTACTGGCCGATCACTTGCGCTTGTTCTGGGCCCTCAACTTCAAAGGAGATTGGTTGACAGCTCTCAATCTGTACTCAGCAAAAGTTCTAAAAGAGTTGCCTGCAGAAGGTTGCCACTTCTTAGTTGCTGGAGTAGGCTTGACCAAGGAGCTGAATTGGGCAACACCTTCCTTTTGGAAGGCTCTAATCACAGTGGTGGAGAAGTTTCTGAGCATTGGGTATAAAATGTGAATGTAGATCAATCAGGTGAAAAACTGGGTGATGGGCGGCTTTATAATGGTGCGCACCATGTGCGGTGCGAAAGTCAAGCCATATTTGACCCCTCACTTAGTAATTGCGAAGCCCATGGGCTAATCCGGCCAATGAAAAGCTCGCCACACTTGGGGTTGCGACTGCAAAATTTGCGGTTTCGGCCTTCCATCCCCGGCCCACAATCCACCACCATACTTACTCAAGACAACAAGTCAACAAGTCAACAACTTAAGACAACAACTTAAGACAACAACTTAAGACAACAACTTAAGACAACAACTTAAGACAACAACTTAAGACAACAAGTCAAGACAACAAATCAAAAAATCAACAACTCAAAACGTCGACTTAATTGAGTGATTGATACTATTACGTAATCAGTTAGATGTCATGGTTGGGTATCATACTGTATAGAGTACTGCTCCAGAGCACCATATTACCAGGGTAGAACCCACGATAGAGTGCTAGTGGTCAGGTGTCTATTACCAGTGTAAAGGTCCAGTGACTAAGTGATTAAGTAACTAGTAGTGAGTAGAAATGACTATTGAATAATTGTTCCATGAGCCAGTGGGATGACACACTGGGTAGAACTATTTGTCTATGTTAGTAGTAGCCATATTCAGAAATAAGGCCTTGTTAGTCTGGATCCACGTGTCCCTCAAGCACTGTTCATAACCCTGAACAGATTTTGGAATATAATCGAGTAGTTGAATGTCTTTAAATATTGAATGATTTTTGAATAGACTATAATGCAGGAGGACGCTAGTTGGTTAATATATGCGAGGATGCTTATAATATATCCGCGCCATGAGTCAATAATTGTTCCTGCGGCCACCGGTATAACAGCTATTAACATTTCAAACATCAAGACACTTTGAACACTGAATACTTTGAAACACGTACAAAACCGTCGCATGATCTTGGTAAATGTCACTCGTACTGCACACCACTCTAAACCACTCCTTTCCACTCCTTTCCACTCCTCTCTACACCCTTCTCTAATAATCAAAGTGTAATCATAAAACTCTCAGAATGTCAGGCGTATTAGATCCCCCGAAACTATCATTCTTCGCCTAATTCTCCCGGATCAAATTTATCTAGATTAAGAATTACAACTAAAAATAATTTGATTCAGAAATTTTATTAAAAATTTTTTTTAAAAAATTAATTCAGAAAATTCAAGAAAATTTAAAAAAATTAATTCCGAAATTAATCCAGAAAATTAGCCTCAGCCCATCTCAATAATGCACGGTGGAGCAGGCCCGAAAATGCGGCCGCTTTTCTTAGGACCTAATCTGCGTCCAATGAGATAAAGACATGACCCACACGAGCGCGGAGCCACCGCTATTCCTCGGACTTTCATGGGAAAAAACCCCGACGCACTCCCACTCTTACTTCCAATTGCCAACTCACCGCTCTCCACTGCTAAAAACGGACACTTGGTTTTTATTTAATTTTGACTTAAGCTTTTTTTTTTTAACTTAATTTTTTGAGCTTATTTTAGTTTATTTGAGTTAAGAATTAAGTCTAGAATTAATTTTAGAATTGACTTTGAATTGACTTTGTAATGACTTTGGCTTGGCTTTTGAATTGTCTTTTATTGTCTTTTCTTCTTATTCATAACTGCTCTTATCATGGCATTGTGTGCCTTGTCTAGTACTTTTCTCATAAATCACCCTACTCTCCCTATACAATTAAAATTATATGTGTTTCTCCGACAAGGTCATGTTTCAATTTGATGTTTCAAGTGTGTTTCATGAATGGCTCAGTATATTTCGTATTTGTTATGTTTCACGTGTGCAACTGACTCATCGGCCCTACATATTGTCGGGATTATGGTTTGGTGGCTACGTCAGTGCTTCCGCATATGTTAGTTGCTCGGAGAATTAACCCCAGCGTCGGAGTTCAAGTCCTCGCCGAAGTGCAGGACGCCATGCACTCGGATCCAGCGCCGGTGAGTCAACGGAAAACATATAAAGCCAAGCCTATTCCCACAAACCATTTTTCCGGTTTTTTCTTTTTTTCTCTACATCCCGGATTTCCTCCTCTTCCCTCGATCCCGCCAATCGTTCCACAGCCTTTCCCGTTCGGCTCCTATCATCTTCCGGACTACTCTAACCCATCTATCGTACAGCCACGGGCAAAGAACGTGCGTATCTGCAGACTCGTTCCACCTTATCTTTCAGCTGTCCGCCTATAAATCGCGTGAGCTCGCCACTATCTATTAATTTCCCACATTCCGCCATGTCTGCCCCCGCATCTTCTGCTGCCCCCAAGGGCAAGCTTAACCAGATGAGAAGGGAGTCCACGGTGCTAGGCCCCATGAACAAGATTCTTGTGGCCAACAGAGGTGAGATCCCCATCAGAATCTTCAGAACTGCCCATGAGTTGTCCATGCAAACCGTGGCCATTTACGCCCATGAGGACAGATTGTCCATGCACAGATTGAAGGCCGACGAATCCTACGTTATCGGCAAGAAGGGTCAATACTCTCCCGTTCAAGCATACTTGCAGATCGACGAAATCATTGCTATTGCCAAGAAGCACGGAGTCAACATGATCCACCCAGGTTACGGATTTCTTTCTGAGAACTCCACTTTTGCCAGAAAAGTCGAGGAAGCCGGAATTGCTTGGGTTGGTCCTTCTTACCAGACCATTGATGCTGTTGGTGACAAGGTTTCCGCCAGAAACTTGGCCATCAAGAACGACGTGCCCGTTGTTCCTGGTACCCCAGGCCCCATTGACTCTGCTGAAGAGGCCGCTGATTTCGTCAAAAAATATGGCTTTCCTGTTATCATCAAAGCTGCTTTTGGTGGAGGTGGCCGTGGTATGAGAGTCGTCAGAGAAGGCGACTCCATTGAGGATGCCTTCAACAGAGCCAAATCTGAAGCCTTGACTGCTTTCGGAAACGGAACCTGTTTCATTGAAAGATTCTTGGACAAACCCAAGCACATTGAGGTGCAATTGCTCGCCGATGGCTACGGTAACGTCATTCACTTGTTCGAAAGAGACTGTTCTGTGCAGAGAAGACACCAGAAGGTGGTGGAAATCGCTCCTGCCAAGAGCTTGCCTAAGAGCGTTCGTGATGCCATTTTGACCGACGCAGTGAAGTTGGCCCGGTCTGCTAACTACAGAAACGCAGGTACTGCCGAGTTCCTTGTGGATGAGCAAAACAGACACTACTTCATTGAAATCAACCCAAGAATCCAGGTGGAGCACACTATCACTGAAGAAATCACCGGGGTTGACATTGTTGCTGCTCAAATCCAAGTTGCTGCTGGTGCTTCTTTGCAACAATTGGGCTTGCTCCAAGACAAAATCACCACACGTGGATTTGCCATCCAGTGCAGAATCACCACGGAAGATCCATCCAAGAACTTCGCCCCAGACACAGGTAAGATTGAGGTCTACCGTTCTGCTGGTGGTAATGGTGTCAGATTGGATGGTGGTAATGGATTCGCCGGCTCGGTCATTTCCCCCCACTATGACTCCATGTTGGTGAAGTGCTCGTGTTCTGGATCCACCTACGAAATCGCTAGAAGAAAGATGTTGAGATCTTTAATTGAGTTCAGAATCAGAGGTGTCAAGACCAACATCCCCTTCTTGTTGGCATTGCTCACAAACGAGACCTTCATTGCTGGAGAATGTTGGACCACCTTCATTGACGATACCCCTTCATTGTTCCAGATGATGAGCTCCCAAAACAGAGCTACCAAATTGTTGAGTTACCTCGGTGACATGGCAGTCAATGGCTCGTCTATTGCAGGCCAATCTGGACTTCCAAAACTCACGTCTGAGGCTTTGATTCCTGAATTGCACGACTCCAAGGGCAACGTTATTGACGTCGAGTCGCCTCCTCCAAGTGGCTGGAGACAAGTTCTTCTCGAGTCTGGCCCCGCTGAATTCGCCAAGAAGGTAAGAGAATTCAATGGTACTTTGATCACCGACACCACTTGGAGAGATGCTCATCAGTCTTTGTTGGCAACTCGTGTTAGAACAGTTGACTTGTTGAACATTGCTCCTACCACGGCGCATGCCTTGTCTGGTGCTTTCTCCTTGGAATGTTGGGGAGGTGCCACTTTTGATGTCAGCATGAGATTCCTTCATGAAGACCCATGGGCTCGTTTGAGAAGCTTAAGAGCTGTTGTGCCAAACATCCCCTTCCAAATGTTGTTGAGAGGTGCCAATGGTGTTGCATACTCCTCTTTGCCAGATAACGCAATTGACCAATTCGTGAAGGAAGCAAAGGATAATGGAGTTGACATTTTCAGAGTCTTTGACGCTCTTAACGACTTGGACCAATTGAAGGTTGGTGTTGACGCAGTCAGAAAGGCCGGTGGTGTTATTGAGGCCACGGTGTGTTACTCTGGAGACATGTTGAAGGAAGGCAAGAAGTACAACTTGGAATACTACTTGGACGTTGTTGACAAGATCGTGGCAATGGGCACTCACTTCTTGGGTATCAAGGATATGGCCGGAACCTTGAAGCCAAAGGCAGCTTCGCTCTTGGTTGGTAAGATCAGAGCCAAGTACCCTGACTTGCCTATTCACGTGCACACCCACGACTCTGCCGGAACTGGTGTGGCCAGTATGGATGCGGCAGCCAAGGCTGGTGCCGATGTGGTGGACGCAGCATCTAACGCCATGTCTGGAATGACCTCTCAACCATCGATCAGTGCATTGATTGCTTCTTTCGATGCAGACATCAACAACAACTTGGATGAGACCTTGGTCAGAGAGTTGGACAACTACTGGGCTCAAATGAGATTGTTGTACTCGTGTTTCGAGGCCGACTTGAAGGGACCAGATCCCGAGGTTTACCAGCACGAGATCCCAGGTGGACAGTTGACCAACTTGATTTTCCAGGCCCAGCAATTGGGATTGGGAGAGAAATGGCTCTTGACCAAGGAGAACTACAAGATTGCCAACCGTCTTTTGGGCGATGTGGTCAAGGTCACACCCACATCCAAGGTGGTTGGAGACTTGGCACAATTCATGGTGTCCAACAACCTCACTGAGCAAGACGTCATCAAGTTGGCCTCAGAGTTGGATTTCCCCGACTCCGTTTTGGATTTCATGGAGGGTTTGATGGGTACGCCATACGGAGGCTTCCCAGAGCCTTTGAGAAGCAACATGTTGAGCAACAAGAGAGTGAAGCTCGACAAGAGACCAGGCTTGGCGTTGGCCCCAGTGGACTTTGCCAAGATCGAGGAGGAATTGACTTCTCGCTTCGGAGACAACGTCAGTGGCTGCGACATTGCTTCTTATGTCATGTACCCCAAGGTTTACGAGGGCTACCGTACCATGGTTGAGAAGTACGGAGACTTGTCTGTTTTGCCAACGCGGTACTTCTTGAAGCCATTGAACATCAGCGAAGAGATGGTGGTGGACATCGAGCAGGGTAAGACGTTGATCATCAAATTGTTGGCAGTGGGAGAAATTTCTAAGGCCAAGGGTACGCGTGAGGTGTTCTTCGAATTGAACGGTGAGATGAGATCCGTCACTGTTGAAGACAAAAAGGTGTCTGTGGAGAACGTGTCGAGACCCAAGGCCAAGGAGCCAAACGACGTGGGAGCACCAATGGCCGGAGTGATCATCGAGACGAGAGTCAAGAAGGACCAGGAGGTCAAGAAGGGAGACCCAGTTGCAGTGTTGAGTGCCATGAAGATGGAGATGATCATCAGTTCCCCCGTTAGTGGAAAGGTTGGAGAATTCCACATTAAGCAGGGTGACTCGGTGGATTCGGGCGACTTGATCACCAGTATTTTAAAGTAAGTAATCTTTGATGATAATGAATAATCGAAAAAAAATGGTAACTATACAAGTAGGTATAATAACATTATGGAATAGACTCTAGAGTATGCTATATGCAGGTAATATGTACTAGACACTAGACTCTAGAGTAGGCTATATGCAGGTAATATGTACTAGACACTATGGATATTGATTACCAGACATCACTATAGCTTGATTACATTATATCTATTATACATTATATTATACACAGTAATTATATTATTTGCGAGGACGCTTGGAGTCGGGCCTGGGCAGAGCCAGTAGTGAGTCGGCAAGGGCCTTGTTCTCTGCCTCAAGAGCACGGAGTTCATGCTCCAATTTCAGCTCCTGGCTCAAAAAGTGTTCCACCTGCTGGCTATTATCCTGAGGCCCCTCCCAGAGGGGATCTCTCAAGGCAGCCTCGGTGAAACGAGTCTGGTTCAAGATCTTGATCCAGTCGCCCAAGAGCGCAGAGGTGTTATCGGAGGCCGACTTGGACTTGGCGATATCTTTCAGAGCCTTTTGAATGGTGCCTATGAGAATATCGGCCGTAGCATTTAGCGACGTGAGCTGTTCCAACTCGTTTTCCAACGCTAGCTGCCGAGACATTAGATGTTCTATTCAGTGAAAGAGTCAGTGATTGAGTGAGTCGGTGAGTCGGTGGCAGACGCCAAGATAAGATCCTAGGAAGTCCTCGAGTATTTCTTACTTGATTTTTCCAGTTAGGTCTTAGAGTTTTTGAGTTGGCAATAGTGGGTCTTGGAGTCTTGGGGTGGATTGAGTTGTGGTGGTGAGTGTGACGCGAGATGTTATGGTTTCGTGGGTCGCGGTGATTTCAGTGAGATCAAGTACCAGTCCAACACCGAAGCAGAACCAGTCAGACAACCAGGCCCAAAACAGACCCAAAACAGACCCAAAACAGAGACAAACCAGAGACAAAACCAAAATCATGGACGAACTACCTACGAGATGGGAAGTGGAGCTCGAGTTCGTGCAGTCGCTAGCCAATATCCAGTACGTCAACTTCTTGGCGCAGAACGACTACTTCAAGGACCCGGCGTTCCTAGCGTACCTCGACTACTTGAACTACTGGAAACGGAGCGAATATGCCAAGTACTTGGTGTACCCGAACTGCCTACATATCTTGACGTTGCTACAGAAGGAAGAGTTTCGCCGCAACATCGTCAACCCGGACTTTATGAATACCTTGATGAATGATATGGTGAAGAAGTGGCAGAACCAGGACGAGTCGGAGGAGCGCACTCCCGTCAATGGTGAAAAGCCCGGTACGGATGTGGAGCTGGCTGAGGCCGAAGACGTGAAGATGGAGACCTAGGTTTTTTAGTCTATCTATATGGCACTTGATAGTTGAGCTTGGCACCTGGTGCTCAAAAAATATAGCATACAAGTGTCAATTGAAAAATTGAAAGATCGAATAATGATTGAAAGATCGAATGAAAAGATTGAAAGATCGAATAAATGTCGATTGAATGTCGATTGAAAAGATTAAATTGTCGATTGAGAAGTCGGTTGAATGTCGAGTGAAAAGTTTTTTGTGGTTTTGTGGTTTTAATAGTTTTAAAGGCTACATTGGGATTATGGGATTATAGGTTTCATCCGCTCTTCTCGTAGGGCTATATGGAGACTGCGAAAGACAGTGCGGTCCATTATCCAGTCTAGTCTCCAGATGCACTATTTGACCACGCAACATTTATAAAGCACAATTATTTAATCTGGAATATTCTTGTGATTTTATTATTTTGTAGAATTCTACATTCAAATTTTCTCATTAACCAATTATTCCCCTACTATTAACTTGTACGATATCAATTATGTAAAGCTCCTGGACCAGGCCATCATAATAACTGTCTTGGCAAAGATCCTTAGACCAGTACACCCTATAGTTCACCTTCACCAGAAATTTCATTGTTTCAGGTTGGTTTCAGATTCGTTTCAGGTTGGTTCAGTTTTAAATCGTAAACAAATTAATCTTCTAGACTAGGTTAGTTGGTGATTTAGCACAGACCGGAACCTCTAGACTAGGACTAGAATCAGAGAGAATGAGAGAGAATGAGAGGGAATGAGACAAAGACAAATTAGACAAGCCAGACAAATCAGACTAATCAAAAAAATTAGACAAATCAGACGAATCAGACAACAAGACGGACTAAATAATCATACAAATTGAGTTAATGCCTTAGACAAGCACAGTTGACATTTTTTCTGGCTGCGACACTTTATCTGCGCTTTGCCTGTGATTTGTCTGCGATGGTTCCCCAGATTTGAAGTGCACTTTTACCCAACACTTGCTGTGCGAACTCACTCTCGCCTTCCATAAATCATACTACATGCCCGAGTCGAAAACTGTCTATGACAGACATTACGCAAAGGTCATGGAGGGGCTTCGGAGATTATGCTCTGCATACCAGGTCAGTGTTGCCGAAATATTTTTTGCCCTGTCGTTCATCATGAATTTCGTCTTTGGCAAACTTCTACACGTGTTCTCGGAATCCGATGAAGTGTACAATTACTACAACGACAAGGGAAATTTTTTCAACCAGATCTTCGTCAAACGGGGCTGGGGCTGGTCCACGACGGTTCTTGCGGTGTTTTTGACTTTACAAATTTGGAAAGACCTGCAGCTGAGGCCGGGGTCCACTACTACAAGGATGACGGGGACCAGGGTGGTGGCCACTATTTTGAGGTGGGGCTTGGCTACGCTCTGGTGGGTTTTATTTACCCAGTGGTGTTTTGGTCTTCCTATCATGGATAAGTTCTTCGTGCACACTGGGGGCAAATGTGCTCTGATTCCAGAGCAAAGTGTGGCAGCGTTCGTCACTAACCGGCATGGAACACACCTGCTTTTCCTGCGCATCGAGGACTTTTACGAGTCCAGGTCGATCACCTCCTATAAGTGCCGCAAGTTGAAAGGCTCGTGGGAGGGTGGCCACGATCCCCTGGGCCATGTGTTTTTACTAGTGCACTCCTCGCTTTTTTTGTTCCATGAAATCAAGCCTTTCTGGGAGGGCTGGACCGTGACATGGCACCAAATGCGGTCGATTTTCCGTAACTCTTCCTTGTCTCCATCCAGCAAGTTGTTGCAAGTACTCAGAACCGCTCCCAGTGTGGTTGTTATGGGGTTGATAGCACTTTGGTGGTTCATGTTGCTCGTGACCAACATGTACTTCCACTCGCTCGCAGAGAAGCTTGTGGGGTTGGTGTTTGGCTTTATGGGCATTGCTGCTGTGTATTACGCACCTCGGTGGAGACGGTCGGCGGCCCTCCACGAGAATTAGCCGCCCAGCAAACACTAAACGAAGAAACCACTCGAACGGCCGGGCTCTTGCCTCATTTGGCGCAGTTGTTCTCGCCATGGCAACAGACTGCACCACTCCACCGGACACTGGTGCGAACAATAGCAGGTGAGCAGATGCATGGCTATTCATCTGGGCTCACCTTAAAATAATAATACGAGCCAGCATAATCATAGAGCATAGATTATAATAGAACAAAGCATCAATATATGATGTCGAGAAAATCATCAACAGAAAAACATTGAGCGTGATTGGAGTAAAAGATGAGAGAATAGAGCATGAATGAGCACATGATGGGCCTGATCATTTATGCCTAGTAAAATGTACCAGCGAGTGCCAGTTTCCAAAGGAAATTTGACCAAGACTAGACCATCATACCATACCAGACTAAATACCATACTAGACTAAATGCCATACTAGACTAAATACCATACTAGACTAAATACCATACTAGACCAACATACCTCACTAGACTGAATAACTTTCTAGACTAAATACCTTACTAGACTAACATACTAGACTGTACAGATGCACCAGACTATCGCACCACCAGATTACAGTACCATCATTTATTTGGGAGAAATGACGGGCAAACGTCTTGCATCCCCCAAACTCATGACACATTATAACAATTCCCAAGTACGAGAGATGGGGTTTGTTCATTGTTGGTGAGCTGCGGTCTGCGAAGGATGCAAATGATCGCAGGCGCAAGTCGTGGCGTGAAGCACTCTGCCTCAGACTCTGCCTCAGCTGCGGCACAGGGCCTCAAGTAGATCAAGCCTCAAATAGCCAAAGTCCCCCCAACACAGAAAGCGACCGCGTCTTGCAGCAAGTCTTACGTGACACAATCGTCACACAAACCTAAAACAGTCGCCTCCACTACGCCCGTCCCAAAGCCTCTGTGCAGCTCCTCAACGGAAACACGTAAGTTTGACATGCCACGTTGGAACACGGTTGGCGACGCGACACGTAAATCTCAAGTTTAAATCGCGAAATCGGCAGCCCCTATGCACACCACCCCCTCCGTCAGGCTTCATTTTGCAGCTTTCATGCATGGCGTCCCTTGCACCTCAGTACTGTAATTGACCCTTCTTTGCTAGACCCTTCAGCCGCATAGCGAGCCACGTCTTCTTTTACTAGCAAGCCTCATCGGCCGACTTTTTCTTCCCAACTACACCAACCTTTTCCACCACCCGCCCGTTCACTCCCCACCAACCCCAATCCTTCCTTCGCTACTTTCCTTTTTTAGACGGCTGCTGCTCCTATCACTGCTCTGATCATCTCCTTGAACCTGCACAGCCAGAACCTATTGTTCAGTTTGCTCGTCCCACTGGCTGGTTTTTTCTGATATTGCACCGGTTGTGCCCATCCCCAGCAACGCAATCAAAATTCGACTTCCTGTGCTCTCATGTTCCTCCGCTTGGTCTTTCTTTTGACCTATGCTGCTGCCGTCCGCGTAGGATGGCCGATGAATGAGCAGCTTCCCAATGTGGCCAGGGTAGGAGAGCTGTATCTGTTCACCTTGGCCAGCTCCACCTATAAGTCTGACCTGGACGGCTCCATTTCCTATTCCGTGGAAAACCTACCTCTGTGGCTTCTGTTCGACTCGCTGTCTCGCTCGTTTCTGGGCACGCCCTCTAAGAGCAACGTGGGGTCCTTCGACGTCACTTTGGTGGGCTCCGACTCCGCAGACAACTCCCAACACTCGGCCAATTACCTGATGCTTGTTTCCGACAGTACGGGCTTGAGACTCTCCAGCCTGGACGTCATGCTTACCACCATCGCTAAGTATGGCCAGACCAATGGTGTCGATAGTCTTGTTGTCAAACAAGGAGAAGATTTCTCCATCCAATTCTCTTCAGATGTCTTCGTCATGAATGACGATGCTGATACCTCCGTTGTGGCCTATTACGGTCGCTCGCAGAATAGAACTTCGCTTCCCAATTGGATATCCTTTGACTCTAAATCTTATACCTTTTCCGGGAAAGTGCCTTATGTGACCTCCAGCATTGCTCCTTCGATTGAGTACGCTTTTAGCTTCATCGCTACCGACTATGCTGGCTACGCAGGTGCCGTGGGAACTTTCAAATTATCCGTGGGAGCTCACCAGCTCAGTACCTCGTTAAACGAGTCCATTAAGATCAATGGAACTTACGGCTCAGATTTCGACTACACCGTGCCTGTATTGTCTGCGGTGTACTTGGACTCTACTCCCATTTCCAAGGAGAACATTTCCTCGGTCACTCTGGATGACTTGCCCAGCTACGTGCTGTTCAACAAAGACGACTACTCTTTGTCTGGACGTTTCCCCAACTCATCCACCTTTGAGAATTTCACAATTTCTGTCCTGGATGTTTACGGGAACCTGGTGTCTTTGCCATATTCATTTGACTCGATTGGCTCAGTTTTCACCGTCAAAAATCTCCCTGATTTGAACGCTACAAGAGGAGAATATTTCCAAACCCAATTGATGCGTTCTTACTTCACTGACTTCAACGATACGTCCATTGATGTTTCTATTCCAAGCAACTCATCATGGCTCACTTACCACTCGTCAAATATGACACTCAGTGGTTTCACCCCGGATAAATTTTCTCTGGCTCAAATCACCGTCGAGGCTTCGTCGGACTTTGATCAGGAAAGCCGTTCTTTCTCAATTGAAGGCGTGAAGAAGCAGGTTACTCCTTCCAGTTCTTCTACACGTCCGTCTGCCACGAGCTCAAGTACAGCATCCTCTTCAAGCAGCTCGTCTAACCTTGCGACCCCCAAGGCTGCACAAAAGAAGAATTCCGATTCCGATAGAAAGAAACTTATTCTTGGTTTGGCCATTGGATTGCCTCTTCTTGCTCTTTTGGCTGCAGGTCTCTTACTCTTCTTCTGCTGTTTTCGTCGACGCAAAACAAACAACAACAATGATTCTGAAACTCATTCAGGACAATCTAGAACAGTCAGCGAAGAGCTTACAGGGCCTGGTTTTGGAACTATCAATAACGAAGACGACCACAAGGAAACTGCACACAGATTGAGCAAGATTAATGCTCTAAAACTTGATCAAGACAACCGGTCAACACTGTCAACGCTTACACACGTTGAATCTAGAAGCGACATGGAATACTTCGATGCGTCGGAAAAACCCATGATGTCGTGGAGAGCCAACGAAACTTCAGACTCCAGTGCCATGAAGAAAATGCTCCTACAAAAACATAGATCCGATATGTCCATGGAAACTGTGAACACCGAAAACTTGTTCTCAGTGAGATTGGTGGACGACAATTTGTCTGTCCGAAACTCAGAACTCAATTCTACCCACAACTTGCTAGGTACCATGGACCCAGGGCATGTGAGTACATTATTACACAGTCAGACCTCCTCCAGCTCCAACATTCAAAGACTCGATAGCAATGGCAACCTTGTGGAGGATGACCCAGGCGTCTCGTATCCAGTCAACAAGAATTTACAGGGAAGTACCCTAAGTTTAAACGATATTCTGGAGGAAGACGACAGCAACAACACATTTTACACTCAAGAGTCGTCCAACTACAACCTCATGGCCAAGCTTATGGAACTGAAGGAGGCTTCTCTCAAGTCTGAGTTCAGCACCGACGGAATGGAAAACACCCTAAGTCAGGAGTTTGAGCCTCGGAGAGGCCCCAATGGCGAAATCCTACAATGGGGCCCAAGGACCGAAGGCCCCAATTTTGCATCTCCCGACATGGCTTCATTCCTGCTAGATTCGGATGTGACACCAAGAAACAATGGCGTTTTGCATTCCCGAATGGCTGAACTTAATCCTTCCAGGACATCGATCTACTCCGACCCTTCCCTTGGAAGTCGCGTGGGCAGCACAGCAAAGCTAGTCAACTTCACCAGAAAGGCAAGCACCAAAGACTCTTCGCGGCAACAGGTTGTGGATCATCCGGCTGCCAGTGCTCTGATTCTTGACGACAGCGAATCAGGCTGACCGAACATTTATTAACCTAATACCTGCATCGCATCTCTTGCATCATAACAGACAGTGTAATTTATATGAAATAATGTATTATATTCGAAACTGATTAGATTAGACTAGAAGTTGGTAATTAGAATGTATTATATTTATTAAGAGATAGATAGATTAGAATGAGTAGAGATTTAACCAGTACAGAGTAGAGATAAACGTAGAGTAGTATTGTATTGCTAGTAGTTGTGTATGGATTAGTCTATAATTAGCGGGAGATGGTGGCCACGTAGTTAGCGGTATCCTGGGCCCTTCTTCTGCCCTCGACGTAGTTCATCATCTCAGAGTACGTCTGAGGAATGACCGAGGCAACGGTATTACTTGTTCCTGGCACAAAGAACGAGTAGATGAAGCAGCCGGACTCCTTGGAGATTTTGGAGTCGAGGTTCTTGATCCGGGTGTCAACCTTCACCTGGACCAATGTTCCACACTCCGACAAGAATGACTCGGTGTCCTTAGAGATTGTGTTGGTGGGATGCAACTTGAAAGGCGAGCTAGGTTCTTCCGATTCTTGGTCATGCAAATATTCAGTATAGGACACTGAAGCACTCATGCTCAAAACAGACCCAACAGGCACGGGGGCCTTGAAAGTAGTCGAGTCCAACGAGACAAATCTAGGGCCTGCGGAGCTGAAGGCTGCTGCGGTACAGTAGGCCAACTCAAATGCCTGTCTCATGAGGTAACCACCGAAAATCATGTAAGAATGTCTGTTTCTATACTGGGGCTGCATGAAAAGCGTAGAAGTGAAAGTTGTATCACGCATGTACTGTAATTGGTTGTTCTCACCTGGAACAATACCTTGGGTGGTCTTCCACATGTCATGAACTAGTCTGTTCTCCTCATCAGTAGGTTCAATTATGGCACTGTTCTTTGCAGCCAACTTCTTCTTGGCGTTGAACGACTCTGCTCTTCTGTAGTCAATCCATTCGGGCTCGGAGACGGGAAGAAGTCTGTTGATAGCGAAGGACTTGTGGGTGAGTGGGTTTCTTGCAACAAACGTAAAGTTAGCAGTCAAGAAGACGTTCTCGTTCGATAAATCCTTATCGGTGACCTCAGCAGGAATGGAGTCCTCGAAGGCATAGCCCTTTACTGTGATCTCCATGGAAGACCGACCAGTCCAGGAAACATTACCAGCCAAGACAAAGTTGTAGTTTTGGATCTCGTCGACCTTCTTCAACATCAAGATTCTGTCCACGGACGCAGTGACATTGACGGGTTCGGCCGGCGCACAGTGCTTGTAGGCAACTCTTCCTGCCAAAGCATCTAGATCCTGGAACAATTGGCCCACTCTCAAACGACCAAAGGCATTGATGTAAGCATCACAAAGCCACTTGTCATCCTTGAAAGGAAGCAGAAGGTATGAGAAGGACTCGCTGGGGGTTTTCTCGGCGACCTTTGTGGTTTTAGGGTTGATGTAGTTGAAGGAGTCCAAGACCTTGCCGTCTTTCAACTGCTTCTCACGTTCTTTCAAGGCATCCAACCATGTGGAGGTGGCCGAAACCGTTCTGAGGTCCTTCTGATCGGCGTTGACGGTGGCAGTAGCATCTTCAGCAGCAGCAGGAGAGGTTGAGTCTTTGTACTTGGAAGAGGTCAAGGTTCTCTGGAAAGCAGAGCACCTGATCCTAGGAGGAACACGGTTCAAAAGTCTTATGTTTCTCGTCAACATTCTAGGCCAAGTGAGATATTGAGATACTGTGGATGGGGAAATGGCAGGAGTGCAGCGAGAATGATAAGATAAGACGGGCAATTGTGGCAGCGCGTGGAGCTATTTATATGGCCTTAATTATGCTAGTGTGCAGAATGTGTTGGGTCTCGCGGCCCAATTCACTAGCGACCAAAATGCCAATGCGTGAGGGGACAAGTCTGGATGGGCCTCCCGGAGAAACACGGAGAGTGAAGTATTTTGGTCAACAAGGTTGAATATTAAAAGCTAGGATTTTTGAATTCTTATTAAAGAAACTGAAGAGAGAGAAATTTTAATACACTGAAGAGAGGGATTTAAAGAAAAGATTTCGAGATCAAAAAGAGAGCATCAATTGGTTATGGTTATTTGAAGTATAGATCTGGCAGATACTCATTGTAGACTGGACTGTAGTATCCCTGGAGTCCATCAATTCTTTGTGATCATAAATTTTACAAAATCAAAAGCCAAACCACCCTAAAATAGATCTTCAATAAAATCCAAAAAAATTCTTATAGGTATTTATTTAAGAAACGGTTGGGTCATGTCGTCTCCAGTAGATATACCTGGCCCGGGCAGATCGGGTGCGCGACAGACGACCTAGCTGTAAGCAATGGACTGGAGGAAATAAAGGTGAGCAAAGGCGGAGTTGGTTGGGTGCGACTCACACGATTCTCGTTTATTATAAGGCGCACTGGGCAGTGTACGTTCGGGTTGGGTAAAAACATGGAGGGGATTAATTTATTGGGTGGGTATACACCTATTTATATTTGCTATTTTTTTTTTTTTGCTATTGTATTTACATTTGTATTCGCATTTGTGTCATGATATTTAATTTTGCTATTTGTATTTGCCATTTGTTTTGTACACCTGCCTTCTTAGGAATATATTAATCGTCTGTTCCACTCTAATCTCTACTTTACTGCACTGTACTGTACACCACGCTTATTTCACTCTCTACTACAACTACAATCATCCACTATACTATGATATACTATATACTATGATATACTATGATATACTGTGCTATCCTGGAATTTACACACTTTCTATTTACTTTCTTTTTTTTTTTCGATCTTTGATTGGTTTCTATGGGAGGATTCAATGAACTTTACTGTCTCAGTATGGTAGCCTTTATAGCGTGCTAAGCACTGCGCAACTGAATACTATGCCAAGTATTATTGTATATAATTTTTTTACACTTATTGATTGCATTTATTCTTAAATAAAAGATGTCGTTAGTATGGTCCATCTCTCTGTTGTAGTTATTCCTATACTCTGTTGTAGTGTTGTAGTCTGAGGTACTGCTATGTACTACACCGAGCATTTATAGTGAGATCTGAGCGACGATAAGAAAGACAGGTACCCGGTACCCGGTACACCCACACCCGTGCACCCGTACATGTGGGACCACAATGGACGTTCCTTTTTTTTTGGAATCAACCTATACATACAATTGGACCCTCTTTTGCTTTCCAAAACTCTGGGGTCTAAAAGTCGAGCTAAATTCTACCCAGTCATAATCCAGTTCTCCAGTAGTGCACCGGCCGTCGGGGTTGTAGTGCCGCGCGCGCACCTCCCACCCGGTCCTCATCGTTCCGACCCTTCATAGTCTACTTTTTTATCAAGCTTGGCTCTTACTCCAACTCTTTCCACCAAACATGTCCAAGTTGTCCAGTGTCGCCAAGACCTCTCTCATTGCCGCTAAGGCCAATGCATCTGGTGCTTTAAGAATGGCCTCCGGTGCCTCCGGTCCTAAAACTATGACCGTCAGAGATGCCTTGAACTCCGCCATTGCTGAGGAGTTGGACAGAGATGATGACGTGTTCCTCATGGGTGAAGAGGTCGCTCAATATAACGGTGCCTACAAGGTTTCCAGAGGTTTGCTCGACAGATTCGGCGAAAGAAGAGTCGTCGACACCCCTATCACCGAAATGGGTTTCACGGGTTTGACCGTGGGTGCTGCTTTGGCCGGCTTGAAGCCTGTGTGTGAGTTCATGACTTTCAACTTTGCCATGCAGTCCATTGACCACATCATCAACTCCGCTGCCAAGACCTTGTACATGTCCGGTGGTAAACAGCCATGTAACATCACCTTCAGAGGTCCTAACGGTGCCGCTGCCGGTGTGGGTGCTCAACACTCGCAATGTTACGCTGCTTGGTACGGTTCTATCCCAGGTTTGAAGGTGGTTTCTCCATACTCCGCCGAAGACTACAGAGGTTTGTTCAAGGCCGCCGTCAGAGACCCAAACCCTGTTGTTTTCTTGGAAAATGAAATGGCATACGGAGAGTCGTTCGAGGTTTCCGAGGAGGCTTTGTCCACTGACTACGTGATCCCATTCGGTAAGGCCAAGATCGAAAGAGAGGGTTCTGATATCACTTTGGTGTCCCACACAAGAAACGTCATGCACTGTCTTCAAACCGCAGAGCTTTTGGAAAAGCAATACGGTGTCCACGCCGAGGTCCTTAACTTGAGATCCATTAAGCCATTGGACGTGCCAGCCATCGTTGAGTCTGTCAAGAAGACCGGTCACTTGGTCACCGTTGAGGCTGGATTCCCAGCTTTCGGTGTTGGATCCGAGATTTGCGCACAGATCATGGAGTCCGAGGCTTTCGACTACTTGGACGCCCCAGTCGAGAGAGTCACTGGATGTGAAGTGCCTACCCCTTACGCCAAGGAGTTGGAGGACTTTGCCTTCCCAGACGCAGACACCATCTTGAGAGCTTCTAGAAAGGTGTTGAGTTTGTAATGGTTGTAAGATATGAAATATAGAAGATATATCTAGCATATGGCCGTACGGCCCGCTCAATAATAGACCCAGAGACTGATGTGTTCGTTTACCTAGAAATCCAACCCCAGTGCTTCTGATCGCACCCTCTCCGCTCGCGCACCAATAAAGACACATGTTAGATACTAATCCACGTTTACACCCATACTCCGGATGAATGTGCACAAGCGTAATCCCAGCAGTGCTCCTCCCACTTTCAACGAGAAGCAGGATATCACGTTGCTGAAGTTCCCGGTTGCCCAGTATGCTTTTGATGAGGCCAACGAAGGTATAATACCTTCCACGGTGCTACAACCCAAGCCCACCAACACTAAGCAAAATTCCTCCTTAAACCCAAAAGACTACTTGAACTTCTGTGTTCTTGTAATTCTTTATACGCTCCAGGGTGTTCCGGTGGGGTTGGCGTTTGGGTCGGTCCCCTTCATTCTCAAATCAAAGCTCAGCTACTCTCAAGTGGGAGTCTTTTCTTTGGCGTCTTACCCCTACTCCTTGAAACTTCTATGGTCTCCCGTAGTGGATGCCATCTATAGCAAACGCTGGGGCCGCAGAAAGTCGTGGATCATGCCTGTGCAATTGGTATCGGGCTGTACGCTATTGTACTTGGGCTCGGTGATGGAGAAGTTGATGGAGGACCCGGCTTCGTGCTTGAAAACAATCACGTTTTGCTTCTTTTTGTTGGTGTTTCTCTGTGCCACCCAGGACATTGCCGTTGACGGCTGGGCCTTGACGTGTCTTTCGCCAGAGAGCTTGTCGTATGCCTCCACGGCTCAGACTGTGGGCATGAACTGCGGCTACTTTCTGAGTTTCACGGTTTTTTTAGCGTTGAGCTCTCCGGAATTTGCAAACCGATACTTGCGTTCTGAGCCTTTGGAACAGGGGCTATTTACCTTGGGTGGATACTTGAGTTTCTGGGGCTTCATGTATATCGCGGTCACGGTGCTCTTGTACTTCGTTCCAGAAGAGCCTTATCATTTGAGAAAAAGCAAGCCCACCAAGTTGTCCAGCGATTACAATAAGGAGGATGACCACTATAACAAGTCCCTGGGAATGACGCAATACTATACGGACTTGAAGGGTGTGTACCTGGCGATGATTGAGGTGTTGAAGCTTCCGAATGTGCAGATCTTCGTGGTCATCTTGCTCATTGCAAAATTGGGATTTCAGGTCAATGAGTCTGCCACCAACTTGAAGCTTCTTGAAAAGGGTCTCTCTAAGGAGGATTTGTCAATTACCGTCTTGATTGACTTTCCTTTCGAAATGATCTTTGGCTACTATGCAGGACGGTGGTCATCTGGTAAGAGTCCTCTAAAACCATGGCTTTTTGGATTTGCTGGAAGATTATTGGCTGCCTTTTTGGCCCATTTGATCTTATTGAATTTCCCCAAAATTGAAAATGGCGAGGTTCCTTATAAACTCTTCGTCATCATTATTTTGCAGCATTTGCTAGGGTCATTCATGGGAACAATCCAATTTGTCTCATTATGTGCTTTCCATACCAAGATTGCCGACCCTGCTATTGGCGGAACATACATGACTACTTTGAATACGCTTTCTAATTATGGTGGAACATGGCCTAAAATCATCATTTTCTACTTGATCGACAAACTCACTTATCTGACGTGTGAGATGGCACTGCAGGCATCTGGTTTCTTAACAAACACCGAAGAGCTCAAGGAGTCGTGCAAAAAAGCGGGTGGTCACATTAATGTTGAGAGAGACGGTTATTTCTACACTAGTACGATATGCCTAACTCTTGGAGTTTTGATTTGGTTTTGGGTCAAGAAGAAAGTCACATACTTGCAGTCTCTTCCTCAGTCGGCATGGAGAGTGAAAAAGTAATTATAAGGTAACGAAATCAATGCGACAAGCTGTGTATTAGCAAATATTAGATCCTAGAACTCATGATGTTCCAGCGGGCCATCATTTTGATGAAGGAAGTCCGCATGCAAGAAGTCGATCGGCAGGAATGGAACCTTGGAATCGTCAACCATACGCTTAGATAGCGATGAGTAGGTGCCCACAATGGAAGGTATAAGCGATGTTCCAGGCGCGTTAACAGAACCATTGGAGGATGCAATTGAGGGCGACCGGAGGTCGGATGTTTTTGAAAACGACCTCGCCATGGCATTGAAGGTGTCAGAAATGCCTCTTCTATGCTTTGTATGTGGCACTGTTTTTCGGTTCAATGAGCTCACGTAATGCAGGGGTGGGGTCGCCAAGTATGAGTTGTGGAGCAACAGCGAGCTTTCATCCGGTTGATACACCATGGGTGATTCTTGGTACGGTTTTCTGAGATGAGAAGGACCATTGTGACTGCCGGTGAGGGAGTTGCCAAAGGGATGGTCGTTTTCTCTGGATTCCGAGTCCCCATACACATTGGTGTACCATTCTGGCTTGGTAAAGTGGTCATCTGAGTCACGTGGAGCACTAGAGTCAAGAGCTCTTTTAAGAGGCGTCTTGGTGCGTTTGGAGTCTGTCCCATGCGACCGTTTTCTATAGATCCAGAATTGAATGAGGATAATGGCGTCAGATAATACGGTGCCTGCACTCCCAACCATGAAAGGTAGCTGACTGTTAAAAATGCTCTGGAAGTCGTTGTCTCCAAGATACTGGTCATACTTTGAGAGCAAGTAAAGGTCGCTCGAGATGGAGATGGTGTAGAAAGAGTTGCCCAACAAAGCAAATGTGAACAATAGCGGCGAGACACCTTTGGTGGACTTGCTTCGGTAGTTCTTCAAGATCTGCGGGAAACGAGACATAAGATAGAAGCAAGTGCTTGTCCAGCCACTGAGAATACCGAGCAAGGTAGGGCTATAATGGATGTGCAGAGCTAGCAACTTGGATGTGTTCCAAAATGAATTCAAGAGCGACTTGGCGGAACTTGAAGGCTCTTGGAATTCGTGGGCATGTGTATGCAGACCCAGGACTCTTTTGAAGGTAGAGCTAATGACCGATCCCGATAACACTTTCTTGATAAAGCTCCTTCGTGGTTTCCTGTGTCTTCTATCGGAAGAAGAGGTTGACCTTTGGTTGATCGGGTAATCATTCGGAGAGGCTTCGAAACGGTTGATCCTGGTTACTAGTAGAGGGTTGGGAGCCTCGTTGGAAAGTACCGGGCGCATCATGTTCGGGCTCTGCAACATGTTATGGTGCACGATCTGGTTAGGGTACACCTTGGTATAGTACCAGAACTGAAGCGCCAAGATGAGATCTATGAAGCAGTAGTAAGCAGCAAGACACACCTGGAACGGAAGGGCTCTGGTCAACACACAGCCAACCAAATTGGAAAAGTCGCCGCTGATCCAGCAGACCAAAAAAGCCGTGGAGATTCCCGACACAGAGTGGTTGAAGTAGTTTTCAAACACCTGAGGAAGCTGGGCGAAGAGCCATATCACCAACGAGAAGATGCCGGAGATTTTGGAGATTGCGGCCACCAGGTAGTACTCCTTTGGAAGCGGAAGCGGGAGAGTGGAGTTGGCCAAGAACATTGGCTGGACAAAAGTGGAGCTCATATTATCGGGAACATTGGTGAGCAGTGGAGATGTGCGGAAGGTGATAGTCTGTGGAATGAGACAAGACAAAAGTGTCTTTGGGAGATAGATAAGGCTTTGGACCGTGCAAGATACACAAAGGGAACTTTGGCAAGTATAGGGGTCACACGCTATGCAACAAAAGAGAATCAAGTCCCGATGAGTTTATCGATTTGATCGGCGTGGGGCGGCCAGGGTGGGAATAGTAGATCTAAAAAGAAACGGCAAAAGAAGAAGAGATAAAAGAATCTGCGCGCATAGATAGGCCTTCCGAAGGTGTCGCGCGTGCTGAGGTCAGCCTCACTGATGATGATGCAACGCAGCAAATCACATCCTGAGTCATTGCAAGCGACCACTGTGAATTTAATTTATTTTTTAGCAACATTTTTTGACATTCTCCTTACATTTTCCTTACACTTTCCTTACATGTTTTTGAATATTTTCTGGAATTTCTTGTACTTTTTTACGTATTTGATTCAAGGGATTCTTTATTTGTTCATTATATAATTGTATGAATTTTAGTGTATAAATTTTAGTGTATTAAATTGGTTAGTGTATGATTTAGAGTATGGTTAATTGACTGGATTGATAATGTACACTTGAGTGTATTGAGGTGATTCGCACTTAAATGTGACCAGGCCAAAGCACTACAAAAATGAGACTGCAAAAATGAGACACTACGAAGATTGAAAGCATTCTAAAAATTGTATAGAGGATTCAGGATCCACCGATTTGTTCTGGAAAATAGAAACCACGAAAAAACTGCCTAAACTTTTTTTTTTTGAAAAACAAGCTCGTTGGTGGTACCCCAGGATTCGGCCCATGGTGCCCACATGTGCCCGTCCAGCGCGCGGCTTCGCTGACCCATCTACACTCATGATCGAAGTCCTCGCCAACGACCGTTTGGGCAAGAAAATCAAGGTCAAGTGCCTTCCTTCCGATACAGTGGGAGACCTCAAGAAGATCATAGGGCTCCAGGTGGGCACGCCGCACGAGAAACTCATTTTGAAGAAGGGCCATCAGATCTATAAAGACCATATCTCTTTGGACGACTACGAGGTCCACGACGGCTTCAACTTCGAGCTCTACTATGGCTAATCCTTCTCCACTTGGTCTCGTCACCTTAGATGTTATTTATATATTGACTCGATTAATTCGTTCTATAATAAGTATTATAAATTATTAGGTGATAACTGCGCCTGCGTAGGTCATCCTCCCTCTATAAAAAGTACTCAATCTGCTTCGATTTAGCACGCCCATCGTAGTATGCCTCAAAAATGTCCTTTTGCGACCCGCTTCGGTTGATGCCGTTCACGCTCCGCCCCTCAGAGGTATCCTCGTCGTTTTCTGGCGACGCATCGAACACATTAAAGAACTGGCCCGGAAGCACCGCTTGTGCTGACTTCTCGGGCTTGCCCTCATAGTTTGAGTGACTGATTTCAAGCACACTGGCCAAGTTACCGCATCTATAACAGTAGTTTGGCGCCGACCAGATCGTCAAGCACTTCCCCTTCCAGTAGCTGACATAGCCTTCGTTGCACAACTGGTGCGCTCGAAGAAGCTGCACCAAATCATTATCCCGGCAGAACTTGTTCATGACTTCGTGCCCAAACAAGTAGCCTGCACCCCTGGGCGACAACTTGAAGTCGGGGATCTCGGGGTCCGGGTCCGACCACACGAGGTCCGCCATGATTCCATCATGCGGGATCTCCTTGAATCGGTCAATAACCCGGATTTGGTCAAGCTGCTGACACGAGGGCGAGAGCCCGCCGTGCGTGGCAAAAATCTTGCCGTCTATAGTGGCCCCTAGGGGGAGATAGTCAAAGAGGTCGGTGAAGTAGCTCCACACCTTGAGCGAGCCGTTGTACTTGTTCAAAACCTCCGTATAGAAGCCGTAATTAGTAGTAATGGTTCTGGACTCGTGGTTGCCTCGTATTAGTGACACACGGTCCGGGTACCGGAGCTTTAATGCTATTAAAAGAGAGATGGTCTCCACGGAGTAGTAGCCTCGGTCCACATAGTCGCCGAGAAAAATATAGTTTGTGTTAGGCGGCGAGCCTCCGATCTTGAAGATTTCCAAAAGATCGTGGTATTGCCCGTGAATATCGCCCACGATTGTGCACGGCGACGAGAGGGAGATGATGTTGGGCACTCCGAGAAGCTGAGTCTTTAGCAGGTGGCAAAGTTCCTCCACGGTTTCCTCGGGGAGGATACGGGGCGGCTGCTGATCTAGTAACTGCTCCAAGCAGTAGTCTAGGTCGACGGTAGGTATCGAAAATACCGTCATGGACTTGTGGGCTGTTGCACTGGAGGATATGCGTGGAGTTGTAGGTGTACGCGGCGCGAAACTTCTGAATTTTTTAACTGGCGAGTGTGTTGAACGTGAACATGCAGGACAGCTTAATGGGTACTGCATCCAATAAGAGGAAGATTATAGATCTCTACCCTTTGTTACAAGGGGCCCAAGGATTGACGGTTTTTTGCTATGGCCTTTTTACAGTCTTGTATAGTACCAATATACTTCTACTTTTTCTCTTTTAGTATCGTTTAATTCTCGTGTCAAGGAGACGATCGGTCAAGGAAAGAATATGTACGAGACGATGAAATCATTGTTATGAGATAACATCAGATCGGCTTAGTTGACGACAGAAAAAACGGGAATTCCAGTATATTTTCATTACAGAGAAAAATACAAGAAACTGAAAAGTAATAAAAATTCCACATTTCTTAGAGAAAGTGGCAGCCAATGACGTAATGGTTCCAGTTCATGCGAAAGATTATGGTGACGCGTAAGAGTGTGGGCGCGGCACGACACCGCCAACCATAGATAAGCTTTGGAGCCGTCACGTGACCTGTGAATTTTCTATATCGAGTCAATGAATCCAGATTCATAAATCAACATTTTTTCACGTAGTCATCATTAGGTCATGGAGATCTTTATTGGTTAAAATATGTGCTTGGCCTACTGAATGGTTATCTGGGTCAAGTGCTCCATTGTGTCGAGCATCGGTGTATGTCATTCTATTTACCAGACAGACACAGACATCAGACCAACTCATAACATGAGGGGTTAAGAGATTAGTTCTAATGCAGAGCATGGACAAATGCAGCTTCTTGAACTTCACATGATCAATTGGTCAGACCTCGGAAATGCTCTTGGCCAAGATATCTAAACCTTTGGCCACAGCCTCCTCGGGAATATTCAATGCAGGCACCAACCTGATCACATTGCCTCCAGCACTAATCACAAGCAAACCATACTCTCTGCACTTTTTGATCACAAGGTTGATATCCACCCCGTCCTTCAACTGCAAACCCAATAAAAGTCCTCTGCCCTTGACATCCAGTGCCTTCTCTGGGTTAGCCTCGATGATCTTGGCCAAGCCATCCACAATTTTCTTGCTAACAAGATCCACGTTTTCAAGAAAGCCGGGGTCACTGACTTGGTCAACCACATAAGACCCCACCGATGCTCCCAATGGGTTGCCTCCATATGTGGTGCCGTGATCACCCACCTGTAGTGCGGATTCGATCCTCTCATTAACCATCACGGCTCCAATGGGGAATCCGTTGCCAAGAGCCTTGGCCATGGTCACGATATCAGGGTGTGCCTCTGCAGGCAACGAGCAATGGGCCCAAAACTGGCCGGTGCGCCCGAGTCCACACTGGATCTCATCGTAGATGAGCACAACATCATTCTCCACACAGAGTTGCTTGAGCAGCACCAAGAACTCTGCATCCACGGTGTTCACGCCTCCTTCGCCTTGAATGGGCTCTATGATCACCGCAGCAGTCTTCTTCTTGCTGATCACCGCACGCACACTTTCAATGTCCTTGGGGTCTGCCACCTGAATACCTGCCACCAACGGTGTGAACGGCTGCTGGTACTTGGGGTTAGCAGTTACCGAAAGAGCACCCATGGTACGGCCATGGAACCCGTTTTTAAAGCAAATGATTTCGGTTTTGTCGTCGCTGGCTCGCTTGGAGAATCTTCTGGCAAACTTCAATGCTGCTTCATTGGCTTCGGTGCCGGAGTTACACAAGAAAACTCTTTGCGCATCGTTCATTCCGCCCGAATCCAAAGTCTTGGTCACAATCTTATTGGCCAACTCGCCGGCTGGGAGGTTGTAGTAGAGGTTGGAACAGTGCAACAACACCTGCGACTGCTTGCTGAGAATCTTACTGACCTCCTCGTTGGCATGGCCCAAGCACGTGACGGCGATTCCGGCCGTGAAGTCAATATATTCCCGGTCCTCAAGATCGTATAAATAGGATCCTTTTCCCCGTGCAATCACAATGTTGGGACGAGAGTATGTGGTGACCGTATAAGGTTTGGTGATATCGTCAATGAATTTTCCAGTCATGGAATTGGCGTCTGCATCGGCCACGGGTACGTATGGGCTTGCACGGGGGAGGGCACGTGAGAACCGGCGGGCGGCTGCTTTGGCTGCTAATCTGGTTGATGTCCGGTGGAGCATGTCTATTTCTATGGTGAAGTAGGTTGCAGTAGATAAGAATGGATTTTGACCGAGCGATGTCGAACCGCGCTTCGATGACTAACAGTTACCCGATTAGGAAGCCTTGCAACCGCACTAAAAACATCCAGACAGATCTCTATTATTTCTGCCTTTTCTATTTCCTTTCAAAACCTCTATTTATCTTTTTTTTTTTTTCTTTTCTATTCCCTCTTTCATTCAACTATAGCTTCTACACTATAAGCTACTCTTTTCATCATGTCCTCATTTACTTGGTTTTACTGATGCTAATAATATTAAATACGCTCCACGCTGACCGTAGTCTCAACTAAACACCCACTATCGAAATCCTTGAGCATATTGGCTATGATCCGGTTCACCTCGAATATTAATCGCAGCTCATCATCCGGACTGCTTCCCTTCATACTCACACTCACTCCTGCAATATAGAGCTGCGGGTTGAGTTTGGAAAAGTACAAGTTGCCAATCACATACGACGCCTTGAAGCACGCAAGGTTGTGGATCCTATCGTAGATGGATGCCTTAATCACAGTGTAGTCGTAGTCGGAGTATGGGAACGAGATCAACAAAATGCCTCCCAAAATATTGACCAACTTCCAGCCTGCATAGCACAACGTCGATGCAACCACAAGCGTGGATGCCTCGTTGAGGTCGAAGCCAAAATTTTCCTTGTAATGTTCAGGAATGAATGGCACCATCGACAAGAAAAAAGAGTACGTCAATGTCAAAAGCCTGATGGGATTCTTGGCAAGAACCTTCCCGAGGTTTTGAGCCTTGGTCATCAAGCTCTCACTATTCTCCATACTATTCAAAAGTCCACCTTTCGATGCATCGCTCGGTACTTTGCCCTTTTTGATTGTTTTCTGATCGCCTTGTTTCATCAAGTGGAATATGGCGGTATCCTCGAATATATGCACGGAGGTAAACCACGTGATGGCAATCACAATGAAAAGCATCAACTCATATAAAAACCAGTTGACGGGTCCATGGTCCGAGCCATGGATATGATGAGCTCCATGCTCTGCATTCTCGGCAGTGGAAGAGTCAACAAAGCCCACCACCACTTCCTCCACAAAGTGACTGACCAAGTCGCAGCCCACCATCACCAGCGACGTGCTCAACGCAAAACCAGCCAAGACTTCTAGCCGGCCCAACCCAAAGGGATATGCCAACGAAGATTTGCCCCACACATCGAAGTTAGACATTATGTCAACACCGGCCACCAGCAACGAGCCCAAGGAGTCGTAGAAGATGAGATGGGCCAAGGTGGAAAATGCAGGTTGTTTTATTTTAGCTCCAGCGACGAAGATGAGCACGGAGACGGTGAAATGAGCTAACGAGAGGGCTAACTTGAATTTCTGCGACGAGCTAGCACTATTCAAAGACTCCCGGAAGTTAGGTATAGGGTACTGGTCCGGGATGAGGCTGGAGTGCTGGTTTGTCTCTGCAATGGGCACTGGTTCTTGGAAGAGATTCATCGATACCGACGAATGCTTATACCTGTGGCCCTTTCTGTGGGCCGGCTTGACCACCAACGAAGGGTTGTTGGACATGTTCATATTGACATCCTGGGGATGGAAGTTGAACGGCTGAGCCCTTTGTGGTGACCCATTCCTCAGGCGGAAAGGAGACGTGCTGGGTCTTCGAGAGGGAGAACGGCTTCGTACAGGAGAGCCCGTCGGGGATCTTTCCCTTCTGAGGACACTTTCCGGTTTGATGTCGGGCGTAGGCTTTGGAGGGGGCAAGTGGGGAGAGTTGTAAGCTCGGGGCATGCCATGGAACGAGTTCCTATTGGAGGATCTTTCGGCAGGTGGAGCCGGAGCAGGGAAAGAGTTTTCGCCATCTTCCCATATGGCGTAAGATGCAGAGTCTGACATCAAGAGAGAGCGGGGCCGTCTTGGAGCCGACGAATTGGAGTTTGCTCTTTGATGGAACGAAAACGACCGCTGGCCCACGGGAGCAGACGGACTATTGAAGGAAGGGCTGCCGTTCAATGGATTGTCAGTGGAGTAGCGTTTCGACAGCTGAAAAGCATTGCTCAGGCCTATGGAGTTTCCTAGACTGGAGAACGGAGCGGTGGTCGATGGCGGCTGCAGGGGTTCATGCACCAACGACTCGGAGGAGAAGTTGGCACTTAAAAACGACAAGTCGGGGACGCGTGATGAAGGCGCCGGTCCTAGACGAAACTCGTCCTCGTCAACAGATGGGTCTCCGGTGAGTTTTCCGAACAGGGGAGAATCCATAGATGCGTCGGACTATTGACTTGGGGTGGTGGAGACGAATGGCAGTGAAGTCCAGATGAGCAATTCGGATGTTCCTTAATCAACCTTTTGAATTGAGCTAATGGGTTTTTAGGTTGTAAGTTGTAAATGACCGGTGGCCTATGGTTGGGTATCCTGGGGGTGTGTATAGGAAGGAGTGTGTGGTGTGGATATCAGCCAGAGGAGAAGGAAGGTGCAGTGAGTGGTGGGGGAGGTCGCTTTAGTTGAAGAGGTTATAGGGCTGTGATGTATGCCGCACCATCAACTGCGCAGACGCATTGGGCGAAAAAGGGTCTAAATTTAGAAGAGGTGCGCCCATTGCAACTTGCGTCACCCAATCCAATGCCACGGGTTTATTCTGGACTGATTGTTTTTTTAGGTGATTGTTTTGGGGATTTTTTTGGTAATTGTTGGTTTGGTGATTGTTTGAGTGGAAAATGGTTTCATTGTGTTTCTTCAAGGGTTACTTTATTCTTTTTTTTTTAATTTGTTTCAGGAGTTTATTACTATTCTATTTGTTTCATAGTGCTCTCTCTTTTCGGTATTGCGGTGTCCAGTGGTTTTTTTCGCTGGTGGAATTGAGCGCCTCACTGTTGAGGTCCATTGTCAGTGCACAATATTCACGGTGGACTAAATTACGAGTAGATTGGGCATGAAATCTATTCTTTACGAGAAAACTGCTTAAGGGTCTTTCCAGTGGGTTTTACGAGCTTCTGTTATTGTTCATTAACAAGTTTCTCATTTTTCGTACCTTATGTGGGTCCCCAGTTTCCTATTTGGCCCTAGACTGATGTACATACTTCTCGCTTCATGAGCACCGCACTACCATGACTTATCACTCCAACAACAAACTCCAAATCAATTTGGTGGAGTTTTCGGGATGGTGGAGAATTTGGTGCTGAAGAATTTGGTGCTGGCGAATTCGGTGATGCTGGTAGTCAAGGGCCAGCCACTTGCAAAAGCCAGCCGTTTAGGGTGCACTCCCAACCCTATTTAAGTAGCGCTACATTGCATTGTTCACTTGACCAAGACTACTCAACGACTAATTCTTCACCAAGATTTATTTATAGCATATGACGTAACATTTTGACGTGACCGTTGCACATGACACCAATGGCTATTCATGATATTATTACCTATTATGGATTACCTATTATGGATGACCTTTGATATACCTGCAGTACTACTGGGAACAACTTTTCTTATTGATGGAACTAACTCTGCTGGGTATTCGCTAATTCTCGATTTTAAATCCGGAACTTGGAAGAAAAGACTGGTGCTTCTAGTGACTATTCGGACTGTTATCGGAAAAATGGTGCTTTGGATCTCTTGACTATTCCTCATGCTCCATTTCTTATAGTCTTCCTGATGTCTCTTGTCTTCTCACGACTCACATTCCTAGGCTCTTGAAACCGTACACTAACAAATTTCTGTCTCTGTCTAATAAGGATTCTCTTTGGTAGTATAGGCTTCGAAGAGCGAGAGACTGACGCAGCCATTGTTGAGACCTTCACTCGTATCCTCGATCAATTTCATGTTGTTGATGGAAAACGGCTTCCTATGCTTGGTGCTTGGCACAATAGTCATGGTGGGGCTCTCCTTCTCCCGCTCATTAATCACCAACGACCCGTTGTTCACGTAACTAATATCACTGCTTCGGTAGAGCTCCTCGTCGTCCAAAGAGATCGAGCACTCAAACACCTCCGAGCCCTGGTTACAGGTACTCGACGTGGGCTCGGGCAAGTTGAGGATCGATCCCACCATAACTGCAAGGTTCCTCCCATTGAAGGCCTCGCCATTGGTGGATGGAACCTCCAAAAATTCCCTTCCTGTACTATGCACATACTGAGACTTTTCCTCATCTGCACCAGCTCTTGGAGAAGCTGAAGCTTCCTCAAGAAGAACTTCATTTGGGTTGGTGGTCGAGAGTTGCGAGAGCGAATTCTTGAATAGGAGCAAGAGATCGTAGAGCAAAATGCGGAGCTTCTCGTCATTCTGAGTAAAGTATGCGGAGTCGTAGAGCTTAACCAAGTCCCGAAGAAACAAAAAGTGCACCGAGTCATGCGTATACATAATGTCACTCAAGGAAGAGTTATGTATGATCAAGAGCCGTAAGAAAATCGAGAGCGAATCCGAAACGCTGGTTTCTTCATGGTTGACGATATCGTCCAGCTCAATGGATTTGAGAAGTGCCTGTAGCACCTGGGATAACTGACGAAATGTCGCAAGCAGTACCTTGAGGTTCTCGGTGTGAGACATGGAGATCTTTTCGAAAAAGTCCTTAAGCATTGGGATTACCTGGACACTTCCCTCATGCTCGATGGAACTTGCACCTGGTTTCTTGGAGAGGTAAAAGTCCTCAAATATAGAAAACACCTTTTCTTTGGACTCCCAATCGAGGTAATTGAAAAGCTCACCAAAGAATGAGTTATATTGATCGAATGGGAAATGAAGGTGATCAATTAAACCAATGGAAACGCTTTCAAGCGTAGCACTGGCCAACTTCTTTTCCGAGGTAAGTGTTTTCAAAAGCAACTGGAAAATGGGCAAGGAAAACTCGCTCAAAAGCTCACCGTTTTTGGGCACATCCGCTAGTTCCTTTATATCCAAGCCGTCTGTTTCAGGGCCTGTATCATCTTGTCTCAATAACCGGTTGCACAAGTATAAGCAGAGCAGCCCGTCGCAGTCCTGGGACAAGAGAGAAAACGCCAACTTCTTATTTGTTGCCATGAGCAGCAACGTGACTTTAAGACCCACTTTTAAGTGGGCACAATCTTTCAAGCCATGTGATTTTGCATTTTGAATAAACATGCAGAAAACAGATTCCTTGTGCTTCTCCCGATAGTCGGCCTGTTGGATTCGGAAAAGAAGGTATTGCGAGTTGGAAAGACACTCTCTTGCCATTGATGTATTAAACACCAATTCATAAGTCACCTTGCTTATGCCCTTGGAGTTGTTATGGTTGGAGATATCGTCCAATAGTGTTAGAATATCAAAAAGCACGATTGTTCCAAAACTGAGGAGCTTCATGAGAAAAACAATCAATTGGTGCAGCTCGTCTGATTGGTCCAAAGTTTCAGTGATGAACGAAACAAACACATCATAAAGGATTTGATTGCTTTTGAGTTTCAGAAGCCTTTTAAGGTGTTCAAGTAACTTGGAAAAGGCATAATCCTCTGCTTCATTTGCCTTGGACGGCACGTTGTACCATTTCCTCAAAACACTTGCAATAGAGCTAGTTAAAGAGTCCGCCATAGCCAGGTTCCTGAGATTTAATTCCTCTTCACCTAGACCGCACTCTCCCAATAATTCTTTGATATCCTCATCAGAGAGAAGACTGAGCTTATCCAGAGTAAGCTTGCTTAATTCACTGATGAAATTGTCCACGGAAAACGAATCGTTTTTTCTTGGCGATTGCGTCTGGATTTTGAGCGGTGACTCTGCAGTGTCTTTGTTAAAGATGAGTTTCTTAAGTCCAGTAGGATTTTGGTTACAGCTATCCTCCCTCAAGGATTTCCCAATTGACTTATTAATGAATTCCCAGATTTCCTTGAATTTGAAAATATCTGTTTCTCGAGACGAAAGGTCAATGTAGTTCATTACAATAAGCTTGAATATCTCATATGCCATCGATACACTTTCATAAGTATTACCAGCAATAATGCGGAGGAGATCATAGTGATAGCATGCAAGCTTGCCGATATAGAAGAGCGTGTCTAGGTAATAGATCAACACCTTATTTTCGTTTTTGAGGATGATTTTGGTAAACACCTTGAAAAATAGCGTCAAATTATCTGTGCATGAGTAGAACAAGTAAATGTTTCCGATGGTGGAGGGGGACACGTGGATCAATTTGGGAGAGTTAGAAATGGTGGTGAAGATCTGAGGCGTCAACCAATTGACTATCAGAAATTGAACTCCGGTGTTCATGCCTTTTATCTCCATGAGGTAATCATTGAAATCGTCTTGGAATTTCCCCGACGACAAGCTATCGAGGATATGAAGCTTTGTGATTTGGATGCCTCTATCGAAGCTTTCGGAAAACTTGCCAATGTCACTGGTCCATTTTTTGACAATATGAAAGTACTGCTTATTTGTCAAGGCAGGAAGGTTCAGAAGCAAGGCAAGGTGGAACTCCACCTGTGGATCTTTTTGGTCAGTAGACGATTCCAGCGTTGCAGATAAATAAAAAATACCACAAGCAATCACCTTCCGCAAGTATGAAGACATGGACACGATTTTCAACTGGTATAGTTGATTAACCAAAACAAAGAGGTGGCGCATGCAAATGGACAGCTTTGGTTCGTTGACCAAACTAAAGATGCTTTCGAGGATTTCATTCTCAAACTCCGTCTTGATGGACGTAGAACCTCGAGTGGATAATTTTTGGAGGATCTTCCGCTTAAGGAAATTGCACAAGATGTGGATCAATTCCGAGGACTCTCCCATATCTCTGTAGATGGTGACACACCAATACATGAGGATTTTGACCTTCACTTTCCAGGCTGCATTGGACGGGGTGGGTGTGACCAACGACGCTAGACCATTGTTCAATTTAAGTTTGTCGAGCAGGTCAATGAATCTCAAGTTATCATCGCTGGACCTATTGAAGGAGCTCAGCTCGGAATCCGACAACTGTGAAATGATGAGTGCAAATTTATCGGGTTTGGAGTCGTTCTTGAGAAAAGAGCTTCTTCGTTTGGCCTTACTCTCATGGCCAGGATGCAGCTTATAGGAATGTTTCATGTTCAACATGAGACTTTCGTTTCTGAAGTGGATAAGCTGCAATGTGGACTCGATGCTTCTGGAGTCTTTGGTAAGTTTGGTCACGTTCTGCAGGCCAAGGAGTATGCGATAAAGCACATTGCCAATGAGAATCCAGTAGTCGGGGAGAATGAACAAGTTATTGTTCAAGAAAAAGAGCTCCACAACCGAACGGCTGATCAAGCCAAGCAAGTCGGTCTTTAAGGTTGCCAGTAGTATGGACCTAGGTACAGACACTTCATCGTCGCTAGATCTGGAGGTGGGTTTAAGCGAGGACCGGTCGTCCGAAGACTTGTGAATAGGAACCCGTTCGATAAGAAAGTAGTTGAGAAGCAACGACTCACACACCTGCTTCGAAAGAAACTCCTCTTTGATGATATCTTTCCAGAAGATCTTCACAAAAGTCAAAGCAACAAGCGTCTGGCCGAAATTCAACGGTTTCTGGTGTAGAAGGTTGTCGAGCGCAAGCGACAGCTCGCCCACCTCAGTATTGGCGATTTCAAGGAGAACAGGCAACTCCTCGATCTGAAGAGGGAAGTCCTCGCGTAGAAAGCCAATGATGGTCTGGAGAAAAGTGAGTCTGTCCAAGAGAAACTCCACGTAAAGCGTTTGCACAAGTTTAATTAGGTAATTCAATTTCGTCTTGTATGCCACACTGCGCTCCGGGGTATTGACCGATGGCATTTCCTTGGAGAACTTAAGAATGTAGTCAGCAATCTGCAGGGTCCATTCCTGGAGCCATCTAGCCTCCACGGCCTCCAAAACCGAGTTCAGGCCTTCCAGAGTCCGCGGAGAAGGCACGCTGGGAGAACTTCCGGGAATCCCCGAGTTTCGGGCCTGGATCTTCTTTCGTAGCAGCATTTGCTCACTATACAACACACACTTGGTGAACCACATGGCCCGGGCAATGGGCACGTTCATGTTGCACATGCAGTCTATAAGCACCTTATTCCGAATACCATGTGGAAGACGGTTGGAGATGGAGTGCAACGGGACTTCCGGGTTTGCCAAGTCGCGGAGCCAGGCCTCACGTTTCAGAGCCGTTAGAGTGACTCGTGGGGCAAGTTTGAAGTGGTTGCTGGAACTGCTAATCTGGTTGATGAATTCGTTTCTGGATTTATAGGATTTGGCCAAATGTGAAGACAATTCGCCCAAGATCTTGGTGCAGTTCTGCGACGAAGAGAAGATGGTCTCTTGGATCAAATTCCGGGCCGAAAAATATTCATTGGAGACCTGAGGGCTCTCAAAGAGGCCTTTGTTCAAAATGCTTTGGTTCGCCAAGTTATCGTTCTGGGCATCGTTTTCCCGAAACGGCTCGAAATCAGGGTACACCAAGGGCTCCAGGTCAGTGGAGAGAGGGTACACGCCCTTGCCGGGACAGTCCATGGAGTAGCGTTTGGCCAAAAGGTCCAGTTTGACCGCGGTGGCCAGCGACGCCACACTCTGCCCCGAAAGGAGAGAATTCTTGCTTTTTTTGGACATTTCGGGCTGCCGTGCTACGCGGACGTGGTATTGATGGGTGATCTCTATGCATCAGTGCGCACCTAATATATTCTGGAACATGACTGTACAGTCATAGTTTATACAGTCATAGTTTATACAGTCATAGTTTATACAGTCATACAATGATATAGTGTTATACAGTGTTAGTTAAGTAGTCATGAATAATCCATGAAATGTTGGTAGTGTTGGTCATACATGGTCTGGTCGACTAGTCATTTAATACTATCAATGTAGGAATACACTGGAACCTGAACAGATCCTGGCCCCGAACTAACGCTTATGCTGAGATATTTTTTGGTCCTCAATGTTTGATCCGGAGTCTTTTAATCCTATTGTTCTAACAGATTCAGTACTGCGTACTACCAATCGTCATCTTCGGCCTCGTCGTCGCTTTCGTCTCTTGTAGCACCCTTTCTCTTCTTTAAGGCATCGGCCAACGACCCAGCCAAACTGACCTCCTCCGTCTTCTTGGCCTTGAGTGCATCTGCAAGTCCCCCTCCGATGTTGTTGGAAACCGGTTGACTGGCAGAAGCTCCGTTGGATGCTGGTGGGGGTGGTGGTGGTGGTGCTGAGGCACTGCCTCCGAAAAGATGTGCAGGTGGGTCCACTTTCTTCATGTAGTCGAGAGGTGCCCATCCCTCCATGGTCTCCTTGATATCCTTGACGAGTCCCCATTGGCCATTTGTATTGACCACGTAAACAATGTCGTCCTTGACCAAAGGCACCGACCCGCTGACCGACCCATCGTAGTCGTAAAGAGCTTGGTACGTGGGGTACTTTGGCTTGGCCACTGCTATGGCTGGAGGAGGAGGTGGTGGTGGAGGGTTTGCTTTTTTCACCGGTGGTGCTGGTGCTGGTCCTTTTTTGAGAGGCCGTGCCGGGGCAATTGGGTTGGTTCTGGCTGGGGCTTGTGGCTTGGCTGCAGCAGGAACTGGATTGGCTCTGGCTGGAATCTGAGGCTGTGGCTTGGGCTTCTGTGGGACAACCGGTGGAGTGTTTTGGGCAGCGACTGGGGCTGGGATGTGTCCGTTATACTGCGCAGAGGGTTGTGGAGGCACATAGGCCTGGGTCTGGGCCTGAGCCTGCGGCCTGGCAACTGGCGTAGGTGCCTGGTAAGCTGAAACATTTCTTCTCTGCGATCCCCGGTTGTAGTACTTGCTGTAGTCAACAGCACTGGAAACACCTCTGGGACGTTTAGGGTTCTTGCTGTTGGCAGGTAACCCGGGCTCCACCACCACGGTTCCAGATTTGTAGATGTCACTGTACTTGGGTGCAGCTCCATGTTGGAACTTGACGACGTGGTACTTGCCTGGCTTCTTCTGGTACTGCACGGTCAAATCCACCTTGACTGAGATGCCCCGGTTGATCTTCCTGAGCTGCGTGACCAACTCCGTCTTGAAATCAGTGTTTATGAACACATCTGGGGTGGTGGGCGTGGGCGAACTCAATGATATGGCCATCCAATTGTCTTGCAAAGTGGACAATCCTGCATAGCCGATGCCACTGACTGGGATGGAGAACTCCTTCTGCAACTTGAGCTTCTTTTCCACCAATACTTCAGCAATAATGTGCAAGTAGCTTTTGGTGAGCACAAGTATACGGTCTAATCTCTTGGACGACCGACCAAACTTGGCCAATAGAATCTGGCCATTAGCCGAGAAAACTACTGGCTCATTGATGCCACATTGGCTCACCACAAACCGGCCGTAACCCAGAGAGTCATTACAACCCAAGTAATCTCCCATATAAGCTCTGGAGCCAAGAATGGAAAACCTTCTTCTCTCCTTTCTGCCCTGCAAGAAGCCAGACCCTTCGTCACGAAGCTGCTCAAACTTGTTTCCGTGCTTCTTGACTCTCCAAGCACTCTGAATCACCTTGGCTGCGTCTTCCTTTCTCTTGACGTATCTTCTCCAGGCTCTCTGGATCCGGGCTGCCATGTTATGCCAGTACTTGTCTCTCATATCTTCTAATGCAAAAAGAGTTTCGGGTGTTTTGATAAACACCTTAGTAGTACCCATCTGGTACTCAGAAGGGGGAATGTGGCAGCTTCGCAAGATTTCCGTCACAGCAGTAATGTCGTCTCCCCGCCAAATGTAGTCTCCGGCATATCCAGTAGCAGGAGATAACAAGTAAAATCTCTGGACGAACTTGTCGAAAGTCGTACGGTACGCGAAACCTGCTCTTCTGATCCTAACATTTTCTTTCAACCCCAAGTATTTGACTTGGTGCAACACTTGATTGTTGTCGTACTCCTTTGGTCTTTTGGTCTGGTTTGGTTTGATTGTTCTGATGTATGAGGGTTGACATTGCGATAATGTATCCACTAAAGCATTGGCACTTCTTCTGATTTTGTCCGAGGCAGTTTCGGGGCGCTTCTTGGAGTCAGTAAGGGCCGACAAAAGGTGGCTGGGGAACAAGGCATTGGTGACAAAGTCGTTGCTCGAGGTGGACAAGAGCTCTAGCAAGTCCCGGAGCATGTTATCCTTGTTTTTATCAGTCATACCCGAAACTTCGTAGGTGACATCACCGGCATAGTGCTTGATGATGAACTTGCCCCTTCTATCCTCAAAATGACGGTTATTGGCACCAACCATGCTCAATCTTTGAGCAAAAACCTGGTCTGCAGCATCGGAGTCTGCATGGGCAGTTTTGATGGAATCGTTCAAAGCCGCAAATAAGCCCGGTTGGGGTCTGGTGGCCTCAATCAAATCACACACAACTTTGTTGTTGAAATAGTCTATGGGGGTCCATTTGATCTGCTCCTGAACATACTCATCTTGTTCAGCCTTCAATGTCAATTGGATAAAGATCTGCTGCAACTTCTCGTTAACATAGTTGATACACACCTGCTCGAAGGAGTTTTGCTCGAAGATCTCGAATCCGTAGATATCCAAGATACCAATCGACTTTTTCTCGGTGGCTTGCTCGTTTCCTTTCAAAGAAACATTGACCCGCTCCACAATCCAATCAAATAAGTTATTGTAAATACCCTTTGCAAGAGCATCACGCACGGCCGTGGCTTGCACGATGTTCAAGGGCACGTGGTAAGTGGAGCCACGTCTCATACCATGGGAAGTTTCTATGATCCGCTCGGTCATGGCTTTTTTCAAGATTTCGGCGTCCACCTGAAGAAGATAAGCCACAAAGTTGGTCACCCCTTCATCTCTAACGGCGGCATTGCCACTCTCATCCTCCACAAACGATATGTTACCGATCCACAAGATGGAGGCTAGCATTCTAAAGATGTTATCCTGCTCTGCTTGAGCCAAGCCAATGACATTCATAGCATTGAGCGTCTCCACAAAGTCCTTCTTATCATCAACACCATCTGCATTGACACACTTGGCAGCAGAAGTGTAAATGTAGGTCTCTGGGCCCTGGATACCATATGCTTGCTGATACTGAGGAGGACAGTGCTTGGTGAACTGGTAAAAGATGTGAAAGTTTCTCTCGTTGGAGATCTGCTGCACCACTCTCTGCTTCTCCAATAAGTAATTGGTGATATGAGCTGCGCAGGGCTGGTTGGCCAGGTTGAAGAAGATCTCAAGATACTTACCGTGTCTGGAAGAGTTATTGTTTCTTAGGGTCTTGGCACACCCAAACGACTCCAACAACGGATTCGTGGCCAACACCATATCTTTGATCTTGGAAATGCCACCTTCAGCCACCGTGGTTTGCTGATCATCAACAGACACATTGGCAATGTACTGCATGATCTGTTTGGCAGCCTCGGTCTTACCTGCTCCGGATTCTCCCGAGATAATCACACACTGGTTGTCGCCATACGACTTGAGGTTGTAATACATGGACTCGGCAATGGCAAACACATGCGGAGGCACCTCCAACCGGTTCTTACCCTTGTACGAATTGAGCACCAGTTGCGTGTAGATGCCCAAATCCTGGAAAGGATTGACGGAGATCAACACGTGGCCAATGTACGTGTATATGGAGCCGTTCATAAACCGCTTGTGGAGGTTTTCGTTGATGGCTTCGTCGGAGATCTTGGATAATAACGTCAAGTCGGACACACCCACCTCCTTTTTCTTGGTGAGGTCGAATTCGGCTTTCTTGATGCCGCTTTTGCTGGGAGCTTCTTGCTTGGCCTTGGAGCGGCCGCCCCTTTTGACAATGGCCATGTTTGAAGAGTATGAGGGATACTGAAGCTGATAGCTCGCTTTACCAGGACGCTGGTCGTGCGCGGCCCACCTCGGCCCGGGCGGAGTCTTTCCATACACTGCAGACTGTCATATACTTAAGTGTGGACGATTAGAGGTGAAATTTTGTACGAGGCTACTTTGGGAGCTTAATTTCGGATTGTGACCACCGGTTTGAAATTATCACTAATTTTTTAAGAAAGGAGGAGAATAATAGAATTTGGTGCGTATATGCAGAATCTTTATATTTTAGAGCCACAAGTCCACCAATCTGAGTTCACAGTGACTTTTGAGGTGAATAGATACGGTGAGCCTTCAAAACATGGCAATATCATTTTCATCTGTTTGACTAAGAGTTGAATTGTCGGAAAGAGTGACTGAGGCAAATCCGGAAAATTGCCTTTTTGGGTAGTTTTCGGTCGCCCCCGACAAAACCCCGCTCACTACAACCTCTACAATCTAACACTCTCTCAGAAAATCCATGCTATAATTAATAATACATAATTGCTCGCCAGGGATTTAGGCACAATGGCTTTATGGGCTGGAATAAGACATCTTCAAAGAGACAAGATGGACAGACAAATAATCGACAAAAAGATGGTCTAAAATAGACAAAAAGACAGCCTAAAAATAGACAAAGAAAACAGCCCAAAAATAGACACCCGAAATTTCTCTAAAAATCCACGTCTTTCTTTAAAAAAAACGTCCATTTGCCCTTTCCTTCTTTTCTCGGCTGCCCAGACTCTTCTCTGCTCTATTCTTGCAGTCTTCTTCAGCACGACTTTCCACGCACTCTTGCATGGAGCACACCATGGCTGCGACCACTTCAGCTGCGAAAACTCACGCTCATTTGAACCAACCTTCCAAGTATTCCTCTCGTCATCCTCCCACATAAAAAGCCACACCAAGTGAATGATAAACAAAATGTCCTAGTGGAAAAGGAGTTTTATAACTTGCAGGAAAAGAATGAATTTTGGAGTTGTAGGAATTGTGGAGTCGTAGGATTGGTAGGAGTAGCAGGATTGGTTAGCAGGACTATGGAGGAGATAATGGACAGTGGATCGTCATTAATTGTAGGAGTGGATTATTCACAATGGGCCTATGAAGACCAGATCCTCACCATCTTATCCTTACCTCCCGAGGCCACCTTCTTACCGTCCATGCTCCAGTCCACAGCATATACTTCATCCGCATGGCCTGGCAAGTCCACATTCAACTTGCGGGTCCGGACGTCCCACACCTTTAAGGTGGTGTCCTTAGATGCACTCACCAAAAGACGGCTATCGGCGGACCAAGCCGTTTGGTATACAGGAGCAACGTGCCCACGGAAGGTGCCCACAAAGGTACCCTTGAAGCCGTCCCAAAGCTTGATGGAATTGTCAAACGAGGCTGAAACAATGTACCGGCCGTCGGGCGAGAACAGCACGTGGTTGACGAGTTTCTGGTGTCCCGTCATCCGGCACACAGGTTTGCTTGTCTTCAACGGTTCCCAGAAGTACATGGTGAAGTCATCACTGGCCGTGACCAACCGCTCGCTGATCTGGCCTCCGAGCTTGGCCACCTTTTCGTAAGCCACAAGCGCCTTCTTTCTCAACGTGGCCATATCCTCGCTTCCATTGGCTCGCGAAGATGTATGGTCATACCCACCTTTTCTCAAAACATAGTCCGTGGAAATCGACAAGTGGTTGACCCAGTGGGCATGGCTCTTGAGGGTCTGCATACACTTGCCCCCAGCCGTCATGTCCCAGGCCTTAATGGTTTTATCGTGCGAGGCACTATAGATGATATTGGACCCAGACCATTTCACACACGACACCGCATTGGTGTGGCCCGACATGGTCATCGCACAAGTTCTGCTGGTCACATCCCAAACCTTGATGGTACTGTCTTTGGATCCCGAGGCCAACCGTGGCATGTGGCCCTCTTTCGTAAGGTGCAATGGCTCCCATGTCAAGGTGGAGATCCACTTGCCGTGGCCCAACAAGGGACCTCCCAAAGCAGCTCCCGTTTTAGCATCCCACAACCTGACGGTGTTATCCATGGATCCAGTGGCAATTATGCTTCCACAGGGAGAATAAGACACACAGAGCACCCAGTTGGTGTGGCCAGAAAGCGTCTTGAAGGGGGTTTGCGTGTTGCAGTCCCAGATCCGGGCCGTGGAGTCTCCTGCACCCGAACACATTCTGCCCGAGTCGTTTGGAGCAAATGCGCAACATAAGATGGTGGATCCGTGGCCTGCAATGGCCGTGCTGGATCTAGTCACTGCCCGGACTTTGAACACCGCACGTGGCGTGTAGACAATGGTCATGAAGTCCTCGGTGGTTTTGATTCCGGGCTTCAAAATCGACGTATAGAGGTTATCCTTGATATCAGTGAGTTGGGCATCTTTGGCCTCGGAGTCGAGAAGCGAAAATGAGTATGGTACCGGGTCATCGGATTCACCATTGAGCTGGTTCAAAAGCTCTTCCAACTGTGTTTCGGTGATGCCACCAGGCACTCGAAGAGAGCCTCCCACAGACTCACCGGAATCGGCAGCCTGGAATTTTATTAGAACATTTGGAAGATCCTCGGGCACGAGATTCACCTCACGCACCTGCTGGGCCTCTTTCTTTTGCTTTTTGGAGGGTGGAGGGATAAGTGTAGCCATTGCAGATGAAGATGATAGTCTCACTCAGTGGAAAAATACTGATGCTCATCGGGCCATATGCAGGTACGAAGAGATATAACTTTAACATTTGACCAATTCCCCAAAAAAAAGAAGGAAAAAAAAAAAGAACAATTTTTTTTTAATTCCCTTCCCCCTATTCCAATCCCGGCCTTTTATTCTCAATTAATTCTCATGTCCATGTTCCAGTGTCCAGTCCCTATTCCATTTATATTCCTCTCTTTGTCGGGTCGCACACTCTGGATTTGGATTTTGGCTGCTGTCTCAGACGTTTGCAGCCGCGACTTAACCTCACAACCTCTCTTTGTACTGGAACTCCACCAACCACCATTCTTGCTGATTTCAATAGCTTCAATATGCTGGGCCCGTTGCAATGTAAAATGAGCTCTCTTCCGCCAAACGTCCTCTTGGAGATTTTTGTGTGCATCGAGGCGCAGATCCTTGACTCGTACCTCTCGTTGTTCCGGAACAAAGATGTGGTCAACCCGATCTTCCGGGTGATTCTGACCTTGAAGTACTCGAGGGTGATTGTCACCAACCCTTGGAATGGCCAGATGTGGGGCTTGGCCCGAACCCGTAAAATCGTCCGGCCCGAGCGTTTGCCCTTTTATACGTATTTGACTCTCCGCCAGTTCACGTCGCTCTTCCCCTCGTTGGACGCCCGCATTTTCCCTGAGTTTCCCGTGGTCCGAAAGATCCTCTTTATCTTGGCTTGTGAAGATACAAACGCCTTGGAAAAACGGACGGTCGCCATGACCTTTTCGTATCTCATGACGGCCATGCCCAGCTCGCTTTTGCGCACCGTAAGGAAAATCTACTTGAACATGTCGGACTTTTCCGAGCTGAAGGTCGACTTCGATGTCACCTCTGCCATTTTCTGGAAAATCAACAGCCAAAGAGCTCTTTTCCAGTCCTTGGAGCTGTTGTCGTTGGTGGGACCCATCACCATCAGCCAGATTAAAGTCTTGACCTTGAGCTACAGGTACCGGCACTTCACCAGCTTGCGGTCGTTGGACCTCACGTACTTGGGGCTCAAGGCCAACTTGAGACGTCTAAAGATTCCCAATACCGTGGTGGATCTCGACTTATCCCACAATTTAATCGAGAACCTCGAGGGCTTTTTCGTTCCTCACCAGATCCGTTGTATAAATTTGTCCCACAACAACCTCATGGGGACCGTGTCCATGCCAAGCATTCCATCGCTCAAGGTGCTCAATCTCCGCAAAAACTTCATCCTGAATATAGGCTTCCTTTCGGACTCCTTGGAGGTCCTCGACATCTCGTTCAACGACATTGCTCGGCCCGACTTCAATATACCTCTGAATTTGAAGTATCTCTTTACTGATATGGCTCAAGGGTATCTTATGGTGGAGGAGATGAGGGAACAAATCATTCAGCAGCTGGTAAAGATCTTCAACCACATCACCGCAAATAGCATCAATCTGATGCGGTATAAATACAATGGTCTATAGCATAGGAATGTATCATGGCCCGGAATGAGACCAAATTTAGTTGAATGTCTGACTGTAATGTAATAAATAGTAATATGATCATGAATGACGTGCAAGCCACATGGTGTCTTCATCTGTATCTTCATCGCTGGCTTCTTCGTCACTGGCTTCATATGGATTTCTGGTTTTTGGACTGTTGGACTCGTCGGAGTAATTCTCTTCCATATCCTCCAATAGTATTCCCGTCAGCTCAACATCCGAGGCGTCTATGACCAGAGGAAAATCAGAATTAGTGTCTTTGGGCCCGAGATCTTGACTCTGCAGAGCCGGTTGAAATGTCGGAAAGGCCAGTATAGGCATGTCCGGGTCCTGGAAAATCAGAACACTCTGAGGTGGAGAGGAAGGCATGGCAAAGTTGGTGGTGCGTTCCGTTACACCTTCTCTATTACCATCACTAGCCTGTCTATGGTAAACTTGCGTGGAAGTTATCGATTCTTGGATTAAAGAAGATAAGTCTTCGCTGTGGTGGTTCACTTGGGTGTCCAGAAGATTGATAAAGCAGTCCGGGAGAATTTTGGAGTCATTTTCCGAAGCCGTATGTTTGAAATCATAGTAGATTGGTTCAGTAATGTTCTTAAGCCCAGTCACGCTGAGCACCTTGACCACGGAAACTTGGTATTGGTCTTCAGAGGTAATTGGCCGCGACTCACTCTTGAAGTGTGGACTATGGAAGTACCAGTCGTGGTAGAATAAGAGCTTGCAAGAAATCTTGCTTTCGGCGGGACTTTGTTTGTCACCTCGGGAATCTCCAAAGGTAACAGGAACCAAGGTGAGCCTGCGCTGTTCATATTGCGAACTGCTGGGCGCCGCAGCTTGAGACGAGTCCAGAGGGGGGCCTTTTCGAGACACAGGTTCAGCAGCAATGTATTTCGGTTCCATATGGCCTAGGAGAAGAATCACGGCACACTGCTTGACTGCCCATGACGACATGAGCAGAAATAGCTCGTGGATATGAGTCTGGCACCGAAAATAAGGGTTCTCTCGTAGCAAAGAATTGGCCGGGAGTTCCGGAAGCTCCACCAGCCCGACACCTTCTTCTTGGACCTTGTCAATGTTTTGAATGAGCACCCTATACTTTTCGATCTGGTGCTTGAGCATATATTCCTCATGAGTAGCCGAAAACTGGTACCTGTAGAGCTCTAGCAACTCGTGGAAGTTCGTGATCAACACCAATACCGAGCCCAGTGGTTTTTGCAACGGCATGAGCTTGAAGAACGCGTAGAGTTTGGAGAACGAGTCCAAGTTGTACTTGGAGATGCGCTTATTGGTGATCCACAGCAGTTGGAAAAGAGAATGCCGCCGTAGAAGGTCCCAGGGAAAATCATTGATGGTCTCCAAAACCACTACCGACGTTTCCTCGGATTTGGAGAGGTGGCTGCACATCATATGGCAGAGCATCACATAGAGGGCTGGGTTGGTGGGTACACTCTGGAGGTCAAGGATGGCATCGCTCTGCAAGCTCAACATGGCATCCAAAGCTGGGAGCCCCGACGTGAGGTGCGCCCATAGCGGCTTCTGGAGAAGAATTTCGAAAAGCGACACCATTGGAGCATAGTGGTGTTCTGGGGAAGGTGTAGGGCTAATAATGCATGGGTTCCTCAGAGGTCGCACTGGGTAATCCATACAGGTGCAGCATCGGTCACCGAGTGCTTTTCGAAAGGTAATTCGAGAGAAAGACAAGAATGTTATGAATTTTTTATGGGTAATTGAAGGTTTAAAATTTTGTAAGAGGTTATGAGCCATTGTGAAAATTAGGAATATTTGTAGAGTCCAATGGTGGAAAGAGGTGTTTCCATGGTCTGGTATATATGTGCTTGACGAAGCGTAGGTACAGTAAAATTAAAGAAAATTAATTATTATAACCTATAGTAATATTAAAGAAGTTTAGTTATTACAGTCTCCAGCACTGCTAGTTTCTACTAAAAATTGTTACCGTTTCTATCACAGTGCTACTATAGGATACAGGACCGGGCACATAACCCGCATCAGCTTAGCATACTCGCACTACTACTATTACTATATACTCTCTACTTTATACATTATAGACATTCCATATATCATATCTACTCTCTATAATACATACACTATACTGTATACACTCTATCCACTCTACTCTATCCTACACTTCTATACACTCCTCCAAACTCTATATTATACTCTATACGGCTATTATATACACTACTGGCCATACTCTGATACTATTATAGTACCTACCATTATGACTGCAGACTATGTACTACGGCCACGTCACAGGTTTCTACTAAATACTAATATTTTTAGATTCCAAGAAAAAATAGAAACGACCCAGGTAAAAAAAAAAAATGGATTGAAAGAAATGCTGGGTGTGTGAAATATGCACGTGACTCTGGGGCCCGGAATAGCGATATCCGGGGCTTATATCCAGTTCCGACCTATTGACCCAGGTTGTTTTATCCTCCCCACGAAAAAAGATTTTAGCTAAAATCAAGAAGTTACAAGCCTTTATGATTTTCGTCAGCAACATTTCTTCGTGGGAAGATTGGATCTGGTATGTGGCAGAAGATAAATGAAGAAATATTCTGGTCACGTGTCATGCAGGGCCGGAAGTAACCAATTCCGGCCCATCAATTTTCTGCACACTTTTAATTTTGTTTCTTTCAGACGTTTACTAAAGATTATCCTCTTCTCCAAGTTGAAGGGAGGCATAAAAAAGCTTTCCTCCAGCCCTTGGGCAATTTTCCAGGAAATGTGATTTAGAATATCATCTTCAGTGCCCATGCAGGGTACGAGGCCTGTGTATAATGCTATAAGAGACCTTATCATTTTCATTGAAATCCCCTTTTTTATAGATTTATTTCCTATTTTCTAAAACGCTCGTTTCGTCAATGAAGATCTTTTATAATCGTCCCGAACCTGTACACAGGCCTCAGTTCTTTACAATCCGATAACAGGCAACCCAGCATTGATATATAAATTTCGTAATCCAATCAAAATTCAATACAATTCAAGTATCGAGCCGTTTAAAGATCTACCGTTTATAATATTGGTGTTCCCAGAAAGGTAGTGTACCAGAGACATGAACTGTACTATGACTCAGAGAAGTGGTAGGGGTCCACATGGAAAGCGCGCCTTGCGACCTCGACTCACCATCGTCTAGATTCAGACCTTTTCCATGATTTAGACAACTGAAGTAGATTCAATTGTTTAGTAAAAGTCTAAGAAATAAAGTCAAGCAAAAAGAATAATTAAAGCTTGGAGCAATTCCTCCTTCTCAAAATTTACCTTGGACAGTAGCACTCCCTCGTGATTCTTCTGGAACCCCCATTCTTTTTTTCACCTCACTACACTGCATTACCACACTACACACTACACACTATATTACCACACTATATTACCATCCTATATTACTGCACTACACTCCACTATTTTATTACACTGTTTTACTGCAATAAACTACTACACTATTTCCAATACAATCCCTCCATATAAGACGATATGAGGTGTTTGCTGCAATTATGTGAAACAGGAGTATGGTAGTATTGTGTGCACAGTATAGGGAGTTGCTTGAAGCCAGTCCATTTTCAAGCCGCGTCCTAAGCCTAGCTGCCATTTCCTAAGCCTAGCTTCGGTCGCAGGCAAATGCGCGGCTGCTCTTTTAGAAAAAAAGCGGACTCCACGTGGCGCACCCGTGCCTCCCGGCTCCAGTCAAACTTTTCTGTGCGAACTCTGATAGTGCCCTAAACCTCACCTTCAATCTACACTCGCTCTTGCTATCCTTGCACCTCGTCCCACCACTGTGCTTGAGCATCACTCCTTGCTGCAACACAACACACAGTCAGCTGCCCTTCACTAGTCGAGCCGTGTCCATTTTATAATATTTGCCGTGCCCAGTCCTCTTTTGACTGTTTATTTATCGTGCCCACATTTATCCGTGCCGACCGTGAGGCAATTGTTATTTCCCTACCTACGAGGGCCCCGTGCCATAATTAACCCAACCCTCTGCACAATTTACAATCTTTGCAGCTTTCGGATCTCTTTGTTAATATAAACATCTACGGGCCTCCATCATCCGACTAATCTATCCCATTATATCCAGTCTTGTTCAGTACCCCCATCTGATCCATCCCATTCCAGGATATCCAAACTTCTAATTTGTTCATATCAATCAATTGTCCTACTATCCGTCTCCTCATAACTCCATAAACTCCCCATTTGTTCCTATATAATCTATCGCGATGACCAATTACACAGATTCTAATGCGCCGTCGGGCCGTCACGGAAACCACCAATCCCTAGTCAACCAACATCCTGTCTTGCATAGCTCTAAGCTGGCCCTGCTACCTTCATCTGGCTCCCATGCCAGCTCCACTGCCTCCCAGGTTCTGCTGCAAGCTAGTTCCAGCGACCTGTCTCCCAACCAAACGGTGCATTACCCTGACTCCTCCCGCAATCCTTCCTCCAAACCCCGTTCCCTCAGTCAGGTTCTTGCCACAAATCTCACCAACACAAACCAATACTTGTCTCAAGAAAAAGCTTACTTGAAAAGAATACGAAATCAGCGTATTGACGATTACTACACCAAGGGCATCAGTGGCGCCAACATAAATATCAAGGACCCTGAAGTTTCAAAGGGTGCTTCTATAAGCTCTCTGAATGGTAATGATGATGACGATGATGAAGCTAATCTCTCGCCCGTTGAAGATAGTCTTTTGGCTGACATGAACAACGGCAGCTATGAGATAGACTACAGCTTGGCTTTTGACATCATGAAAAGCAGCAACTCCAAATTAAGTATCGATGATAATGTTAAGATTATCAGCAAGGACAATGTGCGAGATCCTGCAGTCATTGAGCGGTTGCAGTGGCAGGCCATGCTCCTCTCTGTTTTAACAGGTGATGTGGTGAGGTCTGAAAAGACAAAGATCATAGACGTTGGAAGCACTGAGGGCCAGGAGCATTTTCTTCATTCCAACTATACTGAAAACATCTGGTTTGGAATTCGGGCAAAGCTTTTCAACCGAAGCGAAGATGACCAGAAGAAAATCACTCTTTATAGAAGAAACCTTGTGGATAATTTGATTGACGAAATCATGGCTTACGAGATTTCCTATGAAGCAGGTGCTCCAAGTCCGAGAGAGCAGATTGTGGTTTTATTGGACAAGTACGAAAAAGCTTGTGAGTTGTGGAGAACATTGGAACAAATGCGCCACGATAAGCCTGCATGTCGGAGTGAAGCATTTCAAAACAGAATAGATGCCCTTACTGCTTGGTTATCCATTACTGATGCCATCGAGAGAGAATATCAGTCCTTCAAGGCATGGATAGGAAACGACGAAATGGACGTTACCAGAGGTTGTGCTATAAATTCTGCGCAGGAACAAGATGAAGTCACCACCAGTAAAGACAACGTCAAGCGAATTTTTGAGGAAGACAACAAGTCGCTAGCTGAGCGTATTGTCAAAGAGAAAGATGTGCAGATGATTTTCAAGAAGCGGGTGTTCTCGCCGTTGGCGCCGTGGATGGCCAAATCCAAAAACACTTATGTGCGGCTTGGGGCTATCTTCGAAGTGCTTAAGCTTCCTGATTATGTGCACAATCTTATTGACTTATGCCTAGTGCCAATACACCTCATCAAAGAGATCATCTCAATCAGAATGAGGTATGCTATGAAACTACATAACCCCACGCTCATGATGATCGATCAAATGATTGATGACTTCAAATCATACATTGCCACGGCGCTCGAAGTCAAAGTGGGATTGACTGATTACTGCAAGAGTGATTACAAGAAAACGTGGTATATTGAGGATTTGTTCCAAAAGGAATTAGAGGAGTTTGACCAGGTGGTCCTTCAATGTGTTCGGTACTACTTGGGTTTGTTGAGCAAAAAGCTTAACGATAGTTCCAAGACTCGTCACCTGTTCCGCACGAACAAGGAGCCTGATGAACTCGAAGCTGCCTGGAATTTCTTGAAGAATTTGGGAAGCTCCATCGATGGTGGTAGTGTCGTTGTGGCAGAAAATATCACCTCATGTACGTCTCGATTGTGTCAGAAATTATTGGCTTATATCAATCACCAGTTCAACAATCCGCCTGCGCCTGTGAATGGCGCTGCTGATTTCAACCGTTGGTACACCTCCACCACGGAGAATTTTGGTCAGTTAAGGCGTAAACTTGCCAGGTTTACTGGCCAGATATCGAGAACATTCACCAACTCTTTTGTTTTTGAGGTACCCGTCCATTACGGCCAAAAGAAGGAGAATATGCTTGATGTGTTGAAAGAGTCCAATCATTTCCTTGTTTACACTGGAAGTATCGAAGCAAATGGAACTTATCTCTTTGCCAGTGAAGATTTGATGGGCAACGAAACAGAGATTTTGAAAATCATCAGTGGAAGCTGTATTGGATGTGATCCCTTGGAAGAACAGAGCCAGTTTTCGGATCTCTTGGACCTGCCGCTTTTCAATGACGATCAAAAGATCAAGTGTGAGGCTAAATCTGGTCATGATACGTCGTACATTCTTGCATACTGTCCACCAAAACCAATTGTGTGGGATGGAGAAAAAATCAATGTGAATATTTCCGAGGTGTCGATCACCGAGATCAAAGTTGGCGAGTTACTTCTTATATCGAAGTTGAACCACGACTCGTTACACTTGGCAAGAGATCGCTTTTTGGACGCTGTATCTGAGATCTTTGTCAGTGGCACAGTGAAACTCATTGAACATAGATCTTCACTTCCTAAAGTGCATCAGGAAATGACAAGAATCAATAAGCTCTTTTTCAGAATGACTTTATCGGTCTTTGACTCGATTTCAATCTTACTTTCAAAGTGTCGTACTCTTTTCCCGGAGGGTGGGTACCAGGAGATTGTCAACAATTACTTCATCTATGCAAGAGATTTTGGAAAGAGTTCGATTAAATGGTCCGATTCCTCCAGAAAGTCTACGGTTATAATGAAGCTAATACAGCTCTCTATTGAATGGGTGAGTTTCATCTGTGATGACTGCATTCCCACTGAGAGAAAAACGTTTAGATGGTGTGTTCTTGCACTCGAGTTTGCAATGGAGATGACTCGCGGCTTCAATGTGCTTGTTCTTGGAGAAGATCAATTCTACCGACTCAAGCTCAAGGTGGCCCGTTGCATGTCCCTTCTCATATCACACTTCGATATCATGGGTGCCAGATCCAACGAGGCAGAACAGAGGAGATTGCTCAAGTGGTACTCGCAGAGACAAGGAATTGAGAACTCGTCCGATGACGAGCAGATTCTCTCGGCCTATCGTACCGATTTGATGCAGCAAATCGATGAGATTGAAAATTACAGAAAGGATGTTCAGGAAGATTTGAACTCCATCGGACGAGTCATGGACATTTCCGACCTGGAGTATCACTTTGTCACACTTCTTGCATCTTCATTCTCCAGTGTTTCGATTAGATGGCAAAAAGGCAAGTTCATTGGCGGTGGCTCTTTTGGTCAAGTGCACGCTGCGGTGAATTTGGATACGGGAGGAGTCATGGCCGTGAAGGAAATTGTATTCCATGACACGCAGTCATTGAAACTTATCCCATCCATCAAGGAAGAAATGACTGTTCTCGAGATGCTCAATCATCCGAACGTCGTGCAATACTTTGGAGTGGAAGTGCATCGGGATAAGGTGTACATTTTCATGGAGTACTGTGAAGGAGGATCACTTTCGGGCCTCTTGTCACATGGAAGAATCGAAGATGAATTGGTGATTCAAGTTTATACCCTTCAGATGTTGGAGGGCTTGGCTTATCTCCACCAATCAGGCGTGGTGCACCGGGACATTAAGCCAGAAAACATCTTATTGGACCACAATGGAGTGATCAAGTTTGTGGACTTTGGTGCTGCCAAGGTCATTGCTGCCACCGGAAAGACCAGGAAATTATCGTCGGTCCATGCTACCGGAAGCGGTGGAAGAGACCCGCAAAACCTCAACTCCATGACGGGTACACCCATGTACATGTCACCCGAGGTGATTACGGGCCAAGCCTCATCGAAGAATGGAGTGGTGGATATTTGGTCGTTGGGATGCTGTGTGCTTGAAATGGCCACGGGAAGACGGCCATGGGCCAACTTGGATAACGAGTGGGCCATCATGTACCACATTGCAGCCGGCCATAAGCCGCAGCTCCCATCGTCGGACCAACTAAGTGAAGAGGGTATCCGGTTTCTTTCGCGGTGCTTGAAGCACGATCCTAGCAAGCGGGCTTCGTCCACCGAGTTGTTGAAGGATCCATGGATCATTCAAATCCGACAAGCTGCGTTTGGCTCGTCCGATAGTGGGAACACGCCCGTTCTGGAGCTCGGCCACGAGATCTTGCATTCCTAGGAATCAAGACATTGTTAGAACTCTCCAATACATGTACTATATACAATCACTCACCATTGATGCTACAAAATCCACTCATACCTAGGATACACGATGGTTCCATACCATTTATTCTATTTACACAAATCACAACTTAATGTTCTTCTCCAACACATGGCAGATCTCCGAGACATGGTTGCCCTTGATGTTCACCTCTCCGGTTTGGGTGTTGACCCGGATATTTCTGGGAAGCACATTGCCGTTGTTGATCAACTTGGTCAACTCCTCAGCAAATCGACTGACGTTTCCCTGCACCCGCTTGATCTCGGTACTTATCTTTGTATTCTGCACTTTCTTATATACGGGCCAGTGGCCGTAGGCGGTCTTCTTGATGAAGTACTGGGCTTCGTTTTCAAAGGTATTGTTGGGGAGCTCCTCGGGTTTGATGGACGACAACGAGGGCGCACTGTATACAGGCTTTATGTATACAGGTTGGGACACTCTCAAGCCTCTGAGAAGCAGCGGCGTGGACTTCATTGTGGAGTTGCTAGGTTAAGGCTATAGTTGAATTTGTTCTACATAGAGAGCTTTTGGCTGTAGATTTTTTCGCGGTCCAGGGTGTGCATACAGGCGCCGCGGGCCCTCGCTATACACTTGACACTAGATGAGCCCTCACACTAGATGAGCCCGCTTCTTGTGGAGGTTCAAGTCCTTCCGCAGCTGGTACTCCTCGCGACACACATCGCATTTGTATGACTTGGTGTGGGTCTTGAGGTGCTTATGGAAGTTGGACCGCTCGTTGAACTTGCGGCCACACCCGGGCCACGTACACTGGGAAGGCTTGACCCCAGAGTGCGTCCGGTTGTGGATGCCCAACGCAGAGCTGGTGGAGAAGGCTTTGCCGCACGTAGTACATTTGTAAGGCCGTTCTCCCAGGTGCATTCGCTGATGCTGTTTCAACATGGCCGGCACGGCAAACCGAAGCCCACAAACATCACACACACAAGGTTTGTAGCCCGTGTGCATGTGGATGTGCCGGTACACCTTTTGACGTTGGGTAAATTCTTTTCCTCCATTGCGCTCGCAGCCGTACCAGCAGCAGCGATAGCTTGCCTTGCCGTGGCCGATGTGGTCGTCCTGAAGATGCTTCTGTAGCTCGCCCTCATCGGTATGGGTTTTGTTGCAGAGGATGGGCTGACCATCGTGGCTGGTGCCGAGCTGCCACTTACACGAGAAATCGCTGTCGGTGGCTTGTTGGGCTGTGCATCTCTTAGGCGAGATCTTGACTTGTGTGATGTTAACGTTATTTTCTTTCCGTTCGGGTCGGTCGTATACGGGCATCTGCAGCATGAGCTCAAAGCTGGACATATCGTTGCATGACTCAATCGATGATGGTGTAAGCATAGACACGGCCCTCAGGTCGGGCATGGTAGGCCCATGCTTGGCGTCGTTCTCGACCGTGAGTGTGTGCGTGTACAAGTGGTCTAGAAAGAGCCTCAAGTCAGTCTCCTCAAAGTCACAGTTGTTCCACTCACAGCCAAAGCGAGACGGGTGCGTCGAGGGGAACTGGCTGAGGTCCGGCTCAAGCTGGTACTCTTTTTTAATGTGATTGTTGAACACATGGTCAAATAATGCCGTGTCATGCACCTGCTCGAAGCACTGCTCCCACTGACATGGTTGAGACAAGTAGTTGGTCAGAGCCTTCTCGTCCTTGGGGACCACTTCGGAGATGCCATTATTTTCGTTGCATATCTGGTTGAGATTATTAAATTGTACGAAGAAGTCATAGTCCGAGTGGTTTGTTTTCTGGCTGCTAAGAAACGTGGACTCCGCTATGTTGGCCGGTATCTTGGTGTGAAAGCACGAGTGGTGCACGGTGTGCGACGAATCTAGCAGCTGGTGGTTGGAAGGCGACAGTATGGGGATCTCGGATTCATAGTTTTTGGGTGGAGGCACGAAAAGTTCGGACGACATGGGCATGTCGCCCGCAAGAGGCACGGAATCCAGATGGCAGTTGTGAGGGAAGTGAATATGGAAGTCGGAGTTGGCCGAGGGGTTTGCATCCAACAAGTCGACCTTGCGTCTTTTGGAGGGTTGGTTAGGAGCAGAGTACTGCTCAATGTTCTTCAGCACATTCTGGATGAGGTTCTCGAAGATGCTCAACTTGGAGTTTTGGCTATCGCACAAGCTATTATCATGGCGCTCGTTGCTCGTACACACGGGGTCGGTACAGATTGAGTCGGAAACTTCGGTGAGACATTTGGGGTTGTCACAGCACTCAGACTCGGGAGCACTAGGCACATCCCCATTGGCATCGGTAGCCTCGTCATGGTCGCAGTGGTGGTAGTAACAGTCGTCGAGATCATCACAGTAGATATCATCGCATAAATTGTACTCGTCAATTTCCTTGCATGCGTCCAAGCTATCGGAAGGCTGGATCAGCGTTTGTTGTGGCGGTTGGACCGTATGGTCGTGGTTGTGGATGTGGCCATGGATGTGCAAATGGTCTTTATGCTGGTGCACGTGCCCATGGACATACCCATGGGTAAAGAGCTGGTTGTGGAAGTCGTCCACGGGCGCAAGGTCTCGGCGGTTTTCGAAGCTGGGCTTGATGTCCCGAAGGTCCAGGTACTTGGGCTCAATGGCGGGCACCTTGTCCAAGGAGCCGGGAGGTTTGATGTCGTAAAACATAAGCAGTCCCCGTCAGCACCACAATGTAGTATCCAAGAGTGGCTTGATCTCGGAGCTCCCTATTTTGCCACTCGGAGCAGTAGTCCAATAGTCTAGTGTTACCGATAGATTCGAAGCGTTATGCAGTGCAGAGGATCAGGACAATGTAGAGATGTCAATCAGTAAACCAGTGAATAAGTCAGAAGATGACGGGAGGTGGAGGGCGCCTTGTGCTTTTAATAGCCACCTTGTGATTCGGAACACCAACAGGAAAGATCAGATCAGAAGGTGGAGCTTTTAAAGAAGCGCCGGAAAAGCAACGTGTCTAGGACGGGAAAACTAGTAAAGCATTTACGTGATAAGATGCGAGTGTGCGCATGGAGCAGAGGTGCGTCTGGTACCCAGGTGGTTATTTCAGCATCAGTGTTGAACCGAGCAGTGCTGCATCGCGGGCACATAATGAACGGTCATGGACGTTGCAAAACCGGTGCCCCTAATTGGGCTCCCGTCTAGAGTTCTGCATGCGGCCTCCCGGGCCGGGTCCTTCGCCATTGTCAATGTTCTGGTTAAATTGGGGGGCATGCTGCGCCGCATCCCGGATCTGGGTCTGGACTTTTATTGTTAGGCGTCGCTGCACGTCTAAAGTGAAAACTAATAAATAGAAGTTCTAAATAGAAATATCTAAAAAGATATAAATAAATTTCTCACCATACGAGCCCCTCCCGAAAATATCTCCTCCGTATTTATCACCTCATGTTTTTGTGCTCACAGTCACTCCCTTCCAACTATAATCTCTATCTTGTTTTCTACAAGTATAAGCACGAAGTTTAGCATCCAGAAGAAAAATTCTCAACAAGTTCGCATAAAAGTTCTCATAATTCTCAACTTGTCAATGGGTCAATGGGTCAATGAAATCAATAGGCCGCAATAAATATCAATGGGTCTCATTAATTACTCCCTTCTTAATAAGCATTAACAAAAGGGCCCCCCACTTTTTTGTGCGCTGAGTAATTCCACGGCTTTAGGGGTCTGCCGTGCCACTGGTCCTTGGGACTGCATTTTTAGACATTGACTAAAGTCACTCTGTAGGATCCATTGTATTGCCTAGCGATTTAGTATATAGTACCTGCCGAATCTCCTAGTCAATGACTTGCCTTTGTTCTTACTCCGCTTTGAGATCGCTGGTATGACGTACTGCAGCTTCACGGTGCACATGAAAAGTGACTGACTCAAGGTTGACAGATCTAAACATGCAGTGAGACAGGGCAATTTTGGTCGCTTTGAGGATTTATTTAGGGGATGTTGGTTAAAATCTGTTTATAGCACTTGATTTTGCCATCCACGCCCCAAGGCTGACCAAATTGTGGTTCCAACTCCTCTTTTCCAAGGTCACAAATACCCTCATCTACGGCTAAATAGGAGAGTAAATTTTTTAGGCTTGCGTTATGAATCCTATCTAGTGATCCTATTGTTGCACAAATCCTGTGGTGTCTACTATGGCATTCATTCAATGTCCCGGCGCCTAATTTTTTAGCTCCTGGATCTCATTCTCATCCGCAACAAGTCCCATCACAACCAAGTACATGTTCAAGTTGTTCAACATGCTCTGCTTTTTGTATAGGTTGGCCATGTCGTTGTTGTCAATTGCCTTTGCTCTGTTCATCACCCCGAAGATCTCGTCTCTGACTTCATCCACAATGATTCTTTGGTGGCTCAACTTGCCCCCCAACGAAAGCGTTGCTAAAAATTGCCACACGTAATCATCCTCGGTGTCGCTGTGGCTTGGAGGAAAGATGGCCGCAATGCGTGACTCCAACGACGTGAACAACTCGTCGTAGCAACTGGTCCACTCTGACAAATCCGTGGCCGAAATGGTACCTTCTCCCCTCATTAATTCAGCTCTTGATAGCAACGTGGTCATAATAGACAATCCGATTTTGGTCGTCGACACAAACGAAACCACATTGTGTTGGGTGAGTATGAGGAGCAACTTGATGATTTCGTTGAACTTAAAATCTTGCACGGCGTTCATCAAAACCTTGCAAAAAGTCAACGAGTACGTGTCCACCAACTTTAACACTTCCTCAGGAAGCTTCTTGGATTCGTAAGTAGTGTAAGAACCATCTTTGATCACCTTCAAATTCTCCAAGTTACTCATGACCAAAGTGATCACAGTCAAAATTTGCTCTCTGGTCAAAAACTTGAATAAACGAGGCAAGATCTTCAATGCCTTAGAAAAGTTAAGGCATTGCACAAATGGATTGACGAACGATTCTTCATCTCCGGATGAAGATGCCTGGTCCAATACATGCAAGGATTCCCATAACTTCGTAGTGTCAACATCTGTAGATAACCGCGACTCGCTTTCCACGGCCATCAAATTGTTCATGATATCTTCTAAAATGCACATGATATCTTTCTTGGAAAACTTCTTAATAGGCTTGGTTGGGGCAGCAATAGACGAGGATCTAGTTTTCTTGGGCACGGCGTCCACTTCTTGTTGGTCCTCGTTTTCTTTGGCCTTTTGAGCGGCCTTACTCAAGATCACCAATTGTTGTCTTGGCTTTTTACCCGAACCAACGGAAATCTTACCCAAGACGCCCCCTCTAGCATTATGGGGCAACTTTTGCCTCTCCTTGGCAACGGTCACGGCCTTCTGCACCTGCTGTTGCATTCTTTGCAAAGCCACATCTGCTCTTTTGTGTCTACCCCCTAGTCTGTGACCACTTTGGTCCAAGTAAGCTTGAGCAATGGAGTTTGGCTGGACTTCACCGAGGCCATTCGAGCTTGACTTGGGATGAATGACCTTGTAGACTTGGGCATAAAAGTCTTCATTGTAAGGATCGTCAGTAACAATCTGAGAGAGCTGGAATCTGGTCACAAAGTCCTTGTCCTTGGGGTTCATTACACCCGAGTATCTCATGATTTTCGACACCTTTTCCTGGCGCTTGGCCAACCTGGCTTGTTCTGCAGGCAGCAAGCTCTCAAGCGGTACATGTTGACGCTGGTGCTGAGAGTAATCAGGCAGCCTTGGAGAAGCAGCTTGGTGCTGGGGATGAGGCTGGGAAGTCAAACCCTGACTCTTCGAACCCAAAACAGGGAACTGAGACATGTCACTCCTTGGCTGGGAGGATTGAGGAGCGGTTTCAGGCCTAACTGCTTGAGGAGCAGCTTGAGGGGGGACTTGCTGAAGAGAGCCTGGAGCAGCAGGCTGGTGGGCCACGTGATCCGAGGCAGCAGCAGGAGCCTGGGCATGGAAGTTGGAGCCAGGCATTGGTGGCTGGCCCACATGTGGGTGCACCTGTGCCATATTCTGGTTCATCTGGGGCACTTGCATGTTATGCATCACGGGCATGGATTGCTGGTTCATCTGGTTGATTGGGGCTTGCATAGGCATAAAGTGACCAGGGTAAGGCATTCCATAGTGGCCATTAGGAGGCATGTAGCCTTGGGGCATCATGTAGCCGCCAAATTGAGGGGGCATACCAGGGTACATCTGCTGGTGGGGAGGAGGCATGTTGTTGCGAGAGTCCGAAGGGTCAATGACAGTCAATTGGGCCTCAATTTCCTCCAAGCTCAAGATCCGCTTCTCGTCTCCGGATCTAGGGGCCTGGCCCGAATTTCCTGCGGGGGCCGGCTTGGGCTCCGGAGTGTTGTCACCCCACAAATCCTTCATAAATTCGTCATCGTTGGCAGCGGCCCGGGCAAAACTAAGCTCTGGTCTGGCCGTGGAGGCCGAGTGGGCGGTTGGCATGGAGGTGGAAGAGAAATCGAAGTTCTTACCGACCTGGTTGACGCTGAAGGTCTCGGAGTTCAAGGCGTCATCTTCGTCGTATTCGCCCAAGCCTTCATAAGTTTCTTGGAAATCATAGACCTTCTCGTCCTTCTTGTGCAAGTGGGGCGGAGGCCCGGAGGCGTCGAAGCCGAAAAAAGACATTGCGATGGATTTCTAAACAGAGAAACGGGACGGTGCAGTGTCAATAGAATGGCTAGTTGGGGTTTGCTACGTAGGATAGTTTTTTTTTGGCAGTGCACTCGACGATTAGTGGTGCACGCACGACGGCACATTTCGGCGCACCACTTTTGGTCCCCACACTCACCGTGGAGGCTCACTACCCTACAGTCACTCTACAGTATACTCTACAGTATACTAGACTACAGTATACTACACCACCGAATACTACTGCACCACAGTATACGACCACCACCAGATTGTGAATAGTACTATACTACTCTTAGTCTCCTACCGTTTGGCCGTATTGTGCAGGACCCATTGAAAAATTTACCATACGACATTTCCCACAATGTGTGAATTGCAGCCGGTGCGTAGCACTCCACCTCCATACTACACTCTATACTATATACTAGATTACAGTACTACACTGCCATCCACACCATAAATTATTTTCATCATCGTTATACTAAAACTACACAAAACACGATTCTTACTAAAAATTATACTAAAAGTATACCAAAAATATACTAAAAATATACCAAAAATATACTAAAAATATACCAAAAATATACTAAAAATATACCAAAAATATACTAAAATTATACTACACAATTTGTACGACTCAGTACTATACTGTAGTACTACACAGTACTATACTCCGTACTACACTGTAGTACTGCACAATGTATACTGCGCTCTACCATACTGTAGTACTACACCACACTATACTAATACCACCAAGAGGCTGTAGTGGTCTGTGTATTCATTTTTTGGTGGTTATTCTTTTACTGGGTGCTTTTACTATGTTTACTTCTAATAGTATTATAATTAATTGTTTAGTGAGATTTTATGGGCTCAGTTCGATTTATAAAATTGTGGGGAGAGAACTTTGTTTTAACAGAAACAGTATGAATATCGATCAAAACAGTTCTGTTAAGCTAATTACACTTAAAATTAAGCTATATTATTGGAATTTTGGATGGAGATCCAATTCCCTCATGCTTTTGGTGTAGATGAATATTTATTAAGCCAAAATACACGAACTTCTACTGTACTACTATTGTACTATAATATAGTACTACACAGTAATATACTACAGTACTACACAGTAATATACTACAGTACTACACAGTAATATACTACAGTACTACACAGTAATATACTACAGTACTACTATGTCCGTACTACTATGGCCGTACTACTACATTTAAGTCCTTAACTGTTCCTTTTACTATATGCTATTTTCATAGCTATATTATATAGTACTCACTACAGAAGTGGTATACTATACAGTGCACTGAGCCATACTATATTACCATAATACTCTTTACTACCTTTTACTCTTTATTTTGTCTTTACTGAACTGAACATTGTGTATTTCTATACTACTTCAGTCCTAGTACTACTTACCACTTACTGCTATGGTACAGTATTTCCTAAACTCTTGACTATTTGGTTTTTCTGCTTAATGCTATACTACGATTCTCTACTAATTCCAGAGAATCTGGAGAATCCATACTTTCCGCATGTTAAATCAAGAACATTTCCTATTACTCACTAGCTACTATAATCAAGTATTGAAATAGTATTACAATAATTATACTGGTACTCTTATATATACTACAATAATTGTCATACCATACTACACCACCAATTAAGACTAATGCATACTATCATGTATCTTGTGGTAGCTACTTATGAACCATCACCACTATTCCTGCCATCACTTTATACTACTATTCTATAGAAATATATCCACTTCCAGTATCCGTATACCTATACTGCCTTACTACCCTACCGTACTATTATCACTCAAGACAAAAATGCTCATAGCTAGACCCAAGTATATTCTGTAAATTCGTCTCAACTTGCCAAGCTCAAATCTCCATCCAGAATCCACTACACTACTATATTATATTTTATATTATACTACTAAACTACTACACCAGTATATTATACTACTACACTACTACACTATACTACTACACATTCTAAAATCTACTTTACTATTCTACTATTCTACTACTATACTATTATACCATTATACCACTATACCACTATACTACTATACTATACTACTCTATTATATTACTATACTCCTATACTATACTACTATACTCCTATACTACTACTATACCACATTCTACACTACTTCATACTCTGGTGAGTGAGTATATCCTTGGGATTTATAGGGAAAATGGCTGGACTGGAGAGTAACCGAATAGTCTACTTTCTACACTTTCTTAGTACACCTTTGATCTCAAGACTGTCTATAGTCTCGTTGGTACATCATACTGCACCTATACCTCTACGCATCTATCTCATTGAATATCGTAAAGCACACATTTTCCATTGCGGCCTGTATCGTTACTATCCGCACTATGTACCACACTATACTTTTTAGAGCCATTCTGATTATCATTGTTATACCATTGGCGCATTTACTACCACACTAAATTGCGATACACTAAATTTCACAATAATTACGATACACTAAATTACACACTAAATTACACACTAAATTACACACTAAATTACACACTAAATTACACACTAATTACGACACATATATTACGACACACCATTTCACGACACACTAATTACGACATATATTACACCGTACTGCACAAATACTTATTGCACCCTATTCTGTTCTCCATCCACGCTATGGCACTATACTCCATTCTATGACTTACTCCATCCCTACTCCATGCTAGCACTTACTCTATTCCCAGCACCATGCTTTGTAAAGCACTGCTCTTTAAATATATAATCTAGACCTCTATAAGAAGGTTTGCAAGGTACTCGTGAGCTTGAGCTGCATCTCGTCCCATTCGCTCTCTTCCTCGCTGAGCACGGTGATGGCACCACCGGCTCCAATTCTCCACACGTTGGTGCGCGCATCATTTTCCATGTCACCTTTATAGTGCACCATGGACCGTATAATCACCGACCAATCGGCGTCGTCGGTGAGAGACCAGTAGCCGGCCACTCCGGAATAAAAACCTCTTCTTCCCGATTCGGTGTTTTTCTGAAGCCGCTCGATCGACTGTAAAAGCTCAATGGATCTCTTCTTGGGTGCGCCTGTCATGGACCCCGGAGGTAACGACAGGTGCAACACATCTATGCCCTTGTAACCGTTTTCGCCCAAATGGCCCTGGATCACGCTGACCAATTGATACACCGTTTTGTATTCTTCAACGGCCATCAAGGCCTTGACTTCGACCTTCTCGGTAAAAGATTGCAAGTCGTGGCGAATGAGGTCCACGATCATGAGATTCTCACCCATTTCTTTGGGTGTGCGCAACAACTTGGTCGCATCTTCTAAAGTTACGGAACTGGAGTTCTTGACAGTTCCTTTGATGGGCCTAAGTTCGGCGATCTTCTGGTTCTTCTGCTCGTCGCTATCTTTCCAGGAAAGAAACCTTTCCGGTGAAGAAGACACCAAAATGCAGTCGTCAAAGTCCATGTACCCAGAATAAGGCGATGGGTTTTTTCTCAACGCCAAGATCTTATACATCTCCCAAGTACTCAAGTACAGAGGGAGGAAAATCTTCAGTTGTGTGGTCAAGCAAAGCTCATACGAGTCGCCGGCGTGGAGTGCTTCCTGACACAAGTCCATCTGCTGGTGGTAGATTTCCCGATCGGGAAATTCATACTTGATGTTCTGGTCCTCGGCCTCACAGAGATGCTTCACGCTAGACGGAATCTTGGAAAGGTCAATCTGCTGCACGTCGTGCAACTCTTGCTGAAGATCCAAACAGAATTGCTGGTCATCGTTGCGAATGGACCCCACAAACCATGTTCCTGATTTTTGGTCACAAAGAATGAACCGTTCAATAAATACAAGTTTAGTGTCAGGAGTGGAACCCAGACAAAAGGATTTCATATTCTCGAGACCCACGTGTTTTCCTTCCTCATAGGAAAACATACCCATGTATCCACCTAAAAATGGCAACTTGCGGCCTTTGATTAAAGGCGTAGTTGCTTCGAGAAAATCACGAGGAATGTAACGCTTCTGAAACTTGGAGGCCACAAATTCCCACACCGAAGACTCCTTCACACTGACAGTTTCCAAGGGTTGGCCCTTATAACTCAGCAAATGCACGTGATGCAAGTCATCAATGGAGTGGGTAATGACCTCACTTTCGCCCTTGATAGGAAGGCCAATGATACACCATTCGCCAGGATCAGCCGCCGAATTAAGGAAGAAAAAGTCCTTCTTCTTGGCATGTAGGTAATCACACACATCGATGGAGCGGACGCCTGTATGCAGGAAACGCAATTCCTCCAAGTATAAAGTCCGAGTGTTTCTAACAACACCCTTAGGTTCGGGCCAGAGACTGGTCTCGTGGATGGATCGTCTATCGATCTTTTCCCAATTGTAATCATGCACGGCCAGGCTATTGGCCAAGTATGGCCGAGCCTTCTTGTTGTACAGCTCAGCCACCGCATCAAAGCGTCGTATAAGCTCATCACCCAACTCCGAGCAAATCGACTCGGGGTGATACTGCACCCCATATAAAGGAAGCGACGCATGTCTCCCTGCCATCAACAACGTGGTGTTGTCGGACTCCTGGCAGGTGGCCAAAGGCACGATGTGGTCGTTCAAGGTCTTGGTATCCACATGTAACGAATGATAGCGCACACTCTCAAAGGGAGCACCATCAAAAAGGTCACATTTTTGCGGCACGATCTGGTAGATCTGGCCGTGCTTAATGGATTCTAATCTAGTCACCGGATTGCCAAACTCCTGGCACAAGCTTTGGAAGCCAAGGCACACCCCCAACACAGGCACACAATCGGCGGGGCTCTCTGCAAACCTCAGGTAGAGGTACTTGACAATGCCCACATCCTTTTCATTAGCAGGGTGGCCGGGCCCGGGGCCCACGACAATGGCGTCGAAATGGCGGATCCACGTGTCGAACACTGCTTGGTACTCATGCTTGGCAAAAGTATCGTTGAAGATGGTCACCACCTGCTTGCCCGAGTTGGCCTCCACCAAGTGCTTGAGGTTATTGGTGAAGGAATCATACGAATCAATTAGGAGAATCATGGAGGGCGGAGCCTTACCCTATTAAGAAGATGCGTGTGAGAGAGATGCGTGTGATAGATGCGTACGATAGATGCGTATGGATATAGATGCGTGTGCGACATCGTTTTTCGCATGTGCCTAACCAACGGCGTTTTCTGCTATTGTTGGCTGCTCGCGCTGCTTATTGTTCGGAACGGCCTACCGGCACATCCAATGCGTGCATTCTTCTTTGCCACTCTTGGAGCGTTCTTTCCTGCTCTTCGTATATCACCATCATGTCGTAGAGGTCCTTCTGTGCACTCTCTCTCTCCACTCTTTCTTGTTGCAATTGCTGCTTCATCCGGCTTAACTCCCCATCCTCGACCCCGCTTTTCGTCTCAATTCCTAGATCAACGGTTTTCTCATCATCATCGACTCTTTTCTCGGAATCCCTTTCCAATTTCTTCAATTGGTTCTCGAGCTGCTCGTATTTTCGCGTGAACGATTCTAATTTCGCCTCCAACTCTCCGGCATGTTGTCTTAAAGTAGTAATCTCCTCCCTCAGAACTTGCTCATTGTCATTCGGAATTGACCCTTCGGAATCTGCCTTTTCTTGGTATTTTTGGACTTGATTTGCCTTTTCGCCCAATTGATCCTCGACTTGGGCCAATTTTTTGTTCAAATCCTCGAGCTCTTGTGACTTAGCCTCGTTTTGTTCTGCTGATCCACGGAGTTGTTCCTCAACCTCTATCACTTTATTTTTGAGAACCTGTCCTGACTCTTGGTGCGATTCTTGCAACTCTTGCTTCTCTGTGACCAAAACGTCAATCTGCTCTTTCTTGACCTCTATTTCCTTGGCCAAAGAATCGAGTTCTGAGTTTTTTTCCTCGAGCTTCTGTCTGCATGTACTCAATTCCTCGTTGATGCTCATAAGCTCATCGTTGAGAGCCAGAGCATTTGAGTCTTCTTTCTCTGAATGGGAAATATCTTTTTCAAGAATGGTGGTCTTTTGCAAAAGCTCATCAATCTTTTCTTGGGCCTCTGCTCGAATCACGGAAAGCTCATTGTCGTGTGACTTTTGTTTGTCCAAGAGACTCTGTTCAAGCTTCGAGATACGCTCTGTATACTCGGAGATTGCTGCCTCAGACGACTCCTGGGTGACTTTCTTGTTCTCCTCTAAAGCATTGGTTTTGGTCTTCAAAGCCTCTTGTAAGTCCAAGATCCCTTGTTCCAAAGCAGCCGTTTTGTCGGCGTTTTCAGTGTATGCCTTTTTCAAATCACTGTAGTCGGTCAGCAAAGAGGATAATTTTCTTTTTTCGGCCCGACTCTGCTCCAAATTGTCTGCACTGGACTCGATCTCTGATTCCAATTCCGAAATCCGACGGTTCAACTGTTCCACACGACTCTGCAGTTCCTCGTTAAGCTTCTCTAAGTCACTCTTTTCTTTGGTCACCACTCTTAAGTTCTGTGCAGACTCACCTAGCTCACTGATTGCATGTGCCAATCTCTCCTTGATTTCAATGACGATTTTGTCCTTGGCTGCGAGATCTCCTCCCTTGTTGTTCATGGCTTGAAGAAGTGCGTCTTTGGCTTGAAGATCACTGCTAATGATATTCGTCAGCTTCTCCAACTCAATGTAGTCGGAATTGAGTTGATCTCTTTCTGCCTCTGTTTTCTTCACTAGCTGTTCCAACTCCTCGACTTTCTGATTAAGCGACAGGATCTTCTGGCTGGTTTCTTTTTCAAGTTTAGACAACTTCTGCAACAATTCGTCTCTGTTCTTTTCGAGGTTCGAATTCAGGAGCTCGAGGTCCATGTTGGTGTTTTCCAAATCGTCCAACTCCTCTTGTTGCTTCTCACTTGCCTCGGCAAATTTGCGATTCAACTGCTCGATTTCCTCCTTCAATTCCGTCTTTGCAGCCTCCAACTCGGCAATTCGGGTTTTCAGGGTATCCTGGCTTTGTTTGAAAGATGCAAGGGAGCTGGATGCACTTTGAGAGAGAATTTCGATGTTGCTCTCCAAATGTTTCATCCGGGTCTCTGTAAGGCCCAAGTCGTACTCTTTCTTTTCCAACTGCTTCTTCAAATCGCCAATCTCGGCATCTAGAGTCTCGATTTGCGCATCCTTTGGGCCAGAATCTTCATGCACATCTTGAGTATTTTTGGTCTCCTCAATCTGAGCCTTAAGGTTTTCGAGTTGTTGGATTAACTCGTCCTTTTGTGTGTCAAAAGAAGACTGCAGCTCAAGAAGACTGTTGCGCAGTTGTTCAAGTTCTGACTTCAATCTGATGATTTCCTCACTATCGCTTGATTCGCTCAGTAAAGCCCTTTCTTCAACAGGCGCTGCTTCTTCTTCAACTTCTTCTTCATTGGACGATTCTTTGAGTGAACTCTTCAGATCTTCTGAGTTCTTCGGTTCCAAGTTCTTCAAATCTTCCAAGTTCTTCTCTGCATCGCCGAGTTTAATCTCAAGCTTAGACTTTTCCTTGATGACTGATTCAAGCTGTTGCTTCAATGCTCCAATATTGTCAACATCAGAGTTATCTTGGCCTTCCTTGAGTTCTTTTACTTCATCCAAAACATTGGAGAAAGCCTCCAAATCTTCGTAGGCTTTGGTGAGTTCGGACTCGAGCTCGCTTTTGTTGTGCTGCAACTGTGTCTTTTCGTGTCTCAATTCTTGGACGACGGATGCAGCAGCCCGGAGTTTTTCCATCAAACTATCATTTTTCTCTTCTAACTGACTGATTTCCATTTGAAATTCCCGCAATTTGGGTCCACTTTTGTTGTCTGGTACAGCATCTAGAGCTTTTTCTTCGGCCATTTGCAACTTGACCTTGAGTTCCTGATTGACTTTTTGGGCTGCTTCAAGCTTAAATCGATATTTGGACACTTCCGATTCGAGCGAGTCTTTGAGTTTCTTCATCTCTTGCTCATGGCTTGCGATCTTGGCGTTCGACTCCCTTTGTTCTTTGGTCAACTGGAACAATTCTCTGCTCATTTTGTTGATACCATCCTCGGCCTTCTGCTTCGAGGCCTCAACGTCGCTAAGCTTCAGTTTGAGCGACTTAATTGCTTCTTCGTCCTGTCCATGCAATTTCGAGACCTTGTTGTATTCGTTGGTGTAATGAGTCAAGCTTGACTCACACTTGCTTTTTTCAGAATGCAAAGCCTTCAACTGCTTTGAGATCTCCTCGACTTTAGTCGTCAAGGATTGCTCAGATTGCTTTGTTTCATCAAGTTCCAAACGACAAGTCTCCAATGATTTTGAAATCGTCTCTAATTCTTCTTGAGACCGTTGGAATTCCTGTTTCAGATGCTCCTCGTTTTCTTGGGCCAACTTCTGAAGCGTTTCCAATTCTTTCCTCATATCGACATTCTTGTTTTCCAACTCCTCAAAGACTTCGAAGGAAATCCTGCTCCTGGGCTCGAAATCTGGGCCTCGAAATAATGCCTTCCTAATGCGGTAAAAGTTGTCTTTGATCAACTCCACATACTCTGGTATAAAAAACAACACGGGGAGACCGGTAGAGTCCTTGTTAAGTTCGAACGCCGATTCCAAGTCGAAGCGTTTGAAAAGGCTATTGTCTTTGAATTGCTTGACTTTCTGCGAATAGTGGGCAGCACCAAGGGCTTTTGTGATCAATTCATAGAGTTTTGCTCGTGTGATAGGCGACAATTTGGTGGTAAATTCAAAGCACACACCTGCAAAAACACAGCACATGCCGTGGACCAAGTCGGACGATTCGGTAGAGTTCTTAGACAAGAAAGCCAAAATCGCCTTGATCATCGAGGAGTCACTTAAGAAATCGTTGACTGCATCGAAATCCTCATATAACCAGAAAGTAAGGAGTATCAAGTACCCAATGGCCATTCTGGGGTCCGGATTATCAAGGTTGGTAATGAGCATCCCCGATAAAGCTTGAATCAAACACATCTCCTCTTCGCCTTCTTCTGCATCACCGATTTTAGTTTCCCGCATAAGCAATTTGATTTCGGGAGAGTCCTGGGATATGTATACCAACAACACTGCAGCAAACCACACACAGTATGGATTGAGCTTCAAGTCCGAATCGTACATAGTGAGAACGGTGAAGATGTTGGCATAAGGAGTTTTCTTGAGGTTCTCGTCCACGGGAACAACTTCACTTGGTTTCTGTGTGCTCTCTTCACCGTTTTCAGAAACTTGTTCACGGAGCTCAGTGTAGTGGTTTGGGTTTTTGCTGGCCTTAATTTGATCGGTGACAAATGCTAGCCTTGCCTCCTGGTTGCCCTTTAAGTAGCAGATAAGACACTGCAAAGCAGCAACTCTGATCTCGAAAATGTGCACCGAGTTCACAAGAAGTGTCCAGTTGAGGAGAGCAAGCGGAGCAGGAATGTTCTGGTTAAAAGACTGGAGTTGCACTGGCAATGAAGGGTCCATGTACGGAACATCAATCTGGGAGAATTCGTACTGCAAGTCGGGGTTATCGGCAATAATGTCGCCAGTGACCTTGAGTGCAGTCTTTCTAATAGGAATCTCCATGACCGGTGAAAAGACAAGTCTGAGAACACTAAAGAATATTCCCGAGGAGTAAAGTTTTTCCTGGTTCTTGTTCAACTCCTGGTTGTCCGAATCCACAAAAGACTCGCAAATCTCCAATGCAATGGTCATGTTCAGGAGTCTCTGGTCGGTCCAGATGATGGGAGCAGAAGGAATTGGATCGTTTCCTCCACTATAGTGATTATCTTCAATGGGCTCGGATATTAAGCGAGCCAATTGCGGTACACAATCGGTCTCCAAGAAAAACTTCTGGTTGGAGGCATTATACTTCAAAAGGTTGGTCAAGAGCGTCATGCAATCTTGCACCAAGATGGAGCCACGAATGCCACCCTCTTCCTCGATGATTTCAAAGATCTTTTCGAATGTATTCTCAAACGCCACCAACTTCTGGATGTTGAAGTTGTGGTTGACCAAAGCCATCAAAAGCAAAATGGCCTCATTGCGTATGGGGTCGTTGGGGTCATCCAACAAGGCCACGATAGTAGACACGGCCAAGGGTATGTTGATGACGCAATCCTTGGCCCGTTCGGGCCGGGCAGCAACCACGGCCTCCAAAAGCTGTAAGGAAAACATCCGGACCTGGAAACCCTGGTGTTCCTGTAACACATACATCAAGACCTTGATATGTTCATCGGACAGGATCAATTCATCCGCTATCCAATCAGAAAATTCGTCCAATTCAATTCGCTCCACCAACAAAGGAGACGGGTATTTCCCGTTCTGCACACGCGACTGGTTGGAGATCCAGCCCAAGGCAGATTCCTCGCTGGCATCTTCTCCTCGTAGAAACAAGATCAAGAGCGTTTCCAATACAGCCTTGACCACGGGAGCATTGTCAGAATCCTTGCCAAGCGCTAGGAGAAGCGCTCGGAGCCCATGCTGCACAACAGGCTCCCTGAATTGGCGGGAAAAGCTCTTCAAGCCCAACACCGCCGACTGTCGGTCTGCACCTAGCGTGGCATGCTGCAAACGGTTGCTAAGGGTCTGGATTGCCTCCTCTTCCTGGCCCGGTTTTTGGCCCGAGTTCCGGGATATGCCGCTGAATATACCCATATTTCTCCAGCCAATCTGGGACGCAAAGTGCTGTGGAGGTGTGGTATAAATATATAGCGAGGTGAGACTCTGAAAGAACACGATCTGGTGTGCATATATACACGCACGCGTACCTTACGCTTCCCACCGGAATGGAGACTCCATAACTATGACCTCTGCAGTCCAACTCTGATGACTGCGGCAGCAAATGAAGCCGAAACGAGCTATTCTGGAAACATAGCTTCTTCTGAAAATGCAGGTTTTCCTGCACTGGGAAAGGGAGACTTTGGCGTGACTTCCGAATCGGGACCTGGCGATCCAAACCCTCCCGAGACGCTACTATTTCCTGATCTCTCCTTCTTTGATGAACTTGTGGACGAACAGGATCCAGGGGCCGCTCCTCTTTCCGAATGGGCAAAGCTGAAGATCGGAACGTTCCAGTCCAGGCTCGAAATGGTGCTCCAGAGCAGGGAGAAAAAGGGCTACAAGATGTATGGCTTGAGCCAGGTATCTTCGTCGCTTCTAATCCAACTTGTCAACGAGTCGTTTGGCTTCAACGGCTGGTCTTCGTCGGTTTTGGATATGGAGACCCTTTCTCAGGAAGAGGATGTGGAGAACCAGGTGTTTTCAGCCAAGAAAAGGGCCCTCATTCGGATCAGTCTACGGGACGGCACTTCCATAGAGGCCCAGGGGTTTGGCGAGTCTATTAATCAACCACACAAGTACATGTCGTTGAGTAATAGTCTGAAAATAGCCATCACCAATGGTATACGCAATGCCATATTGCAATTTACTGATTTGCTCAATACAGGGACTTCAATAAAGGTGGAGCCATCTTGATAGAAGCAAGGAGTTCTGAAAGTATAAAGCAGGATAAAGGCGGTGTTAAAGAAAGTGATACACCGAAGGGTAAAGTACGTCCTATGAAGCCTAAGAATAATGTGGAGTCAATGATAAAGGAATTCTACGGTGAAGTCCTTGAAATGAAGTTAAAGAAGTGAATCGATGAAGAAATTGATGATAAAGAAATTCTATTATGAAGAAGGGGGATAAAGTGGAGCTCTTTATGAAGAGGGTTCTTTAAAGTGGAGTTATGATAAAGTGGAGTTATGACAAAGTGAAGAGTGGCGTGCAGTTACTATGATATAGTGGAGTAATAAGGAGTTCATGATAAGTGGACTGTAACTATGGGAATAAGAATTGATCAATGGAATTGATTGGATTTTCTTGATAAGTCTAGTACTTGTTACGTTTTGTATTCGTGTTACTAAGTAACTTCGGAGCCGGGGGAAAAGTGATGGTGAATGTGTCACTAGAAATCTAATATGTCCAACTTGGGGAACGGCTTGATCTTGGGAACGGGAATCTCGTCTATAAGGTACACCTCTCCGTCGTCATTGACTCTCTCGCGGTCCTTCTCGCTCATGTTGTGGATCTCCTCGATGTTTTCACTCAAGAATTTGGTGAGCGTGTCCCAGTTCTGTTGGATCTGGTATGCCTGCTGGATCTTGTGTCTTCTCACCAAGGCTTCCACCAAGGCCAAGGCATCGGCCTCGGTCAGGTCGAGTCTTTCAATCAACCGTCCCACGGACTTGATGAGATACTCTTCCTCGTAGATGGTGCCCTTTCTGCCCTTGGCCCGTTTCCTCTCCTCTCTCTTTCTGTTCTTGGCCGTTTTCCGAGACGCTCCTGTTTTGGCTGTGCCCGACGTCTTGCCTGTGTACTTGGTGAAGAACGAAGGCGTGGTAGAAGTCTCGGATGCTGCCACCGACACATTGTCTGGAGTATCCAAATCGTCGTTTGGAATGCCATAGAATGCGTAAGGGTCCTCCTCCTTCTTTTGCCTCAACTCTCTTAATCTTCTCAATTGGGAGTTGGACTGGTTGGTGCAGTCAGCCAAGAGCTCAGCAATGACTCCGAAGCCTTCGCCCAATTGAACATCCACAATCTCTTCAAGAAGCTCCGGCTTTCTGCTGTCCAAGGCCAAAAGCGTGGCACTGGCGTACTCGTAACTCTTGCAGTAGAGCCTGACGGCCTCATCCACATTGCCCAAGAATCTGACCTCGATCTCCGCTGCTTGCGAGTACTTGTGGTCATCACTAAGCATGACCGACAATTTCTGGGCGGTTTCAGAGACCAACACCTTGTCTTGCATGCTTTGCGCAAGGTACATGGCTTCCTTCCACCGCTTGCTCAAGATGTAGCTCTCCAATGCACTCTTGGTGTTGTTGAGATGCTCATAGGCAATTCCGGCCTCGCTGAACTTCTTCTCATCATACAAGCTGTCAGCATATAAAGCTAGGATCTGCTTGCTTCTGTCCTCGTCGTACTTGTAGATGGTCAAGGCTTCCTTGTAGAGACTGTGCTTGACCACGTAGTTGTCGAGCTCTTCAATTGCCTCGGAGCCTAGCTCATGGAGCCACGTCAATGCCTTGGAGAACTTTTTCAAGAAATCGTCAATGAGGAACTTCCGTCTCAATGGTGTTTGAACATGCAAGTTTTGAAGGAAGGGCAAGTACTCCTTGGGATCCTTCTGGGACTTTTGTGCAATGTTCAAAGCCATTTTGACGTCGTAGAGCTCCAATGCATGGTCGTAAAGCTTGTTGACGTCCAGGAGAAACGTGAGGTGGGTGATGGTTTTTTCAACCTCGTCTGCATCAGTCAAAGACGAAATGAGCGAGAGTGCTCCGGCCAAGTTGGCTGGTTTTTGGCACGCATACGCCGTGATTCGAGTCTGCAAATATGTCTTTTCAAACTGTTCCTTGGAGAGAACCTCGAGGATGATCTCGCATATCTTGTTGACCTTGGACGATGTCTTCTCTTTATTGGAGTTGACAATAATCCTCTTGGTTCCAGAGTCATACCTATCGTCGAGCTCTTGATTTTCAAGAGATAACTTGGACATCTCGGGCACTTCACTTTGGTTCAAGGTATCTTTATACTTGGTCTCGGTGACGTCTTCATCATGCAAGCAAGAGACAAACAAGTCCAAGTAATCGGTGCGGCCAATCTGCCGGAGGAAAGTCTCCACATTGTCGTGGAAAAGCTTTGGATCGTAGTCATATAAGATATCAAGGTCAATGCGGTGGGTGCGGCACGCAACAAAAGCACGGTGGTAGTCAAGGCCCTGAATGAACTTTCTGACTCCGTTCAACACCATGATCCGCGGACAAATCGTCTCCAAGTTGCCTCTTGGCGCCTGCAACACGACCGAGTACTTGGACGGGATGCACGAGACTAGGGTGGACCCTCTCTCGATTTGCCGTATTCTCTCATCGTGTGTGGTGCTCTGGGTGAACGCAAAGTTGTCTGGGTCAGTGACATCTTTCAAGTGGACGAAGCACACCTGTGAATGAGCGGTGGTGAACGCCAAGTGGGTGTCGGTGACTTTGATGGACGTGACAGCCGTTGTGACCTGAGTTTCCCCGGTATAGAGTTTTCCGTTGGTGGAGACTCCAAGCGCAACTGGAGTATACTCTGGGCCAGCACTTGCAAGCTCGAGCTCGTGGCAAAGAACAGGGAATCTTGTGAGTGGAGCGTAGGATCCGTTTTCTTGGAGAATAAAAACTGTACCATCGATGTTTTCAACAACGGCACTCTGGAAGTCGGAAGCAGACTTTATCAAAACGGCACGAGATCCCCAGGTTATGTAATTCACTGGTTCCGGTTCCGATGCTTGGAAGAACACAAGTGTGGAGGAGCTTGGTGTGTCCACCAATGCCACCACCAGATGGTCCCCTATGAAACAAACTTGCTTGACCAAGTCCAACTCCGAAGCAAACAGGGATTTGGGGAAGTTCTTGACCACAGGGTCCTTGGCCAGCTTAATATCGTCTAAAGAAATCAATGCTATGCTGATATCACCTGAACTCGAGACAAACGCAAATTGGTCGTTTGCTCCGTTCACAGCTGCAGCCACCAAGGGACTCTCGAAATCATAGTATCTATAGGCAATTGGAGGAGGAACGTTTGCAACAGCAAACGGCGTGACTTTGGCCTCACTGCCGTCGATCACCACGGTCATTCCTATATCCTTACCTGTGACAGTTGGTCCCGACACGATATTGTAGGCGAAGTTGTACATCTTCACGCCTCCAAGGGTAGTGCCCACCATCAACTGTAGAGGTTTTTCCGGGTGGAACTTGATGAACGACACTTCATTGGAGGGCAAGTCCTCGGTCACGTAAAGCTCATGTTTCAAGTACCAGTGGTAGTTCTTGGTGGTCCAGATCTGCACCCTGTCCCGTAACTGGAACGCCAAGATATCGCTGTGGCAGGACCATTCCAAGTTGTAGATGGTTTCCGAAGACGGGTCTAGACGGGTGTTGAATTCACCGTGTCTCAAGCCGTTCCTCTCGTAGAAGGCCACCTGGAGAACATGGTCCCCATCCGCATCCACAAACCTCTGGGTCGACGCTATCAAGGAGCCCGAAGGTCTCCAGGCCAAGTTATGTTCCAAGCCATCCACAGCTTCAGACACAGAGTCTAATGCACCTTCACGGGAGAACACACGGATGACTCTACGTCTGACCAACTCCAGAGTAGCTTCAATCAATGCCTCCTCGGCCGTGGAAACAGCAAAGTACTCACAGTCGCCACGCCAGCTGATCTTGACGGTATCATTGTCGAATGAAGACACTGTTCCCTTTTCAAGAGGGGCCACCGTAGGGTCTCTCAAAGGAGAGTCTTCCTTGAGGTCCAAACCAGCGTACTTGATGGCCTCTCTCTCCCTTTCCAAGGCCTTGAAGCCCTTTCCCTTGAACTGGGTCTCCTCCTTTCCCCAGCCCACCGAAACATGTTTAGCATCTGAAACCTTGATGTCGTTGGAGTCAAGCGTCTTCTCGCATATAGGCTCGAACGCACGTGATAGCAACAAGAGGCTGGACGTCTGAGACAAAAGAACCAAGGTTTCCTCATCAGGTGACCAGCAAGCGGCCACGAGTCCTGTATCAATCAGCCCCAAGATTTCCACCTCGCTAGTCTCGTAGTCCGGTGCAGCCATATCGTATTGGGCAGAGATCAAATCACCATTGGCAAAGACAAACACCAAGAGGGCGGAGTCGGCGAAATGGTTGAAGCTTAAGAGCTGGGCTTCGGGCCCGGGGAAAGACGCCAAGACCTGGACCAGCCCGTTTTTCATGAGTTTTTGCACCTCGATGAAATGGCTTTCTGGAGAAGAAAGAGCCACGGAAATGGTATCGGAGACAGGGTCAAAGACCGAGTCCACGGGCGTGAGGTCGGGGTAAGTGCGGGACTCGGGCTGGATGTGCCCGCGGTTTAGAAGCACCAAGTTCTTCATTGTGTGGTTTTTCTGGGGCGTCTGGGGTGTCTGGCTAGTGTGCTCGGTCTTATATCATCATGAGTGAAAAGGTCTCATCTCACCGTCCTGCAGGAAGACCCTCTCCATCCATATACCAGGTACAACAAAACGGACAAAGAATTTAGTTGAGCCTAGGGTAGAGTGGAATTGTGTGAATCTATATTAGGCAATAGGCAATGCCAAGGTTGATTTGGTGAAATTTTTTTTTTTTTGGTGAAGATATTTTGGACTGTGGAGTGCTGGACTCTCTGGGTGTGAAAGTTCTCAATGTACTCGCTAAACAGCACTTTGAGAGCGAAATACACATCCATTTAAAACCAAAAAACAAACCAAAAAAACAAACCAAAAAAACCAACAATTACTTCTCTATAAAATTTAACACTATTTTTTTTATTATATAAAGGTACTGGATTTGTAGTCGCTCTTAAATATTCAAGTTGCTTGATATATTATACTGGATACTGGACTCACATTGTATGCGTAGTTGGTTAGTTGCCCTGGCCTCAGGCTCGATTTACTCTACTGCTCCACGCAGCTTATTAGCAATCAGCACTAAGCAATACAACCAACAGAGAGCAAGAACAATTTTAAACAATTAATTTAAAATTTTAGGGAACCAAACAAGGCTTAAATCCCAATGCAGGTTTACAAACGCATGTTCACAAACCCATTTATTTCCCTATATAAAGGGCCATGGGTCCCGTAGGGAATTCATTTATTTTTGATACGGTGCGCCTGCATGCATTGCTCGGCATTCTCCTGGCCAATATTATTCGAAAACTCCCTCACGCTTATCTGACATCTTCTTTCTGACACCCCCACCAAACATGTCGGAAAAGTACGAGGCCGTTTTCCGTATGTATTCAAAACCACATTCATTGCTGCTCTCTTTACTAACCCCTTAGGCTCGGCGGAAATGTCCTTGGTTCAGCTCTATGTGCCTGCGGAAATCTCCCGGGATGTCATGTACCAAATTGGGAAGCTTAACTTGGTTCAGTTTAGGGACTTGAATAAGAAAGTTAGCGAATTCCAGAGATCCTTTGTGCTGGAATTGAGAAAACTCGACGAGATCGAACGCCAGTACACTTACCTCAAGCTGCTTCTTGACAAGCAGCAAATCGAAGCCGTCATTTACCCTTACTCCGACGAACAAGACATTGGGCCCCAGTCCGAGATCGACGTGTACCTGCAAAATGCTGCTCTTTTGGAGGCTAGAACACTGGACTTTGCTGACAATACCGAGTCCTTGAACACCAAGAAGTCCGACTTGAAGCAATTCAAGTACACCATTCAGGCCGTCCAGAAGTTCATGCATGAAAACGGTGGGCCTGCCTCCGAAACCAACGAGGGTGATGCCCGTTTGTCTCAATTGGAGCTTGGTGGTGCCACTGACTTCCATGCCCGATTCATTAGTGGTGTTATCGATAGAACCAAGGTCGCCACCTTGCAGCAGATCTTGTGGAGAATCTTAAGAGGTAACTTGTACTACTACACCGAGGAGTTGCCAGAAGCGGTCTACGACCCAAAGGCTGACTCTTATGTCAACAAAAACGTCTTTATTATCTTCTCTCATGGTTCGTTGATCTACCAGAGAATCAAGAAGATCGCCCAGTCTTTGGAGGCTGATTTATACGATGTTGACCTTTCTCCATCTTTGAGACAGGAACAATTGGCTGATGTGGATGTCAAGTTGGCAGATATTTCCACTGTCTTGCTGCAAACCGAACTTGCTTTGAACTCGGAGTTGGTGGCTATTTCCAGAGACTTGAGCAAGTGGTGGGAGGTCATTGCCAGAGAAAAGGCCGTGTACAAGACCATGAACCTCTGTGACTATGATGGCTCAAGAAAGACCTTGATTGCCGAGGGCTGGGTGCCTTCGGATGAAATTGACAATTTGACTGAGTGTGTGAAATCCATTAGCTCGTCCATCCCCACCATTGTCAATGTGTTAGAGACCAGCAAGACTCCCCCAACTTTCCACCGCACTAACAAGTTTACGGCTGGCTTCCAGGGTATCTGTGATACTTATGGTATTGCTTCCTACCGCGAGGTGAACCCTGGTTTACCTACTATCATTACATTCCCATTCATGTTCGCCATTATGTTCGGTGATTTGGGACACGGTCTCATTTTGTTCATGGCAGCCGTGGTCATGGTGTACTACGAGAAGTCCATTCAAGCCATGAAGAGAGATGAGATCTTTGACATGGCCTTCTCCGGTCGGTACATCTTGTTGTTGATGGGAATCTTCTCCATGTACACTGGATTCTTGTACAACGATGTTTTCTCCAAATCCATGGACTTCTTCCCATCTGGATGGAAGTGGCCTGAACATTTCAAAGTGGGCGAAACAATCCATGCTACACAAGTGGGAACATACGTTTTTGGCTTGGACCCAGCTTGGCACGGATCGGAAAACGCCCTTTTGTTTTCCAACTCATACAAGATGAAGTTGTCAGTTTTGATGGGTTACACTCACATGACTTACTCATACTTCTTCTCGTTGGTAAATGCCCTTCACTTCAACAGTTTCATTGATATTATCGGAAACTTCATTCCTGGCTTGTTGTTCATGCAGGGTATCTTTGGATACTTGTCCCTCTGTATCGTTTACAAGTGGACTGTGAACTGGTACGCCATCCAGAAGCAACCTCCAGGATTGTTGAACATGTTGATCACGATGTTCTTGTCCCCAGGAACCGTTGTGGAACCATTGTACGAAGGCCAGTCGGGTGTGCAAGTGTTACTTGTGGTGGTGGCGTTGATCTGTGTTCCATGGTTGATTCTTGTCAAGCCTCTCTACTTGAAGCGTCAAATGGACAAGGAAGCCAAAGAGCATCAATACAATGCGTTGAGTGGAGAAGACAATAACGAAGAAGCACACGAGCACCACGAGGAAAACGACGATGACGACGATGAAGAAGGAGCCCACGAGGACGGCCACAACTTTGGCGATATCATGATCCACCAGGTGATCCACACTATTGAGTTCTGCTTAAACTGTGTGTCGCACACCGCCTCTTACTTGAGATTGTGGGCCTTGTCGTTGGCACACGCTCAATTGTCCACAGTTTTATGGACCATGACCATTGCCAATGCTTTCGGTACCACGGGCGTGGTTGGAGTGATTATGACGGTGTGTCTCTTTGCCATGTGGCTTGTGTTGACGGTGGTGATTTTGGTCGTCATGGAGGGCACATCCGCCATGTTGCACTCCTTGAGATTGCACTGGGTGGAATCGATGTCCAAGTTCTTCGAGGGTGAAGGTACAGCCTACGAACCATTTGGTTTTGACTCGTTGCTCAGTGGGGTGTTCTAGACAAGTCCCGTCCGTGGTCAAGAAAGGCCAAAAAAAGCCAAGTAATCCAATTAAAGGCCAACTAAAGGCCTACTGACTCTCTACACTAAATAACTATAAATGATACATTCAGTCATAACAAAGCAAATAATACCAATATGACATGTAATTCAATACCCATCCCACCATTATACGCATCGCACTCCATGCAACATATGGCTGCGCGAAGTCATCGCGAAAAAACACCCTTCTCACTATATACTCCTCCAAGCACCAGCACCAACATCAGCATCATGTCTTTACAATTGGCGTTTGTCATAGACAGTCTTAAGGAGGCGCCGCAGAGCGTGATCCCCATCTTGGCCACTCTCCATGCTGAGCGGGAAAACTTGGCCTCCATCTCCAAGATCGACTTGAAACACTTGACCAGCCGTACGCTTAACTTGTGCAAAGCTGCCGATGCCTATAGTATATGGAGTGGAGTCAGCATCGTGCACATTCTTGCAGAGAGTGTGTTTGTGTTGGCCAATGAAGGTCAGGCTTTTTTTGCTCAGCTTGTGAAGATCTTGGGCTCTTCCTTTGCCAATGAAGAGCTTATCTTGGAGTCGACGGTGGACTGCCTCAATAAGCTCTGTGCTAGTATAAAGGGCAAGCCTACGCTTACTCGGGAGGTGTTGACGCCCAACTTGGCCCTGCTTTTTTCGGGCTACTTGGCCCGTGTGGACCAGAACCCACTGTTGATGTTGTCGTCGTTGAAGACGCTTATAGAGGAGTACCCCACCACGTCTCGGCCGTTTGCCAATAAGTTGAAGACAAAGCTTTTGGCCATGCTTTCGAGCGAAGGCTTCCTCAGTATGCCAGAGAGCCTCCAGAAAACCGTGTGTTCTACGCTTGCTACCTTGCCTATCATTGAGAAAGATGGCCCCGATGTGCACTGGAAACAGGACGTGGACCGGTTGGTGGCCAATATTGCTGGGACGGTGGACATTTATGCCAATTTCGTCAATGTCAAGGATGACCAGGAAATATTGGCATTGCTTAAGAAACTCTCCAAGGCTGATGAACCAGAAATCTTCCTGGCCCTCCACATCGATATCAACCGGCCAGTGTCGATTTTAAGCATCTCCAACCGTATGGAGCTTTTGTTGAAGATGCTTCTGGGCTACCTTACCAGTGGCAGTCGGTTCGCTGTGCCAGTACCTATTGGTCGTGTGCTCGCAGCCATAGAGCTTGTGTGCTCCATCAACACCAAGTTCTTGCCGTTCAAGGGCGAGATCAGGGACCAGGAAGTTAGGGATTTGGTGGATGTGTCGCTTGCAAGAGGCTACGAGGCGGCATTATCGGTCTTGGCTGCCTTGCCTGCGTGTTACTCTGGTGTGCTAGTCCCTCACTTATCGGACATCTTCTCGGTGTTGGAGCTGCTTGTGTTCCTCAACAACAAACAATTGGATAAGCCCCGGATCCTCAAGTACGAGAGCATGTCCACCAAGATTATTGCCTGTGCTAAAAACTACTTGCTGCTCTCGTCGTATTTCCCCGACTACCCCAGCATCTCGCGCATAGTGGATGTGGCCCTCTTTTTGGTGCAGCCCCGGGCCAACGGCGAGTGGTTGCAAAACCATTCGGAGGCTTCCAAAACAAAGTTGTCCCACTCATCCAAGGCGGCCCGCAAAAAGGCCAAGAAAAATGCCTCCATCCCATTGGCTGACTTGCTCTCACATGAGCATCTCTTCGAGAACAATGTGCTGGACACCACCCGCCGGACGGTGTTTGATTTCTTCACCGTGGTGCTCAAAAATACTCCTTTGCCTTCCACGCAATACAACAAATTCCTTAGGTTGGTCATTGTGGATGCTGTTAAGTTTGCATGCACTCAGAACCATGGGGCCATTCCTGCTGACGTCAAGGAACTTCTTCTTGCTGCACTGTTGCACCCAGCTCCGGAGTCGGCCTCGATTTTGCCAATAGCTGCGTCGTTGTTACCACGGTCGGAACTTCTTGAGGTCTTCACCCACCCCAGATTTCCTCCATTGCCCCAAATGGTGCAGCCACGTGACACACTCGAGGAAGACGACGAAGACGAAGATATTCCTGCGCCTGAACCCGCTCGTCCTGCCAAAAAACAAAGGATTGCAAGGAGAGAGGAGACTTCTAAGCCTGAGCCTCGACAGGCGTCCGAAGACATTTTCACCGCTAAATCGTTTAAAAGTGCCACTGAGAATGCTGAGGATGTTGCTGAAGTGAAGCAGGAAAACCAAGTGGAAGAGACTGGTGCTGCGCCGGTTTCTTTGGACATGAGAACTTCAAAACCGGATACGGAAATGTCTACGGAGACTTTCAAAACGCCTGCAGAAAATGCCCAGGATATTGCTGAAGTGAAGGCTGCAAACCATGTGGAGGAGCACTCAGACAAGGAGGAAAGTGACTCTGAAGGATCTGAGCTCGAAATCCCCGACTTGGATTTGGAAGACTCTGACGACGACAACTAGTAGACCATTTAGCATAAATAAACAATCAAGAAGAACCACTTAAGTTAGACTCGTGCTGTCTTTGAGATCTCGGCAAGTTTCGTAATCGTCGGGGTAGTATCTACAAAAACGAAAATTTCGCGAAGAGGTCCTGTGGTCTAGTCGGTTATGGCGTCTGCTTTACACGCAGAAGGTCCCCAGTTCGATCCTGGGCGGGATCATTTTTTGAAAAAAAGACCAATTCGACACATTAACGACTGGTTTTTTTTTTGCAATCCTTTCAATTGCAGTCGTTCCAATTACAATCCGTGCTTTTGCAGTGTGAGAGAGTGAAAGACTGGTTTGAGATTGTTCCCAATGAGTGTGCGGCCCATGGTAAATCGATCGAGCCGTCGCCGGCGATCTGATGAATTGTCGAACAAAATCTACAAAGTTACGAGCCAAAATAAAACCCATCCGTTTATTCCATGCTTATAAAGACTGATATAGTAATCCACCAATATCACGAGAACTTCCGACCTGCGCGGTCTCTGCTTTCCATATTCGCTGTCTTCTGAGCACGTTCGGCATCGCCAACCTTGTTGACATCAACTTCTTCGATCTAATCTTCGTCACCATCTTCATCATCATCTTCATCCTCATCATCTTCATCTTCTTCGTCGTCTTCATCTTCATCGTCGTCATCTTCATCCTCATCGTCGTCTTCGTCGTCTTCTCCGTGGCTCCCACTGTCCACATCATCATCGTCATCAGTATTAGGATTCACATCTCTCCACTCCACATAGTTTGTACTGACAATCTTCTTGCACACAGGAAGAACCATGGGGTCGAAGGGGAAGTAGGCCTCGAGATCCAAGAACTCCTGCTTGTGTCTGAAGTTGCCCACGGAAGAGGGAAGGCTTGAGTTAGTCTGGATCATCCGTTCCCTCTTGTTGTTTTCGATGATGGAGTAGCAGTAGCAGACGTTCAATTTGGTTGCAATCTTGGCGAAGATGAACACCACCGTCTCGTCACAGTACTTCAAAGGATTGAACTGGACTATGATGGCCCGTTGGAAAAACTTGTCAATGTCACATTCCCATTCACTGTCTCCAGTAGAAATCTCGTCCGGCATCTTCAGCAAGTCTTTGTGTCTGAAGCAGAAGATGTAGAGCAAAGCCTGGAAGGTGGCATAGAACAACTTGAATCTCTCCATGCCTCCGGACGAAGAGGAGCTGGAGCTGGATTTAGACGGAGCCAAGACCTCGTGTTCACGTTCAGCAATGTACTTGTTGATCCACCCAATCAAGTAGCTGACTATAAATACCACCTGGTGTTTGGTCAAGTTCTTGGCCCGCGAGATATATGATGCGAGGTACTGTAAGGCCTTGAGGCGCTTCTCTGTGATCTCGTTGGGGTTAAATGCAAAGTCTATGAGCAACACCAAGTAGGAGTCGGCCAACTCCGGCTGATACTGCGTGATGTGGAACAAGAGGAACTGGATAGACTTGGTGAAATGAGTGGGTAAGATGTGCGTTTTGAATAGCGAGGTGAGGGTATTAAAGAGAGGGACACCATTGCCGGAATTCAACTCTTCCGCGGTGAAAGATGACGCTGTGGCTTTCAACAATAGACTCAAGGTGGTATCTAGCTTGGAAACTAACCTCTTGATGTTCTGTGTCGAAGCCACCGCAACGAGCTCGGCCTCCTCGTCGATATCAACAGACATGTCATTGGGGTCGTCGTTATTGGCATCGTCAATTTCTTCGTCGTCTTCGTTGATGAGATCCTCGATACAGTCGTCGTCCAAGTCGTCCAACTCGTTTTGCAACTCCACATCCATTTTGATGGTGATTTCCACCACCATCTGCCAGATAGAAAACTGCAAGTCCGGGCAGTAGGAGATCATTTTCATGAGATTAGCGACATACGTGACAATATCGCTGGTGGATGCAGAAAGATGGTGGGGGAGGTTCAGTAGCATGATTTGGGGGATGGTGTTGATGCAGGTGGGGAAGTACGAGACGAACTTTCTAAGCATCTCGTGATGAGGGTATGTGTTGTCCGACACCAGGGGGAACTCCTGCACTAGCTTTTTGAGGACATCCTGGAGGTATTTGGGAAATGACGAGACCAAGGCACCCACGAAATGAGCATAGGTGGCCAAAAACATGGGGAACTCGGGGCTTTCTTTGGCGGCGTCCAGGAGGTCGAGCCACTGGAAGCGTAAAATGGCACCGATCAACGACCTGGCTGCTGCATTGTCTAGTTTAGATACATTAACCACTAGACTTTTGAGCACAATGATGAAATGTGGGAGCGAGATGGCCTCTCGGTGTTCAAGGGGAAGGCTGATTTTGGTAGTCAACGAGTTAAGCTTGAGAGGATCCTGAGGTTAGTAATCAGAGATAAAGAAAGGTCATCAACAGAATAGAAAAAATAGAGAAATAGTCGAGTTAAGGCACATACCATTTCCAAGGACTCCAAGGCCAGCTTGACGAAAAGGGAGTAGACCTTGTCGGAAAATTGGTCATGGTCGTGCTCGGTGCGAGCCCGCTTGACATCCGAACAATCTTGTGGTAGGTCCCTTTTTCTGCTCATAGGGTCATGCACTGACATGATCATTAAGAAGAGCGGCTGGGGAAGATGAGGCGGAGATGTGGTTTTTTCCCTTGGCTTTTTCTCCTTGCGCTGCATGCAGGCCCCGATGCCCTACTGCTGGGGTGCGCACCTCCACAGTGTTTCAAGACACTAGAGGGATGTGGTAATATACAGTACATGGAGCGACCCCCAGAGACCACTACATATATTACGATTATCTAGAATTATTCAGACTATTGAGTTTATTCAGGATTATGTAATCATAGTGGCTAGTAGAGTGTGTAGTGTGTAGTGTGTAGTGTGTAGTAACTTGCAACTTGTTACATCGTGAACTTCTAGACTTTGGTAATTTTCATCTTAAAATCGCCGGTTTCAAAATTTTCAAAAATGACTTGAAAAAAATTGATTTCTTTACAAATTTAGGTATTTTGCATTTTCTTGGTGTTTTGGTACTGGTTACCTGCTCTTACTGTGAGAAGGTGATCATTGCACCACAGTTCGCACTTTGGCTCGGAATACCACTACTTAATATTTGACATCAGATTTTTTATCAATTTTAACATACTAAAATATATTTCATTAATTCGTAAATGCCATCAATTTAATATTTTGGTTTTGAATATAGTCATAGTCGATTCTCGTAGAGCTCTCCTGGCACATTGTAGAGACCACGCTTTACTACCACTACTCAATCAGTATCACTAATAGTACCTTAGAAGAGACGTTTCAATGTCAGCAAAAATCAATAATGCCTTATATAATATATATTAAACTTATGGAAGTCAGCCATGGGATCAGCCATGGGAATCAGCCATATACGTCACGGAAGAGACTTAAAAAGTGGACTTTGAGACGGACTGCTTTCCCAAAGCACAGATGCCAAATTCGGGAAATAAATTTGCAGACAAATCACCATCCCAGGGCCAGTTAGGTGTAGGATAATTTTAGAGTCTAGGTATTATGGAGTAGTAAATTACATGTATGGTATGATGCAGTATAGTATAAACCATAGTACACTAGAATAGTAGTGTAGTAATAAAATAAGATAGTAGTATTGGTCATTGGTGGTACGAAACCTGTAGAGGATCAATTTTATTCTTATGAAACAGCAACCAGTACTTTTAGTGCTCTACATAAAAGGAATTGGTGGGTGTGGTGTTGGGTGTAGTAGCTTCAGTTTTAAAAAGAACGAGCAGCTTTAAAAGCAAGAGTGGTCTTCCCGTAATTAAAGTGTAATCCATTTTATAGTGAAAAAACATTACTTTTGGGGTCAGGCTTTCTCTCAGATTTCTTCGGGTCAGCTATTAATTAAAAGCCGTGGGAGCTGGCTACCTCTTAGCTCGACAAAGAAGAGTATGGTATAATTTTTTTAAAGTGAATATCGCCATTTTCCAACAATTATTCAAGCTTAGAGATTCCCGGGCTGTTCCCAAATATTCATTTGAAATTGCGGCTCCATTTTTGAATTAGTTCCCCAGAGTAGTAAAACTGGTCACTCAAAACCATTAGTACCAAGACTTTTGGTATGATTCGTATAAAGCCTTTTCTCTGGCGGTTCGTATCACACAGTCATTATTGCCATTCAAAACTTGGTTCTAAATAATTGGAGCTCTAGTACCACTTGCTTATTCTTGAGTAGTACACTGCAGTATAGTGATACATCAGCCAGAAGTACAAATTAGCCAGTAGCAATAAAGGTAGGTGTTACAAGGAGCTAGTAGTACAATAAAGATATGTCCTCAACCTTTAGAGAATGTATATATTTTATAGGAGGCCCAGGTCAATGGTTTGAACGGAAGAAAGGTGAGCAATAATATGGATAGACATTTAGTACTGAAGGTGAAAAGGAAATGATATTCATTAAAGTACAGAGAAGTATAGTAACCAAGAGCATGACAAAGTTACAATACATAGGGGTTTTTAGGCAAGATTTTGGAGTCTCTGAGACGTGTATGATCAATTCTAGGGTCTAGGCGTGGCCAGGATCGCCGGAAAGTCGGAGAATTTAGTCTACAAACACTACACCAGGCTATCAAAGGTCAACTGGTCCACTATGTATTCGGATGAGCTGATTTTGGGATTCTAGAATGAGAAGTGTGGCTTAGAATCACGTATGTTTATTATCATTCACGTGCAATGATACTAAGAGTGTCTATGAGACTCCGAAACCTTAAATCTAGAACATCATACAAGAATTAAATTTGACAACAGAATTTTGATCATCTGATGTTAAATTTTTAAAATAGCCCGATTTATCGGGTTTACAAGCTGTAGGTGTGCCATGCGATTCTTCGAGGATCTGGACTTTTGTGAGTAAAACTCAGTTCTAGATTTACACATAGACCCCCGCAACCAGGCAGGAACAAATAAAAACCCAATTCTTCTATAAATTCCATTCCTAATTAGGAAGATTCTTTCTTCTTACAGGGGTTGAGAAAATTTAAAGAAAGGGGAAAGAGGGGGTTTCATCAGCCAATTCTTCTTCTCGAGCTGTACTGTGTGTCAAAGAGGTTCTAGAAGTTCAATCAACTGCACAGAGAAAATCGTGCCAACAAACAAATATTACTTAAATTACTTTAACAAGAACTCCATTTTTTTTTTTAACAATTTGTACCAAAAATTAACTTCGGGATCTGTACACTTGGAGAGCTGGGTTTTCACAAAAATGAGCTCTAGTTTTCAAGGGATTCAGATGCAAAATTCGGAACTATGATTAAAGTGTAGCTATTCATAAAGTGTCCATATGATACATGTAATTCGGACGTGATACACACCAACAGGTGATACAGGTGGTTTTTTTGAATAATGCAGTATTTGGCGAGGAGTAATTAGGCAAAACATGCAATTCAACGATAAAGTTAATCAGTAGATGAAACATGAGTGCTTATTGCCTGAAAGATGATATTTTCATGTAGTACTAGTAATAGCTGATAACGAGAGAAAGAGAAATCTGAAGAGTTCCAGAAATTGTGTCCATTTAAGGACCATCTAGACTATAACTCAGGACAGTTGAAGAAATACTTCTTAAACTTTTGACCCTACAAATTATGGTGATGTTGTTCCTTAGCATAGTCTACTGATACTGTAGTATAGTAATCGTAGTATGGTGGAACAAAGCCCACTACTACAGACTCTAGTTATAGGGTGACCAGGAATACAGTAGTATGGTCTGGTGTCGTCAAGTAATCAGGTGGAGCCTGTGCCCCTGGATTGAGTTGCCCAGTGTGTGTTTCAGATTTCCGATGTTTCAGAGTTCCATGTTTCAACGCCGGCATGAAACACCCTGTAGTATAGTCAGTGGATTCGTGCTGCAGTATAGTCAGTGGATTCGTGCTGCAGTATAGTCATTAGTCATTAGTCAGTAGCCAGTAGTCAGGACTGTAATAAAATCAGCATGATAATAGTAATACAGTCAGATTAGTAGAAATGTAGTAAAGGTAGTGTATAGTAGTGTATAGAAGTATACTAAGGCCTAATCTTTAGTACTGATATCGTGAATATAGACCTTGATTTGGTCTTAATATCTAATCTTAATATCTAATCTAAAAATAGCGGTTCTTGATGTAAAAAGTCTTGACAGTGGTTTTTTGCAGCGTTGTGACAAAAGCTAATCGGTTTATATTTTCTTGGACCAGTGGTGCGGCACATTATCTGTATACTTGGTGCGTGCGATCGATAATGATATCAGGTGCGATTTTGGTGCGAGATCTGGGGCCAGTTCTGGTGCGTCTAACTACACCTTCAACAACCACCAACGTTAATTCACCAATCAGCAGCTAGGGATATGGATGTACAGGTGTCGGTCCGAAGCTTGGTGCCGCTTGCCATCTCAGACCACTTGGCCCGCAAGTCCAGCTACCAATATGGGGTAATTGTGGGGAAAGTGTCGGGATCCCATGTTATAGCCTTCGATACGTTCGACCTCAAGGCGGATAATGCAAGGGTTGACCTTGAGTACCTCAAGAAACGTCTCCAGCTTCTCCAGGTTGTTTCTCCGCATTTGTCTCTCGTTGGGCTATACACCTGTGTGGAAAACGGCCATCTAGACCATGGCTTGGCACACCAAATCCGCCACGACAAGGATCTTCCCGAGCCTTTGATTGCATTGGTTCCACACGCCAACGGAACCTTCAAGTGCTACTCGCTTACGAAAAATCAAGAGGTTACTTACACACTTACCCCGGGAGAAACTGAGGAGATCGCAGTGTCTTCCACCTTGAAGCACCCCAACTACTCCCAGCACAGACAGGACTTGATCTTGGATCACGAGACTAACTTCACGTCTTCTCTTGCCCAATTAAACACTTTATTAAGTGCGGTCTTGAATAAACTGTCTTTGTCTGCAGAAGCGGAACGTTCGCTAGTCCATTTGGCCCACACCATTCGGAATTTCCAAGGCGACTCCACCACCGAAGACCATCTGTTGATAGCCTCACACTTGAGTCTTCTTTCTTCCCAAGTTGCTGCTATTTTTGCTGCCAACGAGCAAATAAACCAACAGATTGCTGGTACTAGTAAGGGCCGGATGAGGTTTCCCGATCCGTACACCCGATAAAACAAAGTCTGAAACAACGCATTCATTTACTTGGCTCACGGAGAGACTTTGAAATGCAACACGAAACGGTCTCTCTGCATAGTGGTGGGAACTATCCGATCTAGCACTTCGTTGCGGTTTTTCTTATAGGCAAAGATAATATTGGCGTCTTCATAGCCGAATTTTTTGGCAAGTTTCAGATAAAAGAGCCCACAGGCATTGCAAAGTGTCCGAGATCCATGGGGGCCTCTTCTCCACTCGGGAGTATTTTCCAGTAAGCACTGGCCGCACTTGACATCAGCCTTCTTTTTGCGGCCTCTTTTCTTGCCCACCATTCTACGAGGTGAAAGTCCACGGTGAATAGTCAGTTCACCTTTTATAGGGTTTCTAGCATTTTCAGCCTGCAAAAACCGCACAGGTGTGTACGAGAACGAATAAGAACGGCCCTTATCGGGAAAGGTGGAAGCAAACTGGAAATTGGAGAGACTTAAGGATCTGCCATGTGCAGGGCGGAACTCAGGGCCACCAGCCGGTGCCATTGCGATAGGTTTGGGAATGTACTGATTTTGTGTAAAACTGTGTGCCATGTGGGAGGCAGCATAGTCAGACATGTTTGGATTTCTTTGGGCAGCAGCTGCGTTGATATGTTCTAGGATCATCTCCACAGAAGGAAGCCTGATGTTTTGGGCTCTTGGGACAAAGGTCTCAGGAGGAAGTTCTGGATTAATCACCATCGGGAGCTGAGGCGCGCCAGTCGAAGCATCAGAAACAAGGGTCGAGAGGGGAGGAAGGTGGATATGAGAGGAGGAATCCGGGTTATTCATTTGCCACGTCAAGACGTACATTGGGGAAATCGGGAGGCAAAAGAAAAAAAAAACTGGGTTCGAAATAAGCTAGCAATCTAGAAAGGAGAGAATAAGCAAGGTCTTATCAAGATATAGGGAGGTGAATCTTACAAGTGAAGAAGGAAAGTAGAGGAGAAAGAGAGTGGTTTTAAAGCGGTGCATGGTTCTGCCAGCATAGGAAATTGGGTGGGGTGTACAGACGCATAGAGGGAGCAGCAGAGGAAAGAGACAAGTGGAGCAGACCAAAAAGACCGGGCAGTTTGTGCGGCCAGAGGAGAGATTCAAAGAGACACCAACAAGAGATCTAAAAAAAACCACAAGGCCCAACAGCATGGTTCAGAATCAGCACATTCTACCAGTTGATTTGATTTCGATGATTTGAATTTGCTATTTTGGGGAGACTGTGATCTTTCGGATTATCATTCTGGATTCTCAGTGTGGGTCTAGGCAGTCGCAGTTTCGCAGCTAAGTGGGCCAGCAGCAGGAGGTGCGAGACTCCTGTCTCATTTGATCCCACGGAAACTATAGCACCACCCCGCTCTAATCATACTCTATATTAACAGGCCCAGCTAGCGACCACAGCAAAGCAAGCAGCAAACAGCAAACGACATAGGGGCAAACAGCAACCAAAAACCAAAAACACTACAAAAGGGGCAAAGAAAAAAAAGTCTTGGTTTCTTCAATATGTTCCTGCAGCTAACACAAGCAATGATTACCCTAATTCTTAAGACCAAGACTTTTTCCCCTCCATCTCGTCTCCAGCTTCATTTCCAACAGCAATCACCAGGCAAATAAGATAGTGAGTCTTTATAACTGGGTCGATTGTTGAATCCTTAATTTTGTCAATCCCGAAATCAACAACTTTTTCATTTACATTCATTTACATTCTTTTCATTTAAATTTACATTCTTTTCATTTAAATTTACATTCACATTTCCGTTTCATTTTTTCATTTACATTTTTTCATTTACATTTTTTTATCATTTACATTTTTTTATCATTTACATTTTTTTATCATTTACATTTCCATTTATCTGTTGATTAAAAGTGCACCCATGGCCATTTGATAAGGATTATGAGGATGGCCAAGTGCCAGTGCGAAAAGATAACGGAGGATGGGCGCACAGCAAATATAGCACACTAATCAAGTGTCCATACTCACCTTATCTGCAGTGCCAAGCGCGCACGTTGCTAGCCATCCGAAATATGTATCATCGGGAAATGTAACGGCATCCACTTGCCACAGCCCAAATGCAGATTCCTGAGGACTGCACACACCCTATGGTTTCCGGAACCCACTCCGTTACTCGTGCACCAATTTAATATTTTCAAAGTTGCACTTGTCAATTTAAGCGTAGAAGGTAAAGTCTAGCTGCTGGAATTACTAGCGGTTTTTTATTGTTTTTTTTTGGCGAAGTTAAGTGGTGGGTTTAATTTGGGGGTTTAAATTTGAGGTGGGGGTTTAGTGGGTGGCCGGCTTATATACGGGGTTGGTGGGTTGCAGGGATTGTGAGGTTGCTACTTTTCACTCGCTAATTTTTCAGTGGTACGTATAGACTAAGAATTTGGAGTTGAAATTCTGATACACTGATTTGACATGTTTGAAGCAAATTCTTTCCTCATGACACTTGAATGAAAAATCCCCACATGTAACTGGCCTTTTTCTGCCTTTTCCCAAATATGGCTTTCTTAATGCAGTTATCCAACGCATTCTTCCTCAGCCCGCCTGAGATTTTTCTTCCATTGAATGCGTCGGTCAACGCAAGGGTTAGATTCCGACTTGGTGATGGAAATTCCAAAGATCTCGTTAAAATCGATCTTGACGTACAGCCGCCAGAGCTACAAACCGTTAATCTTAAAATCCTCTGGCCTATTGAAACATCCATTCGCCTTACCCGGCCCTAAGGCTCATACAGGCATCCGGTCGTAAATGGCTTATGCGGTACCCTCACACATTTTGGTGTGCCCGCTGGCTGCAGTACGCTGACGAGGTGCGGCAACAGGCGTGTTTCAGATTCGCAAACCTGAAACACTGCTGTATTATTTAGACTCTTCCCTTCCTCAGTGCTCCACGCCAACCTAATGATCCTCTGTACCTCCCTGTTTCTGCTAGTTTAACCTTTCCCACATTCCTTCTCTTACATCTACTGTGGTCGCAGACTGGTTCCATTGCGTGACTGCCTTTCCCCCGGTTGAGCAAGCTTCCCCTCTCACCACATTCCCACTTGCCTATCATCAACTTTCGAATCTACTCTCTTCGAGTTCGTCCATCGGCCTATCCTATTGCATCCTCGCATTAATACATCTTTTCTCCCCTTCAAAAACCTGTTCGTGCAATATATGTCATGGCCGAGATTACTGACGAAATCAAAGAGTCGCTACGCCTTATAGAAGACTTGAAATTCTTCTTGGCCACTGCTCCTGCTAACTGGCAGGAGAACCAGGTCATCCGCCGATACTACTTGAATAATGACGAGGGCTTCGTCAGCTGTGTGTTCTGGAACAATCTTTACTTCATCACTGGAACTGATATTGTGCGCTGTATTCTTTACAAGTTCCAGCACTTTGGTCGAAGAATAGTCGACCGAAAAAAATTCGAAGAAGGTATCTTCTCTGACTTGCGGAACTTGAAGCTCGGCACGGACTCTGTTTTGGAAAACCCCAAATCGGCCTTCTTGGACTTTCTCTTCAAGAACTCGTGTCTCCGAACCCAGAAAAAACAAAAGGTGTTTTTCTGGTTCAACGTGCCTCATGACAAGTTGATGGCCGACGCTTTGGAGCGTGACATCAAAAGAGAAAAAATGGGCCAACAGCCGACGTCGGTGTCTATTCAAGAGCCCTCGCTACTGTTCAACTACGTGGAAGACAAGTCCAGAACTCTCTATGAACAGCTAGGCGAGTACCTCAACCAACCACAGTTTGAGAACCTCAAGCTAGAAGACGACCAAAGTGTGTCGGATGAGAGCACTGCGTCCGGTCCTTCGAGTGAAAAGGGTGACCCCACCAATGCTTTGGTTACCATCGACCAAGACCAGGACCTTCACGATTACAGTGAAATGCACAACGATGATGATGACTACGAAGACGATTTCCCTCTAGACTATTTGGACAAGGAGCTCGGCCTATCCTCACGGGAACTCAACTTCCGCGACAAGCCTGGCCGAGATTACATCTCTTTCGACGGCAACTATCATTCCAGCTCCTTCATCAATGCCAGTGACAGCAATTTCGACACTCTTGACCTGGCCATGTTCCAAAGCTCAGTGAATGTGGTCAGCAATGACGATTATCTCATTGAACAAACCATCCCAGCCAAGCTACCTGGGTCGTCGTCGCAACCATACCTTCCCCGGCTGGCCAAATTTATGGAAGACCCAGGATTTCTTCAGCCGTCGGGCGTGGCGCCGCCTTACGGCTATCCATACCCTCACGCCATGGGTCCAATGCCATCAGCCTCTTACGAGCCCAGCTACTTTCTTCACGATACGTCGCCGCACTACCACCACCCCCACGAAGAATATTATCACCCCCAATTGACGCCGATGGGGCCCATGGCGCCAATGGTTCCAATGGTATACATGGAGCCGCAACCAGCATTTGGCGGATACTACGCCGATCCAGACACACTAAGCAGGGGCTACATGCCATCCCAAAGACAGCAGGACGTCAGCGCCAGCATGATGCGAAAGAGACAGCAGCTACAGAGCCGTACGCCCAAGGTCACCAAGCCTTCCCACTCTAATAGATTTAAGCCATCTGAATATGAGCTGAGGGTGCGAAAAACAGTGAAGCAAGAGCCGGACGATGCCATGCATTTTCCACCATCAGAGCCGCCCGGAAACCTGGCCACGATCAACCCGGATCAGACTCACTATAGCTAGCTGAAGTTGCAAGTTTATTCATCAGCTAGCTGAAGTTTAAGGTGTACTTATCAGCCAACTGAAGTTCAAGGTGTATTTAGCAGCTAGCTGAAGTACAACGGCAAGATGGATTAAAGTGGTTCTTAATACATTAAAAATACAGAACAGGGCGTGCGCCCATTTTGGCTTGGTTCACACACTGAAATGCTCAATCATTCTGCGTTGTGGTTCGGTGACTTGACGCATGAATGAAAACATCAGTTCCTGCGAGCCGTCAACAATGTGCGCGTCCGAGTGGGACATTCGTGCTGCACGGAGCAACTTTCCATAGGTCTCAATCACAACTTTCCGAACCTCCACCCTGGAATGTGCAATGTATTTATATAACACATCGTCGACCGACTGCACAAACGCCTGGTCGATGGTAAGCACGAGACTCTTGCTGCACACTAATTTGTAGAGACTGGCCAAGTTGAAGTCTAGTGCGGCTTCACTCATGGCCTCCGACTCACCCAATGCCCTAATCACCAACGAAAATAAATTGGTGCTAGGGTACAATCCACAGAGAGCCTCTTCAAAGGCCTCTTCCACGGCCAAATTAAGGGTGGGGTGTGAGTTGGAAGTATGCATTTGGCTGATTTGGACGAGCGAGCACCAAAGCGTGTCCAAGTTCAAGGAATACCTGCAAACAAGCAACTGCTTTAGAACCATGAGGGCATTGAAGGGGTCGGGGTTGGGCAGCGCTACGAATTGCCATAGCGCTTGCTCTCCTAGTTGAAATCCCTCTTGCGAGAGGTATTGGTAGAACTCATGTGATTCTGGCACTTGGAGGTACTTCATGAAAATAGCAAAACGAGACTCGGACATTTCACCCATGCGGAACTCGCCACAGAGGAGCTCGTATTCGTGGATGCTGAAGTCGTCGATGCGGATGAATGCTTGGTCAAGTGCTATTTTGGCAATGGAGAAGTTGAACCAGTTAAGATCGGTGTAGCTGTATTGCAGGACTTTCTGCGGCGAGCCCATGTGGTTGTCTTCAAAGATGGAGATGGGCTTGTTGCGGCTGGAGATCTTGTTGAGAGGATCGACCTTCTCAATGAACGTCTCGATGGTGTTGGCCCGGTTGGACAAGCGCACTTGGGCAAAGTCCTCCACGAGCTCCGACAGCGAGTCGGAGTTGAATTTGGAAAAGAGATCTGTTTTGGGCTCAGCACTTGCGGGGTTGGCTGAGTCTGGTTCGGGTATCTGGACGGGGCCGTCCTCATTTGGAATACTCAAGTTAGTTTCTGCTTCGTTGCTTGGCTCAATCGAAATGCTCATGTCATTTTCACTGAGGCTATGAGGAAGATGCTCCTTTTCTCCTGCTACTTCCAGCATCTCCTGGGGCTCGACTTTCTTGCTGCTGGTCATACTCTTGATCAGAGTATTGGAGGCTTGCGTATCGGAATGCAATGCTTTGTCTTGGAAAGAAGGCGAAGCCTCTAGCTTTTGGCTGGGGAAAAGCATGGTAAAGTCCGTGGGGTTTTTGAGCGGAGACAACTTGTAGAAGTCCATACCTGGGTTAACCTGTGTGAGTTCGGAAACGTTGGGAATCGCCATGTCCGTGTTCTTGTATTCTAGAACATTATCGATGCCAACCAAATGGTCGATTTCCCTCTTTATGCTCCTGGAAGCCGACGAGAGCTGTGAGACAAAGAGCACCGTGTTGATTGCATAGAGGCTTCGGAGAAGCGTCTGGTATTCGTCAATGAGCTGCGTTTGATGGATAACCGGCACAAGCTCAAAGAGACTGGACACAAGTTTGGTGAACTTGATATCTGTAATGGGGATTTTGAAGGATGCACGGATCGAGAGCTTCAACAAGCTGCTGAGAATGTTGCTCTTGTACTTGATGATTTGCATGGCCAAAAGCTTATCCTCAATGATGTTGTCCAAATCAGATATAAACGATAATAACAACTCTAGCGCATCGTAGACCTCATCAATCGCCAATAAACTCAATACAAGGTTAATATTGTCCTCCGTGGCTTCTCTATTGATGGCACACACCCTGACAAAGTCTTCTGGGCTGAACAACTTTCGAGATTTGCGTAGAAGTTTTTCCGAGTCATTGACTATAATACCCATGAGAAGAGGCTTGGAAATGGAAACTCCGTGAAGAAGCAGCACCACCTCGGGCGAAAAATCCTCCCCACCCAAGACTGCGTACTTGAGGAGCTTCACGCCTTCCTTCATGAGTTCCTCTTGCGGCGATGACAAAAATTTGGTGATTGGGTCATTAGAGTTATTATAGGCGTCGATGGGACGCGAGCGAGTGGGCGTTTTGATATTGGGAGAAATGGACTTGGAAGGTCCCGAAACCTCCCTGGTGTCTCGTTTCCTGGAGGGTTCTCGATGTAGAGCTTCTGCTTGTGGGGACGCTGTAACACTAAGTTTCCTCTGAGAGTAAGTGAGCTGGGCATAATGCGGCGTATCCAGAGGCTCCATCTTGATATCGTGATTTCTCAAAGATGTTCGAGAGTCTGGAACAGATTCCTTTCTTAGCTCGGATCGATTCCAGGACTGAATCTTGGAGTTGATGGGTAGTTTAAGGTTTGGAGGCTCGGAAAAGTGCTTTGTTATGCGGTTTGGCTCGTTGTAATCGGCGGAATCTTCTCTAGAAAATGTGCTGGACAGCTCAAGAGACGGCGTGGCCGAAGACGCCTTGAGTCGAGAGTTGCTCCGGGAAATGACTTGTTTACTTCTAAGCTCCTTGTTCTTAGCGATGATGCTGTCTTTGATTGAAGGCCTGGTTTTTCTTTGCCCATTGGAGGAAGGCCCGGATTTAGCCACGGACGCCGGCTTGGATCTCTCTAATGCTTTCACGGTATTGTTATCGAGTTTCAGTTGGAGCTGCTCGGCAGACGAAGAAGAGACTGAATAGTACCTCCAAAAAGAGTCTTTGGCAGACTGCCTGACTTGCATATTTGGATCAGCAAGCAATCTGACCAACATTTTATCGGCGACTTCACTCACACTGAGGGTTAGTGGACTGTTTGAGCGCAAGAGCACAACCAGGAGCCAGAATCCGGCATAGCTCTTTGTATTGACACTCTTTTCAAATGCCGTGGATGTGACCCTTTGAAGCACTTTGCTATTAATAGTGCATTGAGATAATATGGCCGACATGGCCACGTGAGAGTTGGAATGGGCCAAGAACTTGGTGCTGGAGCTAAGCTTGATGAGCGTAGTCATGAACAATTCTGCAGCAATATCAGAAGAGCTTCCACACGTGAGAGCTAGTTCCTTGACTAGCTGGCATGCATTCAGCGATAATGTCGTGCGTAGAGATAATAGACATTTGCAGATGCCATCGGCCACCTCTTTGATGCATGATAGTGTATGCGAGCAGTGCTTTGTCATAGCATTGCCCCGACACAAGCCTCTCAACTGTAGAATGTTTTTCTCGCGTAGAGACCAGTTTTTTTCCGTTTCTTTGCTGGAAAAAGAGGCCATCATTTCGGATATGAGCTCATCGATTGATTCCGGCGAGTACACGTCGATTTTCTGCATGGAAGTGTCGTCCTTGAAGCCCGCGAGCGAGCTCAATAGAGCTTGGAGTTCCGAAGAGGGCTGGATCGAGTCGGGGAAAGAATTCTGAAACAACTCGGGTTCATTCGGCGGCAGCATTTGTTTCAGGTGAATCGCAGAAGGATTGAGTTCTGCAGCAGGAAACGATGTAGGTGGAGATGGGCGCAAGGAAGTCTTGTATTCCGAGCGAGTGGTCTGGTCTAATGTATTGGGAGCAGCAAATGGAGCAAGTGTAGGGGGCGTTTCGGTTGAAAGCACGGAATCCGTGCCCATGATGGAAGAGCGCAAGTGTGGATCCACATTATTGGCCTCCAAGACCTTATGGAACTCATACTTATGGATGCGGTTGTGCTTGAGCTCATAGTAATTTTCAAGCAAGATTTTGACATTGGTCACGAGCTTCACATCATCAGAGTGTTTAGCAAGAACCTGCGCCAAGGCATCGAGAAACGGATCAAGCTTGAAGTGGGGGTTGATGGCACTGACTATATGATTAAGCCACACCACACATTCGTTGACCAAAAGCAGGCTTCGGTTGCCCAAGCCAATTTCAATCACCGCCAGATCCACACACAGAGGCAGACTCAACCAATAAGCCTCAAGAGCTTTTCGGGCCGCTAGCTTGATGGAAGATCTGGAATCAGCTATGCGGGGAATTAAGATGGGGAGCACGAGAAAACTCTGGGCGGCCAAAACCTCTGCTTTTTTATCCTGGATACTAACACGTTTCACCAAGTGACACACCAAACTGAACGCCAAAGCCTGGAGCGCCGAGTCGTTGGTGTCCAAAACAATGGAGAGCGACTCGAAGTACTTGGGCACAAACGATAGATCCACATTGTCTTTTTTCACGTGGGCCTTGAGATCCGAGATCACGGCAAACGTCTTGTCGCTGGCGCCGCCTAGGACCACGCTGTAGAGTTGTGCGCCGGAGATGGCCATGGAGCAGAGAAAAGGTGATGGAGCAGAGACCAAAACAACGGGCTCTGTGATGTGGAGGCGCGAATCTGATAATCTTGCGCCCGGGTGTTTACTCCGAGACGCGAATGCTCTCTGCTGACTGAGAACCTCTTCCATACATTACTTAGTGTATTGGAAGACCCTCGAAAAAAATATATCTCTATAAAAACAATGTCATTTTATAAACAAATTTAGCTTTATTATTTTGGTAATCCTGTATAAAAATTACTGTTTTGTAATCTTCGTATAACCCTTAATTATCACTATACTACTTACTCATCACTATACTACTGACTCACCTCTAGAATACGTTGGCTACCACTACCAATATATTGTAGAAGGCCTGGGCTAGTGTTCCAAATGATCTTTTAATTGAAAATATATTTGCTACTTTGAATAATTAAAGACTTAAGAAGAAGCTCTTGAGGATGTATACCTGATTTGGCAAAGAATCATGACCAGTGCTAAAGATGAAGGTAATAATTTGAATGACTCTTTTGAAATCATTTCTTGGTCCATAAGGTAAATAATAAGATGACTTGTTGAATTGAATTACTCACAAAACTGGAAATAAAGACGTATAGTAGGATTGTTCACCCCTTGGTAAGCACCCAGAGAACACTTAAGAGCACCACCAGCACGGCCGTGATGAGCCTAGACTCGGTCTTCGTCACCTTATGCAATTCCTGGTTGCTGATCACATCATCAGAGAAAGCTACACGCACAGGGTCGGACAAAACGCCCGTGTTCTTGGCCCGTTGCGCTTCTTGTTGAGACACCGACGAAATGAGAGCCTCGTCCACGGCGTCCACCACCACATCTTGGACATTTCCGAAAAAGTCCGTGAGGCGGACGGTGTTAACATCTCTCTGGTACAACTTGGTGCTGATTCCCGGGTTGGAATGCACGTTTTCAAACGTGTACTCTGCGAAAAGCTTGTCCATGGTGACCTGCGAGTTCTTATCGAGCTTCTCTAAGAACTCCAAGGTGTAGTAGGTGAAACGGTCGATGACCGCCACGCCCACGTCCAAGTCTGAATGATGCGAATAAGACGACTCGTCCAATTTGGACGACCCCACGCTGAGAATGTTGGGAGAGTAGATCCTCTCGTACATGGTGTTGGCCTGGCACGTGTCGATCATAAAGAAGATCTCCCGATACCGCTTCTTCTCGTGCATTTGCTGGAAGGCATCGGCCAAATCGTAGGCGCCAATCTCCTCAGCGTCCTGGAACTTCAAGAACTCATTTCCTCCGTGGCCCGTCATGTAGATGAACACGTTGGAGTTCTCGTCCGTGAGCAAGCGCTTGCTTCGGGGGTGGTTATCGTCCCAACGGTCGGTGAGAAGGCGGATAAAGTTCTCCACCGTCACCTCGTAGCCACGGTAGTCCACCTCGATATCGTTTCCGTAGAGATCAATGGCCTGGTCCATATTGTTGAATATAGTGCCGGGGAACGCGTTCCGGGGGTTACAGGCAATGTCATCAGCCAACATCAAGATGATCTGCGAGTCGGGAATGCCCATTCGTTTGACCGTCCGGTATAAACTCAACGTGTTGGCCATGTGTCTATAGTTGAACCAGAAGCGAGAAGTAGACACGAGCACGGCCCAGTTATTGGTGTGGCCCGAGGAGCTGATGACTTTTTCAGCTTCGTCCGTAGAAACTTCCGTGGCCGCCAAGCACCTGCTTATAAGCAAGAGAAGCCATAGCCCAAAGTGGCGAAAGTACATGGTATGGGTTTTGGTAGCTTCTGAGAACTTGTGAGTACTTGGGTGGTGTAGATGTTTGGTGCGTGTACTCGATACTACGCATGTGCAGGTGCACAGAGATCCACCATCCTCACACCGAATCCTCACCACTTCACACTTTTCACCCATACTCATCCATAATAAACCTAAAAATTTTCGTCACAGACTAACCAACATAACCTCTATTTTAATCTCACTTTAATCTTATTTTGATTTAACGCTACCATATTTATATCTATATTTTTCCAACTCGTCTTGGATGTTTGGTCTTGGGTCTACGTTAACAATGCACATTGACCAACCACCAAATGGTAATACAATGCTCATCCTCGGTCAGTTTGGTGGAGTGTGGTTCAGTATCAGTATCAGTGTCAGTGTAGAGTGGTGGAGAGAATGGGTGCGAGAAACACAGTGCAACATTTGATGGTGCTCAGGAATCGAGTGAGAATTGGAGTTCGGTAAGAAAAGTGAGATTCAGTTGGGCCGCATGGTCGCGGGCTCGAAGAAAGAGGCACGAAGAAAGAGGGCCTCCCACGACCGCACCCTTCTAATTTTGGTAATTTTGGTAATTTTCTCCAAACGGTCTTCTGCTAACTAGGTCGTCTTATTTTGTTATCTCTTTTGGCCAGTTCCTTATTCTTAGAGAATGGTGTAGAGTGAATAGTAGTACTCTATACTGGAGACTGATACTAGTAGACAGTGGTAATGGTACAGTATAAAGTATAGGTGTGGTGTGGTGACCTCTTACTCTGTTAATACTAAAACTCGGAACTCACCACTTTTCTGTACTTTTGACAAAATCTGACAAATCTGACTATAAGTGGATTTGCACCCAGCAATTTCTTCTCTTATAGTATTTAATGTAGCACTACCGCTTCTCTCTACTCGAATACCACTTACAAATACTGAGATTTCCATTGGTCCACTAATCAGACAAAAATTAGACAAAACGGACCTCTAGCTTTCTCTTCCGTAATCCATCTTATAGCGAGTCACGGAGTAAATCTGTCTAGGAAACAGTCCGTAATAATCAGTCACTTTTCAGTATTCAGTGACACTATGATCATAGTGGTGGGAAAAGTGGAGTGTACGATAGTACAGTACAAGTGGATTGTTTATAGTAGAACGACAATCAAGAGAAGAGTAAGTAGAATATAGGAGTGAAGGTATGGGAGTAAAGTATAAAAGTGGATTTATGGTGGAGTGAAAGGTTTACTCTAGTTCTACTGACTACTGAGACCTACAAGCTAAGAACTCCATACACCAGTCAGTAAAGCTCTATACTACAGTAAAGCTCTATACTACAGTAAAGCTCTATACTACAGTAAAGTGGATACTGAGTTTCAGTGATAAATCACTCCAAATGTCTTGGGTGCTCTAGAGATCTAAATATCTTCATTGCCGATAATTAGAGCGTTATGCCGTGAACTGATTGGTCGTCTATATGTTCAACAAGCCAAGCTATAATGACCAACTCGGCCACCAAGACTACGAGCACTAGTAATGTATAGTATTGTAATAGTAGTTCTATAGAAAATAGTAATAGTAATAGTAATAGTAATAGTAATAGTAATAGTAATAGTAATAGTAATAGTAATGTAATAGTTATAGATGGTAATTGGTAGTATAAAGTAGCCTATACGATATATACTCTATTATTGTCCTACGCCGCATTGCTCATATGGTTATTTCTTACTATAGTCATGTACTTTGCAGGGTACTGTCTTTTTTCCAAGAAATACCTGTCTTCATACGGAACACGGTACAGTACCCGTGACACTGTTCTGTGCTGGACTGTTACCCGTGATTCTATCCTGTGCTCTTTACACTATACTCTATCATATACTGCCAATTACTGATTCATTTTCTGGTGTGTGTACTACTCCCTTACTATACTGTAGTGCTGCGCTCCTTTGTAGCACTGTATTACTACCTGAATTTGACGGCACAGTCAAGTATAGAAGTAGTGGCAGAGATCTACAATATTCCAGAAGTAGGTTATTCTGCTGGTTATGTACTATTACTAGTACTAAGATTAGAACTAGAACTATAGATGACTCATAATTATTTACTATTTTACTAACCACACAAGCAGTACATTCTACTCTACCTATACTTACAGTACCGGAACTGGCCTGAATGTGCTGTATTGGAGTAATAGGTGCCAGGACCTCGGGACGGTCGGAACTCGCACCAGCACATTTAGTGTGCCGAACTTCCAAGCTTCACCACCATAATTTTACCTTGAAAAACTAGCGTTGGAACGGCCGGAATTCCAGCTTTCCAATTAACCCACCTTTATATCCGTGCAACCCAAAAAAGCATCTTTTGCGTTGAGCCCTTTTCTGCTGAGGTAGCCTGGTGCACGGGTCTTATTTGCAGCCATCCTCCGCATTCCGCATTCCACCGTCCCCAAGCCCATTTCGAGGTACCAAACCCAACCCACAAGCTCAAGCTCCATGGTACTCAAATTATTGGTAGAGAGCAGCTCATAGGATATACACTTACATGGTTATCTAATTTTCTGAAAAAAGTGGACATAAATCCTCACAGAAAATGTGGAGTTATTTCCTCAGAGAAATCTTATACCATAGCCGTTTATTAAAAACACATATAGCCGATTTTTAGAATCTTTATAAGCTCGATTGAGTTGTCAAGAGATTGAAGTGATTGTAAATTGGCTATTTTGTGCTCTAGTAATCCACGTTTTCTCCGAAACATGGGAATTAGTCTTATTTCCATGGATTCAGTTGTATTTCTGGGCATGATGGGATATGTTTGTTCATGATAAATGTGGTTACATGAATGTTTTCATTGACCGAATAGGCCCAGGAAATTTGGTTCCCGATTCGACATTCTATTAAACCTGTGTCAACAGGTCGATTTATTAACCTGAGCCAGCATGTCGATTTTTTTTTTTTTTTTTTTTTTTTTTCTTTGCACCTGGCTATTCCAAACCGCTCAATGTTGAAGGCTCGGAGAGCTGCAACTTTTCAAGCTGTTTCGTCAAGCGCAATTTTTGGGTCTGTTGTTGCTTGGTTGGACCAAGAAGCTTTTGCAACTCCCACCGCACCCATAAACTTTTCTTGGAATACCTGGCTGCGAAAATAAGCAGCGATGCTCTCAGCATGGGAAATGCGGAAATTTTCTTCTTCAAGAGTTTCAAATTTTCTGGTCCATATAGAGTCTTCACCTGGGCTTCGAGAAGCGAGATGAGGCAATCCACCTGCCGAGTCGTCACCGTTTTTTTTCCAGTTTGATATGGGCGAAGCCGGATCGCACGGCTTTTGATGGTGTCTGCCGAGGCAAGCATGCTAGGTAAACTGCCGGAGTTGATTTGTTTCCTGTAGGTGCGTCCTATTTTGTATTTCCTGGCTGCTCTCTCGGAGTTCAGCAACATGCGTTCCATATAAAGAGAAAACAGGCCGTCTTTTTTGCTCCGCTCAATGATGCAATACGCATCGTTGGAACCTAATTGGAGTCCCCACAAGTCATAATCGAGCCGCACCCAGTCATGGAAGTCTTCTCTAAAAAGAGAGAGTGTGTCGTCAGTATCGGTGTTGGCGATACCGCTTTTGTTGAACATGGAAGCAAAGCCATCGACTGAGTCGAAGACCACATCTTGGGCTGCGATTTCGTTTTGAAGCTGGAGTGTTTTTTCAACGCTCAAAGCCCGGGCGTTTGCTGCTGCCTGATTCTCGGCTTCGCTCAACTCTTCCTTTTCCTCTTTTAGGTCCTTGAAGGTCTTTTTGGAGAAATCATGGTCATCCTTAAGTCCGAACAAGAGCGGCACTGACAGTACTCCCAACTTCATGGTTCCAGCCAAGTCGATGATGTGGCAATAATCCTTTCCTTTGTGCAATCGCAATCCACGGCCAATCATTTGCGTCAAGAGAGGCCTTGATTTGGTGGGTCTGGCCAAGATCAAGGAGTCGATGTTGGGAATATCCGTGCCCTCGGTAAACACAAGCACATTGCAAAGCACCTGGATTTTGCCCGCTTTGAAGTCGTCCAAAATGGCTATTCGCTCGTGTTTCACGGTGTTCCCCGTCACATACTGTGCATTGACCCCATTGGCCTGGAGAACTCCACAGAGTGTTCTGCAATGTTCCACATCTACACAAAAGACCAATGTAGATTTGAGCAGGTGCTCCTTCTGAAGCTTTTTGTACGCCAAGGTCACCTGCAAATTGATGTTTTCTCTGTTCACGGCCGCCGATAGCTTCGATGGCATAAAATCACCTCCAGATACCTTGACATCATCAAGGTCAAGATCCACTTTCATGACTGAAAAGCGAGCGTCACACAACTCGCCCTTGGACACCATCTGGAATATGTTCCGTTCATAAACCACTTTCTGAAAGACCAGAGCCAAGGCTATACCGTCGGACCGCTCGAAAGTGGCCGTGAAGCCCAACACAGGAATTTTCAGGTCGTCGAGTGCATTGAAATAGTTGAGGATCTTGGTCCACGAACTTGCTGTGGCATGGTGGCACTCATCAAGAATAATGGCCTTGAACTCATCTGGATTATACTTACTAAGCCTCGACATCCGGACTAATGTGGGGACCGAACCAATAATAACGTCTGCATTTTCCGAGGGCGTAAGTTTGTGCATATCGACATCTACCTGCAAGTTCGGGTTAACTTCACTTATAGTTTTTGCGGCCTGTCGAATCAACTCTTCTTTATGGGCCAAGACCAAGGTCTTTGTGCGGTTTGGATTTTTACCCCGAATTTGACGAATAAGATTGGAAATCACCACAGTTTTTCCTCCGCCGGTGGCTAGCACCACTGCCGGTCTGGAGATGCCGGAATCTAGTGCGTCAAGAACACTGTTCACTGCTGTGACCTGGTAGTCACGTAGCTTGATCGGGACCGCGGGAAGAGCTGCACCAAGACTGCTCAAGTTCATAGCACTGTCCCGGACTATTCTCCGGCACATTACTGCGGTTGAAGCTTTAGTCAACATGGATCAACAGTGTGTCTGGATCGCGTTATAGTACATATTTTGATGAGCCGCGTGCGTAGTTCCAGGCATCACGTGATGAAGTAGTATAAGCCATCAAAGACCCGACCATCACCCCCAGAGCATCTCTCACTGCTAATTTGTATAAATCTGGATATATCACCACGTAATGAAAGCTTAGGAGAGCTGGATGGATATTTAAAGACACGTGGCTGTGGTTCACGCAACTAACCCTTTATCAGAGTGCCTGACTCTAGTTAGTCTCTTTAGTCAGCTGCAAAAACCAGTGTAACTGCACGTAAGTCTTTAATAAACAAAAGCTTTTCAAAGAACCATGTAAGGAAAATGAAATCTGAGAGTAAAAATTGAATTCCGAAGATATGGCTTCATTGAAAGGGCTCATTGAACACCGCAAAAGAGCTATGAGGCTTATTGTAAGTTTTGTTCAAATAAACTGATCAAGATCCAGTAAGCTTCACCAGCAAATTTCTGTTTCTTTATGACAAATGTTCCTGCTAAGCGGGTGGGAAATGTTCAAGTACTTGATCAATTGAAATATTGCTCATTGGTAAATACAAGATGTCGCCAGATACTAGACCCAGTCATATTTCTCGTTGCACCCAGCTTAAGTCCAGACAAAGTGAATTCCAAGCCCTTTTAACTCAATCACGAAATGAAAATGCAGTCAAGGATGATCTTTATAAATCCATTGAGTACCAGTTAGTAACAAGCCAGTATGTCAGTCAAGATCCAAGTTGCGATTAAAAAGGAAGTAGTGGAGAAAATGCAATAATTTGGGAAAAGAGCCATCTCCTTGTGTAACTTGCAAAACTATCAGTTCTCGAAGTCCAGGTCTCTCATACTGGCTAGTCTTTTATATTGCTTGGAATAAGGGGAATACGCTGCCTTTTATATTCCGCAGCACATGTGTCCTGCATGGCCGGTGGCTGCAAATAACCAGGGCGGGGTGAGAAGTGGGGAATTGTCTATAAAGAGACCTCCTCCCCCTTACAACTTTTCTTTACTTTTTCTTTACTTTTTCTTTACATCTGTCTCTATCTGGCTTTCAGAATGATATTGTCCAGACGATGTGGAATTTGAGAAAAACTTTCGTGGATCTTGAAGAGAATATTCAGAGATAGAGCTACACCCCTCAAATGGAAGTGAGTAATTATACAATGGCTGGTACAGGATATGACAGATCAACAAGAATTTCCCATAAATCAAGCCATCGATTCGAGTCACACTGACAACACATACTCACAGACATAGTCGAGCATCGGTTTCTGATTTTCCTACTTATTATAAAAGAATATCCCATTTCTGTGTCAATTTAAATATTAGTCTAGCCCCATTACTAACCATCACTCAACTTTTCCATATATCCACTCTGCATCTCTTATAGATGTTATGGTAGTAATGGTCTGAGTTCTCCACCTTGTCCACATTATCAGGCTTTGATGGATCAGCTGGCTTCACGCTGAGTACTGCATAACTGCCGTCTTCTCTAGATGCATCCTTGGAAGGCCGGATGAACTGGCCTGGGTTGATCACCACCACGCCTCGCGTGACCTTGGCAAAGAACTTCAATTCCGATGGAAGAATCACAATGTCGGGTAGCGAGTCCGACATCTCTGTGAGCCCCGAGTATGGCACTTCGAGACATGCACCTCCAATTTCTGTGTCTGCAAGCTCCTCGGCCATGGGTCCTTCTCTTAAATTGGACGTGTCTTCCTTTTCCTTCTTTTGGGTATTAGCAAACTTTATGGACCCGGGGAATACCGGATAGTACCTTCTCTGCTGGAAGATATGGTTGGCAATGCGGTCGAACCGGTTGGACGACACCTTGCTATTGCCCGAGTGGTTCAATTTGTGCACATCCTTCAAGTCCTTGAAGACATCCACATTAGACGTTCCAAACATCACCTCGTTAATGGAAAACCCACTAGGGTTGGGGAAACACTTGAAGTTCTTGGGTAGCCCAAGCTTTTTCCGGTCAAATGGTGTCTGTGGGTACGAAGCGTGTTTGTTGATGGCATCAGTTTGTGAAGGAATCAAAATCACTTGGATTGAAGAGTCGATGTTCTTTAAAATCGGCGCAACGAGGCTCTTGAAAAGCTCATCCAAATTCCTGGGCTGTTGCTGTGCAGGCACACCGTCCAACTCGATATCGCCCAGTTGCACGGCTTTATTGGATAGGTCAAGGAACGGCCCAAGCAAAATGACCACCTGCGGCCTAATGGATGTGTTGATGAGTTCCACCAATGAGCGGAGTTTGTTATAGTTCAAAACCTGCAGGTTGGAGAAAGGCCCAGCAGCAACAAAGACCTTTGAGGATTCCTTCGAGGAATGGTACTCGTTCAATTCTGAAAGAGAGGACACGGGAGCCCCGAGCAGAGGTAATTCAAGCACCTCGTTGACCACGAACGTCCGTCCTGTTGGGTTTCTACCCTTGAGTGCAACAATCTGGCCCGGGAAGAACGAGTACTCGGTGAGAGACGAAAAGTCCAAAGGAATACGTTGTCCAATACCACCCAAACGGGAAGTTTCCAAGTAAAGCGACTTGTCGTTCAAAACCTGGAGTTTCAGCGCATCATAGAGCGGAGAATCAGGGACAATCCGTCCACAGCAGATGACATCAAACTGGGAGCTCATACACGGGTTGCTCAACAGAAGGCCTGTGGAATTATAGGCCTCCAGGATCTGCCGACTCACAGAATCGATTTGCTCATCCAACACATCAGCACTCTCGAGAAGTTTCATGGCCATGGTTCTGAACTTGAACTTTTCAGCATCAAAGTTGGCAGAAAGCTGGACTTTTTCAGCAAACGATGAAAACTCCAATTGAGGGTTCAACGATTCCACAATGGTATTGGATTCGGCAGACACAGGGGCAGTTTTGGGACTGGACATGAGGTCCGCCTGAGAGCTTTTCATAGCACCAAGACCCGATTTGGACGGAGAAGAATTGGGTTCACTAGCCAAATTGGGTTCACTGGTCAAACCAGGTTCACTAAGCAAGTTAGGTTCACTCGACAATGTGGGTCTTTTCCTCTTGAGCTGGGGTGTTCGTGGAAGTGCCTTTCCAGGACTAGACGAAAAGTCCATCATTTGACGTTTTGCAGAAACATCCCGGACTTTTTTCACCGCCGGGGTCCGTTTCTCGTTCGAGTTGAATATGGATTCTTGCAAATAAGCCTGGAACTTTTCGATTCCAGCAGCACTCACTTCCAAGTCACCGTTTTCCTGCGTCACCACAAACGACTCCCATTGGATGAAGGTGTCGTCGTTGGAGAGGTTGTACAAGCTTTTGAGGGCCAGAAGTTTGGAGAGCACATGGTCATCACGCACGCCGAATTTCTTGGCAAGCCAGTCCTTGGTGCCGGCGTCGGTTTCTGTTGGCATGTCTGGGGAGTAGCTAAGAAGAGAGCAGTGATTTACGCGTCGCGTACTGCAGTGGGCACGTGCACGCGTCACCCACACCAATCATCACCATTACCAATCCGCCACGATTGACATTTATTCTGGTGTATATAATGTGTTATAAAGTATCGCATGTGTGGAATCTGTAATGTTTCTGTCTGAAATGTATGTAGTCTGAAGTGTGTCTGTAGTCTAGACTGTATGCTATGCCTGTACTGCACCTGCACCTACGTATCCTGGGATTGACCTACCCCATACTATAAATCACGCTATATGTAATACAACTACTACGATATTATGAAAATGTTTTTTCTCCCAGTTCTACTGTATACTATTGTTTCATCAGTGTTTCATCATGGTTTCAAGCAGTCGCCATGAGTGCACCCACTTGTATCTGAAGTGTACCTGTACGCCGGCATCGTCTAACAAGTTTGAGTAGTGCCAATGAGAAGTTAAACCTCTAGACAATCTGTTGAGATCATGGATTGAAATAAAGGGAGTGGGAAACTTTTGGACTCAGACTGGGAAGTAGAAAGCGGTCTATATGCAGGATCGGGCAACACTTCCAACCCTATCATATCCAATACACCATCACTCTTTTTCTGCCGGAAAAAAGGCCACTTACCAATCTCATAATCTCGTCCTTGTTTTCTAGTGTTAAATGTATCATATTCTATCAGGTCATATGGATGCTGTTGAATGCTGATAAACGATGAATTTCACTGGTTTCTGAACCCATTGTGACGTGAATCCAGACCGTCTAATGAGCTCGATCTTCTCTCCTCTCTACCCTCCAGTGCCAATTCGGAAGAGTATGAGTCACCAGTATTTAAAATAAAAAAAAATTATGGTAGTATATAGAATAGTAGTAGTATATAGTAGTAGTATAATAACCTCGGCACGTGTGATGGCCAATAACGGCAATTCTATGATTAAACCTTTTATTTAATAAACTAATATTTTATATGGTTGTAGACCATGCGGATATTTGGTGTTGCTTTTTGGGATCCACCTGGCAGGCTCTGTTTCCATCGTTGCCTGTTCTGATTATCTACCTAAATCAATAACACATGGTTTGAGTCCGCTTCAAGTCTTACTTGTCGTGGATATATGAATTGCGCACATTCTTTAACTCTCTTTTTATTTTTCTCTTGGTAGTATTCGCCGTTGTAGTTTACCCACTCAGAATCCGTAAATTTACAACTATGAATTTAGCAGTCGATAAATTGGCGACTCTCAAAAACCTCAAGTCTACACCTTTACGAGTTTATAAATCCACACTTTATATGACTCTAAAAAAGTTGAAAAGTCTAAAAAAGGACCCGTAGTCTAAGAATTTCAAGCTTTTTCAAGGAATGTTTATGATAATAAAGCCACATATCAGGCCATGCTGATAAAAAGGGGTCAATGTGTGCCTAAGAGTTTCAATGAAGTCCAAACAGTGTTTTTCGGAGTAAATTTCAGCCAATAAAGAATATTGTTATGCGTAAAGTTCAAGTTTCTTGGTGTAAAAGGGTGCAAAACTACAGAGGGGATGCGTCCTTATATACTACGAGCTGCACGTTTCAAATTCAAAGTGGTATATAGTGGTATATAGTAGTATATAGTGGTATATAGTAGTATATAGTAGTAGTAGTATATAGTATAGTAGTAGTAGTAGTATATAGTATATAGTAGTATATAGTATAGTAGTATATAGTATATAGTATATAGTAGTATATAGTATAGTAGTATATAGTATAGTAATACTTGAGCAATATATAAGAGGAATGTGGTACTCTAATGTGAAGTGGCTATAGTATACCAGTACTGTAAGAGGAGTATAGAATACTACACTGAGTAGATTCTGTCCTGACTATACTGAATGGTATGAAGCATATCCTACATACTGACAACATCTGTACTGTCATCTTTACTCTACTACAAATAATGGCTATCATATTCTCTACATGTAATGACAAATGCTCTCTTTACTACCGATTCTCTTTTCTCCTGTACTTCCATTCTACAACTATACCCTACCCGGAAATCTCTCCACTATACCACTCTACTTCTCTACTGCCATACTCTATTCATATACTCTCTTTCACATATATAGAATACTATATACCTCTATAATTATATACTTCCATTATACTCTCCAATATGTATCATCTATACACTATGGACCTTTTCTAATTCTTTTCTCTAGTACTTGGTGCCAATCTATAATTATTCGTATATACTACTCCAGGTAGCTTATTAAATTATGCACACTGAATATTCTTATTATTGAACGTATAAGATCGTTTTTAAATGTGTGGATTGTGTATCATCATATTGATGAAAAATCACGTACTAATTCTATTAATCTTACGAAATAACGTATTACTGTATAATCATATTCATTATATTAATCATATGTATTACACATCTGCTGTCTACTCTTACACTGGGGTAAATTTAGCTTGGGGTGTACGAGAGTAGATAAACAAGACATTGGTGAAGTAGAGATCTAAATATATTTAGTGGATACGTATATAGTAGGTAAGTTATTTTATATCAATAAGTATATTGGTAGGTATAGTAAGGTACATCAATAATATAAGATATAAATAAGGTATAAATTCCCAAAATCTCCTTTCTCTTTATTTCTTTAGTATTCAGGGTACAGAGTATTTAGGGTACAGATTATTTAGGGTACAGATTATTTAGGGTACAGGGTGGTGTATTAGGATAAACTCGTACCGGATTTTGTATGGTAGGTGGTACTCTATACATGTACCCATTAACACCTATAATTACTGGTCTACATACAATTAATTATTATAACCAGGTGACCACCTGTTGTTACTTATGAGAATCCAGCCGGGTGCTTGTTTACTATACTGACTTATATTGGCGAGTGTTAGTGTCTATAAAAGATCTGCCAGGCTTATTCCTCTTTTTCTGCCTTCTCCTCGTTCTCCTTCACTTCTTTCTCCTCCTTGACATCCTCCTTCTTCACGTCGTCCTCCTTGACATCCTCCTCCTTGACATCCTCCTTGTCGTCCTTCTTGCCCACGTTTCTCATCTTCTTCCTGTTGTTGTCCTTAAAAGAGTTACGTCTCTTGGTCACGTCGTTGACGCCAAATCTCTTGCCAGACTCGCGCATTTGCCTGAAAGTCAAGAGCGACATCTTCTTCAAAAGATCCTTCTTGTCCTCCACCTTGTCCTCCGAGACGATTCCGTCGTTGTAGTTGACGGAAATACTCAAAAAGTACTCGGCGTCCTCGAGCGTGTGGAACTCCACGTCAACCACGCCAAAAAACTCCTTGTTGGCTCTGGATCTGATCCGACGAATCGAACACAAGCTCTTCTCCTTGGGCAAGTTGGGCACGATCTTGGTGTTGAACCAGGTCTCCACGTCCTCCTGGCTCAATTCCGTGGGGAAACCCTCGATGTGCACGGAGTTTCTCTTCCGGGTGTTTTTGATCTCGCTGAACTCCTTCAATGGGTCCTTTCTCTTGATCAGGTCTTCGTTGGGAGATAACGTGAGCTTGTCGGATTCCTTCAATGCTGCAATCACCCTCTCCTCGGGACGGTATTGTCTCATACGGCCAAAGGTCAAGATGGTCTTCAATTCCACCCAGCCGTCGTTAGCCTCGTAGATTCTCCACAAGAACTTGTCCGATTGGAGGTTGGAGTCGGAGAAGTAGAACTCCACCTGTTTTCTGACTTTTTCGTCAAAGTCGTTGCCGGTGTAAACGGAGTCGGTCATGGTGAGTGCGTGTGCTCCGTGAGAAGTATGGGTACGTGAGCTGTGAGAAGTCCCGAGTACGTATGCTCCGATGAGATGTTAGTCGCAGTGCTTTTCAGAATTTTTTCGGTTTGGCCTGCGTGGACTGCAGATATAGCCCCAACCTTGGGGTAACTTTCTTTTCTATATCTCTGGGCTACCACAAAGGAAAAGTCTTGATCCACTGGTGCTGTAAAATAGTTTGTGTTTGTTGCTTTATTTGTAAAATGAGGCGAAATACTTTTGATTTTGAGTGTAACCTACACCTACCCACCGTTGAAGATGAGTGTAATCCTTTTTCTGAGAGTGTCTAGTTAACCTGCTTTTTCAACAAAATCCGTGATAGTTTAGTGGCTAGAATTACCGCTTGTCGCGTGGTAGACCGGGGTTCAATTCCCCGTCGCGGAGCTTTCTTTTTTCGCATCCGAATCTCTGGTTCCCCAACTCCATGTTTCGCTGTGTTAGAACAGTCCCAAAGCAAGGCATTTTTTTACATCCCCATCAACCTCCAAATATCCAAACCCATATCAAATCATCCCATTACTTCAAGAACACAAGAAATATCCACATGTCGTATCCCCAGCCCACTCCAGAGAGACAACAAGAGCTCATCCACAACTACGAGCACATCTTAAGCCAGGTCAACAGCGCCGCCACGTCCCAGCCCGTAACCCTAGTGGCCGTGTCCAAACTCAAGCCCTCTTCCGATATCATGGGTTTGTACAACCACGGAGTCCGCCATTTTGGAGAGAACTACGTCCAGGAATTGGTGGCCAAGGCTAAGGAGCTCCCCAAGGATATCAAGTGGCACTTTATCGGAGGCTTGCAATCGGGCAAATGCAAGGACTTGGGCCGTGACATCGAAAGCCTCTATGCGGTGGAGACCATTGACTCGTTGAAGAAGTGCCAGAAACTCCAGGCGGCCCGTGCCCAGTCGGGACTTCTGCCCATCAATGTGTATTTGCAGGTGAACACATCCAACGAAGACCAGAAATCGGGGTACCGACTCGACAACTTGGCCGAGGTCTATGAGTCGGTGGAGTATCTCCAGAAAGAGGCGACGTGTTTGAATTTTCTTGGCTTAATGACCATTGGCTCCTTTACTGAGTCCAGCTCTGAGTCTGGAATCAACAAGGACTTTGAGGCGTTGGCAGAATTGAAGCGGATTTTGGCGGAGAAGTACTCGGGCATTGCTCTTGATTTGAGTATGGGCATGAGTGCTGACTTCACTGCTGCCATTGCTCAAGGCTCCACCAGTGTGCGTGTGGGCAGCTCCATCTTTGGTGCCAGACCACCCAGAAACGGACACTAACCCATACTGCTATTGACTCCATTATATATAAATCAAAAGACTACTGTGACTACATTAAGCTTTGACTACGTTTAGTAACACGTTAGATGTGTACTCTGTAAGTGACTGTAGTTGGCAGTTCATTTCTTAAGTAACGTTCATTACCCTTGAAGATCTTCTTCAAGTTTTCTTGAAGATCTTCTTTAAGCTCTTCTTCTTGGATGGCTTGGCTTCTTTGGGCGTAACAGAGTCCGACAGCTCTCTGGAAGTAGGGCCAGGTTCATGGTCCTTCGAGGCGGTGGTCTCGCGTTCACCGGTCTCCTTGCTCTGCTTCTTCTCAACTTGAGGCTCTGTCTGGCTAGACTTCTTCTCGGTGTTCTTGGCCTCGTTTTGACTCAATCTTCTCTCGATATCCTTGACATCGTCCATTGAAATATGGTTGTCTCCATCGATGATGGCCTGTTGAGAAGGACCAGTATCGCTAGGCACGTTGATGATCAGATCTCCGGTATTCATCTGCGACTCCAAGGTGTACTTCAGAGCCAACTCCTTCTTCTTTTCCTCCAATTCTTTCTTCTTGCTTTCAAGCTCACTCAACCGGTCCGACCTATTGACTAAGGTCAGTTTGTCTGCAGTAGCCACGCCGGTAGATGCTCCAGAAACACCAGTGACATTTTGTTTGGGTTCATTGGAGCTGGACTCATTACTATCCTGGGTCTTGTCCTTTTGAGCCTCCTTCTCTGCATTGGTCTGTCTTTCTTCAACCTTAGCTTGCTTCACCACTTGTTCAACGGGCAAAGAGTCCCAGTCGGAAGTTGTGGTGGAGATCTCCTTGGACTGCACCTTCTCGCCGTAGTAACGTTTTCTCAAGTCAATGTCATTCTCAGCAACACTGTTCTTGATCTCAGGCTCCGACTTGAAGCTTCCCAGAAGCTTGGACCCTAAGTAGACCAACGCAAAGAACAAATGCTCCGAAATGAACAACACAAAAATTAACCTCGTGGTGGATGAAACATTGATGCTGGCCTTGCTAAGTGCAAACTGGCCCAAGCTCTTGGGCGGCTGGGTGCCGTGACGGTAGAAGGCAGTCACTAATGGAGACACGATGGAGCCGATCCATGCCAAGCCCAAGAACGCAATATCCCAAGGGTGGATGGAGTCCACTCTGCGTGGGGCGGTGGGACAGAAGTACTTGCCGTTGGTGAACCTCAAAGTATCCAACTTAAAGGTGAGCACGTTGAAGAAAATGGAAATAAGGGGAGCAAGAGTCCACACGGGGCCAAACAACGAGAGGTATCCAAACTGAATGGTCAAACGTTTGAAGTCGGCACTAACATGGTGGCCAGGCAATTCAATCACGTGGCGGACCTTTTGCAACCATTCCTTCTCCTCGGGAGCATCTTCGGGAAGCGCAAGCTCCTTCTTACCCAAGACCTTGGCAGTAAACAATTTTTTACCATGAGAAATGGCCAATGGCAATACGTACTCCATAACCAATTGGATGACCTGGCTAGTGACAATAAAGAAGAAGAACTGCGCATTAAGTCTTCCCTGGTTGAAGGTGAAGTCTCTCTGCGACTTGAGCTTGGTCAAGTACTTGTACATGTACCGGTCAGTTCTGACGGAGGAAGCAATGGAATATTGAATCACTGGCAAGTATGGCTGGATGAGGTGGGCAAAGGGCAAGTAGATAAACGAGGTGATGAGCAACGGAGCATAACTGGTCAAAAAGGCCAACGAAAACGACTTGACAATGAATGAGTTATCACGTTGGTAGTAGTTGTCGTGATTCTCCCACGCCAAGAACTTGTCTGAAATAATACCAAAGATTATAGTCAACACTGGAACGAACACAGAGATGAGAACGGTGGGGGTGAGCACCAAGAGCTTGGCTCCTGGACCATCATAGATCTCCGACAAGAAGATCTCCAACACGAAACAACCCAATTGGTAGCTGACAAGCACTGCTGCAAACACCAAGCCAACAGGCACAAAAGCCAACTCCTTGATGAACCTGAGGCCATTTTTCTTATCACTTTGCACGTCACAAGAAGACGAAGCTTCTTGTTTTTTGGCAATATTGGCGTCATGCTCCTCCACCAAGTGGGAGTTTTGCACGCCCCACGTGTTGGTCAAGAGGCGTTCTCTGCGTTTCCAGGAAATGTAGAAACCCACCGTCCACGCAAGGTTCACGAAGGCAAACGTCATAGAGTACTGCTTGGACTTGAGATAGGCAACAATCCCGAAAACAGCCAAAATCGACAACGCGCCAATGTAGAACTTCAAGAATTCAAAGTACAAGGCCACTTCCGACCCGAAGAGACTGAAGAACAGCGACGTGGACAAGCCAGGAGAAAGAGCTGCTTTTCTACCCCAGTCGGCAACACTTTCGCCAGCCAAATACCCACTCACCGGCATAATGGTCTGCACAAACAGCCATTTCTCCTTACCAGGAGCGATTTCCAAGCCTTGACTCCGCTTTGGGTTCGTCAAGTACGAGTGGATAATGCGGAGACGGTCAGTAGAAGAATCGGCCTGAGCAGTAACACCAAACTGGAGGCAATTGACCATATCCTTGCGTAAGAGCTCTTCATACTGCTTATTGGACAACCGAGCAAATACAAGCGTGGAGAGTTGCAGACCCGGTCTAGCCTGGGTCTCGAACCCGGCGTCTTGTAGAACACCCACGAGTGTGGCCAAGTTGGTTTCATGGCCCTTGCCCTCCTTGACTGAGAAGACAAAGTCTGATTTCAAGATACACATGGTCAATTCCCGAGATCAAGTTAATTGGAGTCGAATCAATTGGAATTAACTGAAATGGACAGAAATGGACAGAACTGGACAGAAACTAGACAGAGAGTGGACAGATAAAGGACAGATCTGGACAAAAAATGGACAGAGAGACCTCAAATGTGCTTGGTCAATTGGATCAGGCGAAATAGAAAAACTTAACGAGTTCGTGAGCCGTTGTCCGTGAAAAGCTGTGCTGTAGGATTTAAGCCGAGCAACGCACAGCCAAACACTCCATTGCTGTTGGGGAGGCACGGGTCTGGTGTCACCAGCTTCAGGCACCGAACACCGCTATATGCCAGACCCACGGAGTAACCGAGCAACCACGCGTGCTAGGATGCGAGTCCCTGCAGGCACAGCCATGTGAGAATGACACCTTGGTGGAAAGAATAGCAATGGAGAAAGACGTGCAAAAACAAAAAAATTGGGGAAATGGGTGAAGCTTTATTTCGGCGCACTGCACACAGTCCTTGGGAGGGTCCTCGTTTACTATAAAGAAGGATTTGCCTTTCCTCTTTATGTTTTGGCCATGGTGTTTGCGGCCAGACCATATTCGCCGTGCCATTCTCGCACTCTCACCGCCGCCATATTTTCTTCGTTTTCTCCCTCAGTGTCTCCGCATTGTCTCCACGCTGCTTCTCACATTCTTGACCCACACAGTAAAAGCCTAGTTGAACAGACATGGCCGCACGTTATATATATATTATTTTTGCGGTTTTGTGGTTGCGTTTTTGTAAACATCTTTTTTTGATTACTAATGCTTTCGTTTGTAAACAAATCACATGATACGTGTAAATTTGTTTCTACGTGGTTTTTACATTCTCACAACCTCGCAATTCTTTCACACCTCGCACTCTCCTACAATTAGCATATCTATGCATTTCCCACATTTGCAGAATCACCAAATTATAACCCCAATAAAGTTCTTAAACAATCTTATAAATTCTTATAAATTCTTATAAATTCTTATACAATTCTTAGACCACTTAAATAGACAACCGCGTGGATTATTGGTTGCTAGTGATTTGTAGATCACTCGTTAAACATGCATTTGAGAATGATTAACACCTTGGATGGTGCGGCTCGGCTTTGACATCATGTCTGCCATCCAATACAGTCACGCTCAGCAATTCTAAAGACTCTGACGCGGCCACTCTTCATGTCGCCAAACTTATACGACTCTTTCTTGGCCACTCCGCTGCGGTCGGTTTCCACCACCCGCACCTTATCTTTCTTTGCATCGTACTCGGTCACCACGGCACAGTAGATCTCGCTTCCTTCGCCTAGAACCACACTCTTGGAGCTGAGCCCGCCAAGACCTTTGTGGCTGGTGAACTTGGCCGTTTTCATACACAACACGTCTCCGGCCCGGATCTCGTCCACATGCATCACGTGCCCGTTGTTGTTCTTGTATATGGTTGCTCCGTAGCCCTTTTCCCCAATGGGCAAAATCACATTGGGATAGTTGGCCTTTAATTTGGTGAAGATCTCCCTAAGCAACCCACCGCTGACTCTGCTGCCAATCAGAGCTTGTGCCAAGTCTGAACTGTGCACACCCAACTTGGTGCTGTATTCATGCAACACATCTTTCCGAATATGGGGTTCATCTTTGGTATCGAGCTTAATCACCTGCACTGAGCTTCTTGGGTCATCGCTCTGGTACATCACTTCTATGATAAGTTGCGAGAGGTCGTAGAAAAGAATGTAGTAATCTTTGTAGATAACTTGGCGGCCATCTCTCTTTTGAACCACATGCTCATCAACCTCGAACCTTAAATCACTTCCGAGTTTTGAACCCAACGAATCTGGAATATGGCTTTTGATCCACCATCCTGAAGTTTCTTGGAGTTCCTCAAGCTCCTCCTTCACTTGTGCCAAATGCACTGATGCTTGGTCCAGCTCGCTCTTGGTGCGTGTGCCAAAGTCATGAGATCTGCGCAGGTGGAAATCGACCGAGTTGCGCTTAATTGACCCGGACGTCGAAGTTCTCCTTGGCACATTGGGAACCGGCGCCGAGGGTGGAGATATGTGAGAAAAGGTTTGTGATTTCTCTGTAGCTTTAAAATGTGGCTGAGTCCCTGGAAACTCAGGACCATCGGAAACAAGCCCATCATTCACCTGAAATGGGGCACACACTGGGACTGGTGGAGGGGCATTAGGCAATGGTGGCAGTTGGTCGAAATTGCGTTCCACACTTGTAGGCACAGCATCTGTAGGTGGAGGCGGTGGGGGTACCTTCTTTTCACCTTGAGAGGGCCGAGCAGGTGCAGGAATAGGAGGTGGTACTCTTGGAACTTCACTCTTATTTTGTTCTTCGAGTGTTTGCGAAGGAACTGGAGGAGGGGCCATTGGGTGTTCCTGTTCTTGGCTTTCAAATGTTGGAGCTGGAATTGGGGGAGGCTGAGAACGAGTAGGAAGGTTAGGAGCAGCATCACCAAAAGCAACTGGAGCTTGAGCAGGTTCACGATCAGCCTCAAGAAGTTTAGGGTGTTCCGAAGGTTTAAGCGTGGTCAGATCCGATTCGTCCGACAGAGAGAACGAGTCAACTCGAGCCAAGGGGGAGTCTGCAGGAGGATCCAATTCACCATGTAAAGAAGGTTTATGGATATTCAGTGAATGGCCTGGTACCTCCCCAGCAAAAGGCGCTTTTACCTCCATTGAAGGAGAAACAATCTCTTCTTCTGGAGGTACATAACCACGGTCCGAGATGTCTTCGTCAGCTTCGTAGCCCGTGACTTCTCCATCCTGCAAGTTGTCAGGCAACGTCAGAGCCAGAATAGGCAACGAGTCAGGCTGAGCCGGGGGCAGGATGTCCAGCTTATCGTCAGAAACAAATGGCTTTCGTGGACCTGGGGGTGCCACGGCTGGTGCTGAAGGTGCAACTTCTTTCACATCTGAAGAATCCACCGAGGATGTTTGGGAAGAGATTTCGGCTTTTTCAGCATCACGATCCGTTTTCAAGGTGTTAGTAGCAGCCATACCTGGGATGGGAATAGCCTTCATGGGAGCAACCGGTTCTTCCTCGTGGATTTCCGGGGTTTCCTTGGGTTCCGATTTGGTAGGCTTTGAAGGGGCAGCTCCACCAAAAGGTGTAGGCATACCCATCATTCCAAACATATTGCGACCGCCCGAGATCTTGGCCATTCTCTCCACGAGTTTCTTTCTCCGTAACTCCTCATCGTCATCGTCCTCTTCATCTTCTTCTTCGGCCTCTTCGTGCGCCTCTTCTGTCACATCTCTTGTACTTGTATCAGCATATTCGTCTGAGCTATCAGACTCTTCAGCCCTTGTTTCATCAGCGTTAGGTACAGGGACAGGAACAGGAAGTTGTTCTGCTTCCAGAGGCTTCGATTCAGGATCCAAAGAATTTGCCACAGGAGACTCTGTAGAATCAACGGGATCAGTATCCAAGGCAGCAGAAATTGGGGCAGTTTCTTCAGCCTTCGCAGCCTTTGCCTTCTTCTCCTCTTCGGATTTCTTCTTGCGTTCCTCCTTTCTTTGAAGTGCAGCAGCCTCTCTTTCAGCCTCTTCCTGTTGTCTTTTCTGGAGCATGCTGATTCTCTCCTTTAAACTCATTTGCTGCTCTTGGGGTTCGTCGTCCAGTTTAGTGGAGTTTTCCCGGGCAATTTCCTGGTCTTTGGGCACTTCCTTGAAGGTGCTAGGCACGGCCGGCTGGTCTCTGGGCTTGACTTGAGGCACGTACGACGACTTGCCTGCACCAATGAACTGCTTTTTGATGGCATAGGGGTCGTCTCGTTGCAGAGGCATGGTTCCGGGCATGGGCACATGGCCAGGGACCGGAAGGGGGACTTTGGGAACACCCGGCAGCTTTGGAGCAGATTTAACATCTGCAGTAGGTTCGGCAGGTTTTGAGGCGGGCTCGGGAGCAGACTTTGGAGTGGGCTCTGGAGCAGGCTCGGAAATTGGCTCGGAAATTGGCTCAGAAATTGGCTCGGAAACGGGCTCCTTCTCGTCCAATGTAGATTCCGGCACTTTGCTCAGAGAGTCTGGCACTTGAAGCTCAGGTTCCTCTTCGGACTCAGGCCCGGGCTCCGACAGCTCGGAGAAAGGCTGTACGAAGTTCTTGGGAAACATTCCCGAGAGACCATCATATGAGCCCGAGTACCACTCGTCATCCTCCACCTCCGTGACGGTGATCACCTGGCCCACGGGAAACGAGAGGTCGTCGTCGTAATCGGACTTGTACTCGTATATGGCCTTTACCTTGAAAGGAGTCGACATTGTAAGATCTAATTGGCTCTGGTCACTAGTCAGTGTGGTTGTGCCTAGATATGTTGCTGAGGGATTGGTTGCTGACTAGACGACTAGACTGATTGAACTGATCGAGAAAGTGATCGAGAAAGTGATCGAGGAACTAATGAAACTGATTGGTTGAATTAATCCCAGATCGGTAATGGATTCAGTAAGTGAAAAGTGATTTGGTGTGCTTGCGATTGTGGAGTACCAATGCACTGGTTGTTTGGTGCGCTCGGGTGTATGAATGGCGGGGTGAATAGGAGACTGCGTGGGCCGCGTGAGCAAGGCTAGACGAACGCGAACCATCGGAGGCTCAGTGAATGAGACAGACAGACAAATTAAACAGACAAATTAGACAAAGTTAGACAGAGGAAAATCTAGATAAATTTAAATAATTTAGACAGAGACAGAAATAGACAGAAATAGACAATAACTCATTTATTTTTAATTGTACATTTATGAGTAGAAAGGTGTCATTGGTATAAGTATATCTCAATAAAATGGGGTTGAAGTGTGCGAAAAGTGCCCACTACTACCATAGAAATGAGAGACATGGTTCGTGCGACCCTTGGCCAATTTATCATGATACCCTTAACAAATGCCTTTTTCTTGAATATTATTTTAGTATATAATTTTTTTTTTTTTTTTTTTTTTTTTAAAATTTAATTTAATTTGGAAAAAAAAAAAATTTTTTTTTTTTTTAGAAAGTATTTTAATTGTGAAAAATAAAAAAATTTTTTTAATTTAAAAAAAATTTTTTTTTTTTTTTTTTTTGTTTCAGAATGTAATTTAATTGTGAAAAATAGATACATTATATTAGATGTAAAGATGATTGAATTCCTGCTTTAATGGTTCTTGGAAAGATACTTATCTATATTAACAATACCAATGATTATGTATAAATGAATAGATACATACCTAGAATGGCCCAAAATATTCATCAATATTTCATATGGATTTTATATAAGAAAGTGTAAGAATCAAATAAATATATAATGATTATAGACAATGAGACAGAATTTACTACTCAGGGCAGACTAGACCTGGGCTTCTGGTAATACCACTTCCCGTGCGACCTGCATCCAACCCGGCACATCCAAGTACTTCCTTCAACCCAACATTAATATCCGAAATTAGTTCTCATTCAAGTAAAACCTGTCCAGTGTACTGAATATGCTAAGAAACGATATACATACATATCTATATATATATATATATATATTTAATATGTGTGGCTATCGTAGTATCCATGTTTGTCTGTTGTATGTCTGAGTCCCACCTCTCAGTGCGCGTCTTACTTCTGGTACTACTACTACTACTACTTCTACTTCTACTACATGAGCAAAAGGTCCACGTCCAGCGTGACCGTCACCGGCGAAGTGCTCTCCTCGTTCCGACCGGCCAAGAACCTCTCGTACCATGAATCTGCGTCCGTGACCAGCTTGGACTTCGACGACTCGGGCCAGTACCTCCTCTCTGCAGGTGTGGACAAGACCATCCAGCTCTACGACTGCTACAAAGGGTCCCGGTATAAGGAGATCCAGTCGCAGAAATACGGCGCCCACTTGGCCCGCTTCTCCCATAATGAACTCAATTGCTTGTATGCGTCCACTCCGGCTGCTGGCTCCGACGATGCTGACCATTCCATCCGCTACCTTTCTCTCAAGACAAAGACGTACCTCCGCTACTTTCGAGGCCATAAGGATCAGGTGACCTCGCTCGAGGTCAACCCGGTCTCTGAAACGTTTTTGTCGTCGTCAATTGACCATACGGTGAAACTATGGGACCTACGAACGCTGACCCCAATGGGAAATATGGCCATGGGCCAAAAATCCGTGGTGGGTTATGATCCCCACGGCATAGTCTTTGCTGTTGCCAAACCTCCCTTTGGCTCGGACTCGGGCTCTTTGGCCTTGTACGATTTGGCGCAATTTGACAGAGGCCCGTTCATCTATACCAGTGTCAAGGCACATGCAGGCGAGGAATGGACCAAGGTGGATTTTTCCAATAACGGCAAGTACATTTTGATTGCCACCGACTCCTCCCATCACTATATTTTAGATGCTGTTCAGGGTGTGATGATCAGTAAGTTGGAGGTGCGCGGCGGGGCTCCCAACCGGTGGTTCCAGTGCCAGTACTCAAGTTCTGGCTCCGCGTGTTTTTCTCCCGATGGCAAGTTCGTCATGGCTGGCCTGCCTGATGGGTCAATTACTGTTTTTGACCTCTCTGTGCTTAAAAGAAAGGACCTTATACGTGATAAACACATCCAGACCTTGAGTCCAGTGAGCGTGCTTCCTAGTGATCAGGGCATGGCGAAGGTGGTGGCCTTCAACCCAAAACTACTCAACGTGGCCACTGCAGATACTAGTGTCGTTCTCTGGGCCACCGAACTGGATGATTGATACAAAAGTATTTCGGGGTTGGTTCTCCAGAAAGTTTGTCACGTGACCCTCGCTTTACATCATCCAGTCTCACTACATGAGCCGATGCCTCTTACACATGACTCCACTTTCCAAATACACCAGGCCGGCGCCCATTGTGTCCCTCCTACCGAAGACTGTTTCTTATTCCCCCCCTCTCTCGGTATTCCCAACCCCTGTCCGCCCTATACCTTGGAAACAGCTTCCTCACATCACACAGGAAAGGCTTCCGGACAAGCCCACGGATATCCGGGGCATCGACTCCGCCGGCCACGCCTACGTCATGAACAAGCAGCTCTACCGCAAGTATCCCACCGTGACGCAGAATAAGTTCTTCACGCTCAAGTTTTTTCCCGAAAACCACCACCTCTGCACCATCCGCAAGTCCAATGTGGCCTTCACCTTCACCAATATGGGCAGTGCCATATTGAACGACTCCGTGCTCCTGAAGAAGTTCTCCAGCTACAAGGGCAAATATTCCAAGCAGGACTTCTTTAAAACTGTGCCCACACCGTGTGGAACTGCGGCGAGCAGAGACAAAAACCGGAAGCTTATCAAAAGAACGCTCCACAAGATGCTCCATGAGGTGGCCGGCAATGAGGGTGTTTCAAAGGTCAGTGGCATTTTCTTCTTCAGGTTCCACGACTATGCAGTCACGGAAGAGCAAAAAATGCTTCTTCAATCGTACATGAGAGGAGCAGTGGAGAAGGTGTGTCAAGATACGTGGTTAAATAAGTTGATAACTGACGCAATTGAAGATCAGAACCGTGGCTGGTCTCGGGGGGACTTGCTTAGGGGCTTACGGATTGAGAATACTTTGGGGGCCACCACTGTACCGGGCTACTTTCCTAAACTCCCGTATTTGAACCGCAGGGATAAATCGGGATCAAGATCCAGGTCTAAGGATCGTCAGACGGCCGAAAGGATTGTCCAAAGGTATCAGACGGTTTAAACGAAGGTCATGGCTGGATCTCTACATTAGCATGCAGAAGTCCGACTCCAAGTGCTCATTGCTTGCATAGAGACTTTAACTGGCAGATTTTGGGAACACGAAGAACGATTTGGTATTACATGAAAAGAAGTGAAATTGATGTTCAAATCCAAAAAGTTGTCTAAATGGTCGAAGTACTATTCTCAGTGGAGAACAAGATGTGTCTGGACAAAACCCACAATTCTGGCACATTTCAATGGCGAGCAAGGTCCACTCCAGAAAAATACGTTATAAAAGGCCTTACAAACAAGTAAGTCGGGACTAAGAAACGACTAAAGTTGGACTGGACGGGTGGACGATTTGGGCCTAATAAATATATGGATCCGTCGGGCCAGTTCGTACTCTTGTGTGGGTTTAAGTAACCCTAGAAATCCCAATTGCGTTTTTCAAAATTGACTGTTCCATGATCTTTAATAATTGGGGCTTGATTATTTTTGGAATATTTTTTGGTTGAAAAGCTCTAAAATTGGACTTGTCATACGTTAGAACGAGGTTGTTATGTGCAGGACAGTTGGGGTCTATTTTCAGGGTTCCAGAAACGATAGCGAGATGAAATTCAGGGCTAGAGGTCTAGAGACTGGTCATAAAGAGTACATAAATTTTCAGTACTTTTCACCAAGTGTATAACTAAATGATTACCCTTTCTTCGTGCACTGGTGTATGCTCCGGTATATAGTCTATTGAACTTGCACATCAGTACATCTCATATATTCCAGGATCGTATTAAAGTCCAAGTCTAACAAATCGAAACCTCCACCTCATATTCAAAACGTTTTTTATGGCTCTTTGTAGCACCAATTAAACACGTCTAGATTTTTATTGTATTTTTAACGCGTCTAAGTGCTATGTTTTCTATAGACCTTGTAGCTTCATGAATATCGTAACAAGTGTACCCACAGACCCTGGAAACGTCGATTTTGTGGTAGACTGGGCTGGAGATGGGTAGATTGGGCTGGAGCGTAAATGCATTTACGTGGAGATCAAATGCATTCACGACGTGAGCGGAAGAACGTTTTCTTGCTCCTGGCCAATCACGTTTCCTACCGGATTGTACTCACACACAATATACTTGCCCCAGTTCTCAGCAGAACAGTCCTTGTAGGCACAGCCCACCTGCGTTGAGGCCTTCCACACCACTTGAGTAAAATGGTTGTACTCATTGTGCGTGGAGTAGTCATAGGTCTCACCCTCCACATACCAGGCCTCCACGGCAGAAGGGCCGGTGGAGAAGCCTGCGGCCAAGTTCTCACCGTATTGTCCATGTGTATGGGTCAAAACACCCGAGCAGTCGTAGCTATCGGCGTTTTTCTTGGCGTACAGGTAAGGCCCCAGAGCCCAAGACAATTCCCCGACGCCGTGCAACGCCCTGTACTTATTGTGCGAGTCAAGGATGGCCTTGGCAAAGTTTTTGTCGATGTCTTCACTGGAGTTGTAGATGGCATCGTAGATGTCACGCGAAGAGCTGGAGCTAGAGTCTGAGCTGGACGAGTCTGATGAAGAAGACGTGGAGGAAGGAGCCTTGGTCAGAGCCGACGTAGCAGCAGAAGAACCGGAACCAGAACCAGAATTTGAAGACGAACTAGAAGAGCCTGAGCCTGAGCCTGAGCCTGAGCCTGAGCCTGAGCCTGAGGAAACGCCAGAAGCGCCCGAAGAAGCACCACTAGTTGTAGCAGATTTGGTAGATCCAGAAGAACCATCGAGTTTGCTAAGAAGCAGACTGAAAAGAGAGTCCCACGTAGAGCCCGAACCAGAAGAGCTCGAGGAGTCAGAAGAGACTCCAGAAGTTTGTGAGCCCGTACCCGATCCAGTTCCTGTTCCAGAAGAACCAGAATTAGAGAAAATCGATGAAAGGCCATTCAAAAAATTCATCAAACTGTTGGTCCCAGAAGATGAAGCCGTGGCAGTAGTAGTGGCAGCAGCCTGTGCTGCAACGGTTGCAGTGGGAGTGGCGTCGCTGGGAACCTGGTTCGGAGACCACGTGTAGAGAGACCCATCTGCGTTGGTGACGGCAGTGACCGTTTGGTATTTGGTCACCGGCGCGCAGACGGTGATCTGTAGTATGGTAAGTAAAAGCGTTAGAGCGGAAATCGACCACATTCTGAACAAAGTGTAGCTAGAACGACTTGAGGAAATGTGAGGAAGTATAAATGTAAAGGTGGCTGTGAGAGAACTGCCAGGACCGGAGTGAGAACGGGTATTGGAAACTGAAGGGAGGGAACTGAAGGATTGAGATCTGTTAAAAAGGTCTTAAATCCCACTTCACGGCAAATGCTCACTTATAAATCTGCAGCAGTGGGGGAAGATGGAAATACGCCTGCTGTTGGAACACTACCCGATCTGGAAACAAGAGAGCGGGCCGGCTGCAAAAACGGCCTGCACACAGCGCCCCGCGCAGCACTTGCCTATTTAGGCAAAACTCGTTTCCGCGATATCTGAAATAGGAAAAAGCACTCTATGCCAGTCATGAGCTAATGCAGATATTGGATGAAGTAATAGCAACAGGTCATGATACTTTTAAATCACTTAGTATCATTCACAGTCAAATATTCGGAGATTTAAGTCCTTAGTGCTTCAATTCAAAAACCTCTCGTATAGTATTGAAGATGATGCGCGGCACTACTTCACTGGTGCTTCTCACAGTCAATTCGATTTTCTTGGACTCATCGTCTTCCCCTCGCATCGATAACAAAACCCCATAGTTGGCCAGAAGCGTCCGGAGGATTCCTGCACCGAGTACCACCACGCGTAAGTTTTCATCCGGCGTGCTCTGAATTATGGCAAACCCCAACCGTTGGAGCATGATCACTATATTGGAGCTGGTCCTGCGGTGAGTTCCCGTAATGAAATCTTTGTATTCACCCAAATCAGGGCCTAAGGTTTCACCAATTTGAATCCACCTCTTTTTGAATTCCTCGAGTGAACTCATCGACGTGCCCGACACAAACTTGGTGGAAACAACGGGGATCTTCAAGTTCAACGTGTTGAATGACCCACTGCACTTGTAGCTCATACAAACGATCGGTCCAGCCTTGCTCTCCACCACCTCTCGGAGTTTGACGGTGAGCTCCATCACCGACTTTTGGGCTATCTGCAGGGTGGGTATCTTGGTCAACGTCACGGAGTACTTGGGCTCCAGTCCAAAGAATTTGGGTATGTGCAAGTCCTGCACCAAGAATGCGGTGATGGAAGCATCGGCAGATTTGGCTGCATTGTTGATAATTGTAAAGCTGATTTTGATTGTGGCTCCGTCTCGGACGGTTCGGTAAGTGATCTTCACCAATTGGTCCTCGTAGAAAATCCCCACATCAAATTGGAGCATGCGGTGGTAGCCATCATACCAATTGGGTGAAAGAGGAGGAGCAGGTGATTCGTCCCCAAATGGATCGGATTCTTCTTCCAGCATACCGTCCACGACCGTTTCATCGAGCTTCGTTCGCGTACCTTTAGACAGTTCGGATTTCTGAACGTTGAGAGATGTGGATGACTTCCCTCCAATCATGGTGAGATGGCCCAACTTTTCCACCAAATTGTTTTTCTTGCTCTCGAATGGAGGCATGGGCTGAACCAACGAGCGAGCAAACTCTCGTTCCTTTTCGGAGCCGTTGACAAGCAACGTGGCCACCTTAAGAAACTCGTGTGCTCGCGTCTGCACCTCCAAGTCCAAGGAATACGACTCCAGCTCAAAGAGGTCCAAAATGTCTGGAACAAAGTCCTCGTCCGGGAACCGCGTGAGCAACTTGAGGAACGCATTCATAAGGAGAGGCCGAGTCAGCAAGATAGACGACGAGTAGCACTTCAGAAGAGTTAGAAACTGGACCTGGACACCAAAATTCTCGGGCAGATCGTCGTTCAAGCGATAACCAAATTCCCCCAACACAAACGAAGCCACCATGACGATATTCTCGGGTGGGGCCGAGTCTTGTCTCTTCAAAAGGTTCATGATGTACTTGCACGTTTTGACCTGGAGATCCTCGTTGTTGACGATGATTTGAATAATCCTTTCCCACACTTCACCGCCCGACGATAAGCCATTGACTCCAGCATTCGTTTTGGAGCTATGGCCTCCCACAGAAAGCAAGCGAAGCATGGTGGACACATACCAGATGGAGTCCGTGGCAAATTGTTCGGCCAAAACTGCTATCTTGACCGAAATATCGTTGCGGAGAACCGATTCGGCACCCTCTAAGTAGTTCAAGAGCGTGGCAACGATCTGAGTGTGCGTGCTCTCGTCACAAATAATGTACAAGAGGTCCAAAGCCTTTTTCCGTACAGAGATGTCCTTATCGTTCAAGGAGTGGAAGATCTTGTCCAAGTAGTCCTTGAATGGGGCCCTATGTGCCGAGCGAGCCGAAAGCTTGATCAATGCATCCAACACCAAGTACCGAGTGTTTGTTTCAAGTGAGTCAAGAAGCAGTATAAGAGCTAGCGTGGCACCGGAAATAGCCTCCTGTGAAGCATCGAGAAACGAAGCAAGGGCCACGGCCTGGAACAAAATCGATGCCTGGGAGTTTTTGTGGGGCTGTCCAGGCGCAGGTTTGGAAGCGTTCTGGATCGACTTCGACACCACCTGGCGAAGGTGGGATACAGTCTGCAGGTCCAAAGACGTTAGTTCCAAGGCCGAATGTGGTTCGAGCAAGAAGAAGTGTTCCACCAACTGCAACAACTTAACCACCAACCACGGAGCAGGTACATCATAGTAGACGTAGTCTTTCGGGCATTGGCCGTCCACCACCAAAGTGTACAAGAGGTTCGCTATGGCTGGAGTCAAAGACTTGGCAAACTTGGGTTTTAGCGAGGTCAAAAGCCGAGCCAATGGCACCACGCACAACACCAAGCCCGGGTCCAGGTCATCTAGCAAGGTCAAGAGCCGAGGGATCCAATTATCATTGGCCACCACGAGCTGAGGGTACAATTTGAGAAGCAGCAGGAGCGCTAGCAAGGCCTTTTTCCGGACCATCGGCGCGGAGATGGGCGACACACACAAGCCGTAGACCAACTCGGACAAGTCGGTCCAGATGTCGACGGAAGAGTCAGAATCCAGGATTCGGACGTCGGGGGCCAAGCCCGAAAGCGAGGAAGCTATGAACAGCAAGGCCAAGGCATTGGTCTCCTCGGAGTTTGTGTGGATATCTTTGATCAAGTACCTGCTCAAGCGCAAGATCCAGCCATCGAGGTATTCCCGCGGAGACGACGAGCCGCGGAGAAACACCGACACGGCAATGTAGCCGAGTTGTTTTTCCAGGTAGTTTTTCGAAGCCACGAGGGGGAACACGTGGTCAAGGGCAAAGTTGACTTCATCGGTAAGCCCCAATAAGTGGATGTAGATCAACTTGCACACGTACTTTTTCTTCTGGTAGGAGTTCATGTTGGGCAGGGCAAACTTGGCCTGGATATTGTTGATTTCAAGGTTGATGCGCTTGCGTTCTTCAATGGCATTATTTGAGTTTCGGAGGTCCAAGATGAACTGGGTCAAGCCCTTCATCTGAGGAGCCATGATGAGGAATCAATGAGGAGTCAATACACCCTAAGATGGGAGGAGTCAAATTGGAAAAAAAGGAGATTTTATAATGGGGCTCAAAAATCCGGGGTTCACACTTGGGGGGTTTTTCTCCTCGTCAATTGGTCCACGGTGGTTGGTGCAATAGGTACGGAGATCAAGACATTGCGGCCGACGCGATCGCTAGAAGCAGGTGCAGCGTGCGCGAATGGAACACGAGCCCCAGACGCACCAAACAACGAGGATTATAAATAGACCTCTGTTCACGGAAGAAGGATCGATTGAAATGATTTTTTGGGGGAGGGGCCTTGAACCGTCCAAAATTGCATTATCTTCCCATCCCCAAACATATTTGCCAGACATGAAACATAAATAAAACATTTTGAACCAGACATGAACCAGACATGAAACTTCAATGAAACATTTGAAAATGTTGATCCTGGTATTGATATACTACTTCTACAAAGTGTGGTGAGGAATACTGTTTGGGGCGGATGCGCAGTGGAGGTAAAGGCACGTGCACGACAATCACCGACTAACAACACATGGTCGCACATCGCACCGTGTCAGGGCCAGAGGGTCAGAGGGTCAGAGAACCAAAGGGCCATCGTGAACATCGCAAGCCAAGTACAGAGGAATTGTATAGTATGGTAGCAATAGAGTAATAGAGTAATAGAGTTTAGAGTAGTGTCGAAGAGTAGAAAGATAGAGAAATAGAGTAGAGTAATAGAAAAGTAGAGTAGTAGTGTAGTAGAGTAATAGTGTAATGGAGTAGTGTAATAGAGAAGTAGAGTAGGGTAATGGAGTTTAGAGTAGTGTAATAGAGTAATAGAGTATGATAGTTATAGAGAGTAATACAGAGTAATACAGAGTAATACAGAGTAATAGATTAGTGTAGTAGAGTAGAGTAGTAGAATAGTAGAATAATAGAGTGGTAGAGTAGAGTGGTAGAGTAATAGAGTAATAGATTTTAAAGTGGTGTAGATTAGTATATTAGAGTAATAGAGTAGAGTAATGGAGTATATATGGATATTATAATATAATAAACCATATTTAGGGTTCAATACAATTATGTGACATGAAAGTTAATCGGATCAGACTCGAACTGACTTTTCTTATAGTGGCATTAAGTTCAAGCCCTTCAATGAATTTTCCACTTAAATACTTAAACAGCCACTATTTGTTAAGTACTACTACTACTATTATTATTATTACTGGTACTCTAGGTCTACTACTACTTCTAGTACTGGACCCTGGAGTAATAGAGAATAGAGTAATGGAGTAATAGAGTAATAGAGTAATGGTTAATGGAGTGTGAGGCATTAGAGGATGTGTCCATAAATTAGACTGGGGACGGGGACGGGACGGGGACGGCACAGTTGATAAATACTCTAGTATTATTTAGAGTTAGTCTTTTAATTTAAGAATCCTTGTATTGCTGGTTTAACAAAATAATTATCACCTGTTATAGTTATACCTAGATCAAAGGAATGACTGATCAACATAATAATGCTGATAATAATGATATAATAGAACCTATGGATAATGTAAGGGTTCAATCCCTTTAGTCATATTAAATTCATAATAATATGAAATGACCTTTTTTTTTTTTTTAGGTTGAAGCTTATCATAATCTGAACAGCTAGTGGTTATTGGCTATACCCACTTTATACGGTTGATCAGAAATAAATATTAGTATTAGGATTTGTATTTTCATGGTATAGTCATACAGTTGGTCAAAGAAGTCTAGCTTTTTGAAAAGTTATGGACATGGATAAATAAGGTATTTCCACTGGGAAGTCTTTCTTAGCATGTGAAAGTATAGGAATCTGGGATCAGCTCACCTTATAAAATACTTATAAAATAGAATAGCACTTGGAGTATTGAGCATTTGATATAAAGGTCCAAGGCTTCATTGATCATATACACACTAGGCAAAGCAGCTCGAACTCAAATAAATATATTGATTTGGCCCTAGAATAAACAAGTTTTGTAAAGTACTAGTCAAGAAAAATAGGTATTATGATTAAAATTGGATAAATGGTGGGTATTTGGATGTAGAAGTGATGGTGTACAGTGGATTATTAGTATCACTCGAACCATGGTTTTTAAATCATACAATTTGGAGAGTTCAAATATAGTTTTTTTAATTTCTATTGATTTATTAGAGTTTAGTGCTCAACATGAGATTTTGTCTTTGTTAGGACCAATTTTATTATTCTCTTAATTTCGCTAAAGTATCTAATTTTCGGTTTAATGATATCTGCTCTTTGTTTCCATTTTTCCCTACATTTACACCATACTGTATTTAATCTTGTGGTAAGTCAGTAAAAGCATTTGAGCTAGTAGTGCCTCTATTGGGACTTGTAAAAGTAGTATTTCTATCCTATTAAATCACAAGGTAGTTTTTCACAAGCTGTAGTTTACAAGATGTGGTTGTTGTTGTTTTGGTGAAGTCGTAGACTAGTCCTACTTAGTGAAACTTACCATTTGGGTAAATATAGTTTAGTGAGTATAGAAGTGTAGTAGTAAGTATAGTAGTCATAGGTAGTGGTAGAAGTTGTAGTTGTCAGTATTTAGCTGTAGACAATTCAAGTCAGGTTAGTGCTTAGTATAGTAGTTGTAGTCAGTAGTGGCTGTAGCCAGTAGTAGTAGTAGAAGAGTAGTAGTGGTGGTGTCTTGGTGATTTGGTAGAGTTCTAGGCATTCACATTATTCCACTGTAAATTCCTGACTCTATATGCTTTATTGGTCTACACTAAAAATACCGTGTCCTATATAAAATTGGTATTTACTCAAGTACAGTATTCTCTAGTCGTATACTTCCCTATACTCTATTCTTCACACTCTATTCCTTCAGACTCCATTATCTTATACTCTACTAAAAACTTCTACTCCAGTACACTATTGAATACTCTTTTCTCGTCGATCTATTTTATTATGTCTTCATCTGACCACCACCGTTCACTGCTCCATACTAATGGATAACTGTACACTACCAAGTGTGTACTAGTACATTGCTTGGAAGTGGTCTTCACCAGTCCCTTGTGACTTTTTGTGTCCGTTCGTCAGCTTGCTGTCCATTGTGTAAGGTCGATAGTCTGACTTGTCCCACTAATTATACAATGTAGGCATTGGCCGTCTTAAGTAGTTCTCATTAGTTCTCACCAGTCCTCAGTAGCCTCAGTAGTCCTCAGACACCTCATAGTGACATTGTAATATCATAATGCCTCGTAACACAGAACACATAGAAGTCCTCAGTCAATAGTCGGGAAACTTACCGATCAGCTCAGTCGTATTAACTCAGTCGTAGATCCCCTATTAGCAGTCGTCTCTGGGCTCAGTAGTAGTAACTCATTAGAACACCATAATACATTCACATCCACTCACACATTGTCCCTGCTCCCTCACTCCAATCACTCCAATCACTCCAATCACTCCAATCACTCCAATCACTCCCAGTCAGTCTCTACTTCCCAGAACAAGAACCAACAAGACCGGCAATGACAGACTGACGATGACAGACTGACTTTGTCTTTTTTGTCATCCTTGGTCTTCTCTTTCTGTTCCTTGAAAAAGTATGAGTTGCGAAGCCTAGGACTTGAGACCTTGGTAGTTGCCACTACGACAAGGTCTGGTACTTACGCAACTCCGTAAGCAAAGTCTTCAACTGCACATCGGAGACGCGGTTGCCCAAGCTGGGAATAAGCGACTTGGCCTCCTCCGCATCCTCGCACTCCAAGTTGCCCAACTGCGCCAACTCAAACGGGTGCAACGGCTCGGAGGTCTGACCACTGAAATCATTCAAAAGCTTCTCCACGGTTTCAGCGGAACTGGCGTTTTTGAACCGGCTGAACATCGAAAGGTAATTCAACGTTTTGTGGACGATTTCGTTGGAGTTGGGCCCGGCCAACTCGATGTTGGACATTTCGTCCTCGCGTTCTTCGTCGTCGTTTTCGTCGTGGTCTGCAAACGGCTTGTTGTCAGTTTTGGCCTTGCGCTCCTTCAATGCGGCCCGCACCAAGAGCCGCGCTTCGGAGAGGTTGAGCGCAATCAACTGTTCCGTGTCGCCGGAGTTGGTGATTTGGGTCACCTGGAATTCGGGCCCTAGTTTTAGGGTGGAGGCGTTTTCCTCGTCATCGATGTTTTGGCCCTTGGCTTTTCTGCGCCGGACACCCAACGCACTTTGACTGACATTCATGGCTTACGTTTGGCTTGGCTTGGCTTGGCTTGATGGTCTTGTTTGGCACTATTGTGTGGTCTTGTATTGCGCTGCTGCTTATATACGGCGCTTCTAATGTTGTACTACGAGTCTAAATCTTCTGTTCCACGAATGTTTTTTTTGGTGCGTCGCTCGCTGCGCCTGCACCTAGTCGCGGTTCCTCCACACTATTCGAATCCTTCATCAACCCTTCACTTTATTCTCATCACATTCATTCATCAATCTCATTTAATTCTAATCAATTCTTTTTTTTAAAGCTTCACTTCTCTCAATTTCTCTTTTTTATTTTATCATCTCTCATTTTCTTCTCTCATTTTCTTCTCTATTGTCATTGGTCGTCTCTCTCGATACCGCTCACGAAAGGATGCTTTAAAGCCTCGGAAGGACTCATTCTCTCCAATGGATCCAAATTAAGCACCTTGAGCAAAAAGTCCACCAACAACTTCCGCTGCTTCAACTCGTGGTCAATCATACCCTGCGTCATTTTCTTCGATGGCATCTTGTAGTTTAGGATAATGTCCTCGAGATGCCGGTGGTCAAAGTAATTCTTGTTGGGCTGCTCCTCCTTGGCGTCGGCTTTCTCTCGCCTTAAGAATTCCACGTACTGATCGTACGACTTGAGCTTGTATGTGGACTTCCCTTCTATGGTGGTCGACGGCAACTTCTCGAAAAAATTGAGCAGGTTGCGCCCGTGCTCAAGCATGTGTCTTGGTGGATTGCCCATCATGTCAACGATTTTAAGGATCTGGTTGTACTCAGATGATCCAGGGAACATGGGCAACCCCAAGAACAACTCCCCAACCGTACATCCCAAAGACCACATGTCGATGGCCTCGGTGTATGGAAGGCCCAAGATGACTTCTGGGGACCGGTAGAACCGCGACTGGATATACGAGTAGATTGTTCTCCGCGTGAAACATGCACTGCCGAAATCAATCACCTTAATGTCTGGTTTGTCCGACAGACATAGTAGAATGTTCTCGGGCTTGAGGTCGCAGTGAATAATCTGGAGGTTCTTGAGCTGCAAGCACGACTCTAACAACTGCTTGGTGAAGGATTTGACTAGCTTCATGTTAAGGCCATGGAACTGGTTCTGCTTGATGAGCTCGTACAAATTGGACGCCAAGATCTCAAACACAAGGCAGAGATGTTCCCTGTGCATGAAGGTATCTAGCAACCGGATAAAGTTGTTGGATTGCGCATTGCGGTTGAGAAACTCGAGGATCTTCACCTCCAAGAGCGACTGGTTCAAGTATGCCAGCTTGGATTTCACCACCTTAACTGCAACGGTCGATTGGTTGGCCAAATTCTGACACTTGACCACCTGCCCAAAAGTTCCCGAGCCCAAGAGATCTAGCACCACATATTTCCTACCCTCTTCCGCACCAAGCATATCGTTGACGTAGAGAATGTAGTCGCCATCCTCGTTATCAAGACCATTGTTGAACTTGGGTTCAGAGGGTTTTGTAAGCACGCGTCTGGGATTGGATGTCTTGGAGTACGAGAACTTTTGTGGCTGGCACATCGAATATGACTCGGTCAAGTACACCGATAAGGCGTTTGTAGGGGAAATATGGATCGAGTTGACAGACCTCCGTCTGTACTTGGGCTGATTGTGCATTTTGGGCCTCAAATCGGCTTTGGAGTTGACCCGAACGGCCCGTGGGGTGACTTGAGAAGCAGATGGGGCCGAGCCGTAGTTGGGTGACTTGAAGCTCATTTGCGGGCTGATTTGTGGCGACATAAACCTCTTATTGAGCAGATTGTTTTGGTACAGGCCCGAGCCTAGAGCCACGGACGAGCGACGGGCGGAAGCTGGCATGTTGTTGGCCGACACAAATGCAAACAGTGGATTCTCTGGAGGAGCCACGGCACCATGGGCATTATTATTGACCATGGCGGGGTTCCGCATGTGGTAGGCCGAATAAACAGGCCCATCCACAGCTGTAGACATACGACGGTCGGGAAAGTTGCTAAGCGAAACCTCCTGGTTGGTGTAGTATTGGTTGAAGGGATTATCGGCCCGTGTGGGTGGGTGGTCGTAGGGAGACGGCAAGCCCTGCTGGGCATCAAGCTCGTAGGTGACCGGGAGCTGGTTGGCAAAGGAGGGCTTTTTCAGAAGGCCTAGGAGAGGCATCTGCTGGTGGGGTTGCAGACCACCGTTGGCACCATTGGGGATCTGAGGCACCAGGAGGTTTTGGTTTGGAAACTGCGGGTGGGGTGGATTGGGTGGATTGGGCGAATACCATGGATTACGGAACCCTGACAGGTCAAGCGGGTCAGCTTGAGCCTGGTTATTCCACTGGTTGTAGGACATCTTGGACAGTGTCTATCGGATAGGTTTAGAGACAGATAGGCCGGAATTCCGAAAGTCCACACACTGTTGGTAATTTTTCTGTCAGAAATCTTTCGGCAATCAGTCAATAAAATCAGCAGTAGATTTAGTCGGTAATCTATCAATAGAATGAATAGAGTTTGTCAGTAATCAGCGTGGGGTTCGAAAGTCGACTTTTCAATGTTATCAATTAGGCAGTGGATTCAGCTTTAAAAGGTCACTCTTTATCAATCAGTCTTTGTTGATCAGTGCCAGAGTGAAAGTCGGATTAGGACGAAATTAGGTCGGTCTGATCAAAAAGTAGTCGGAAGACCCACTATAAATTAGTCAGCGGCCAAGTAAAGTGAACAATAGAAGGTGTTCAAAGTAGACAATCCAGAAAGACACAATAGAAGCAGTGATCAATTCAAGGGGGATTCGGTAGATCCTTGGAACTAGTTCAAAGACCCGAACCAGCAAGTGCCAAGTGGAAGTGCCCGGGTGGAAGTGGAGTGGATGAAATGGAGCAAGGGAACGAATTAGGCCCTTCAGTCTCTAGCAAGAAAGATGGGGCGGAACAAATGACGGCGCGAGGCTGGATGTATGGCAGCAGGAATGGAACACGCCAAAACTAGCGGGACACAGCAAGTATAGATGAAGCGGCCTGAGAGAAGGTGGTAGGAATAGTCGAGAGCGCGTGGATAATAGTGGGATCCGCGCGCGGGCTGGCCAGGCCAGGTGGGGTCAGATCTGCGTGAGACGAAGGTGGAAGGTTGGGGGGAACAGGATGGAGCAAGAAAAAAAAAATCAGCACGCCAGGTGGATGGGGGGACGAATGGGGATATTTATAGGCGGGCCTGGTGTGTTTGTGCACGGAACTGCAGATTGTAAAGGGCAATGGAGGAGGAGGTTGGAAAGCTAATTGCGGTGGACCTCGCGGGTCGCCTGGCACCATTCGTCCGGTGCTTGGGTGAGGGCTTGCGTGGGAACTTGCTGGGCGGTCTGTGCAGCGTGGGTGCGTGGCCGATTTGACCGGTCAAGACGCATCCCGATAAGTCAACGCGCCATCCATACCACACTAACTAAAAACCACTCTTCTATATTATACTCTTCTATATTACTAGACCATACAAACCATACTAACCATACTTTACTATAGTATACCATACTAACCATACTATAGTATACCATACTGTACCATGCTGTAGCTGTACTCTACTGTACTCCACTGTACTCCACTGTACCATATTGTGCTGTGCTATACTATACCATACCACACTGTACGGTATACTAGAAGCTCCTCTCATATTATACGCTCTACTCACTATACTGTGTGACACTGTACTATACTGTACTATTATTCTTGTATATTATATTCTTTTATACTACATTATACTTTATTACACTATACTGTACTGTACTGTACTGTACTGTACTGTACTGTACTGTACTGTACTATACTATACTCTTCTATACTGTACCATACTGACTAGGGAGCCCTGCGCATGACATCGCCTGATGATTATTGGCATGGTACCCTCTTTCCAACAGATGAATTACCCTTACTATAATGAACCGAGCCATTAATTCTTCAAATGAAACCAAAAGTCAATAAAAAAAAAAAAAAAAAAAAAAAAAAAAAAAAAAAAAAAAAATAGTCAAAATTTGGCATGTTTTTGTTATATGCACTACCGTACTTAAAAGTTTTGCCTGGTAATTACCTACTTGAATTTGAACTGCTAAGTTCTTACCCAAAGACTCAGTGATCTTGATTAAGTGCCTTACTTTCTGACTATACTCCTGTATATTATACTCTTCTATATTTTTTTACTATGGACTATAGACTGTGCCTAAACTGGACAAAAATGACTCTGACTCTGACTCTGGTCTGATTATGGTCTGACTTATTATGATACTGTGGAATTGATAATTTCTGGTGAGAGGTGGTGTTGAAATTGGCTTTTCTCACCCTCGTTTTTCGGTCTACATAAAGCAATTACTCACTCACTCACTCACTCAACGCTCCAGGGTCCTGGCACTGCACACAACGCCAGTCCAGCACCAATATTTAATCAGTATATTCCTGTCCACCCAATTTACCCAGTCCCCAAATTTACCCAATCCAGTAATTTACCCGAAACCCAGTCTTATCTTGTCTACTCATATCCACTATATTCACTGCATTAAATTCAAAAAATAGAGAAGAATTTTCTGGGCGAAACCGGTCCATCTAGTCTTTTCTTCTTTCTCATTTTTCGGTCCCTTTTTTTTCTTGACGGTCACGAGCACTGCTCCACCCTCCACTCCTCCACCCTCCACTCCCACTCCCACAATCCATTTTAAAAAAAAAAAAATGTCCCCCAATTCTTTACCACAAATCAAATTTCCTATTGGACAATCGTTCTGCCATTATTCTGCCATTATTCTGCCAATTTCTATTGGACAATGGGAGTCTCTGGTTCCAGAATTTGGCGTCTTGGCATTCTCCTGTAGTACCTTCGCTTGCCCGTTTTTAATGGCACTTTATCACCTTGTGTGGCCATATAATCATGATTTAGTAATTCATGTTTGGTGAGCTGGAGAATACATTTTCGAATCTAGTAATGGAGAAATGATATTGCAAATCGGTGTGTGCGTGTGTGCAGTCCGCGCAGAGCAGCAACTCCGAATACGGTAATTGGGCAAGTTTCAAACAAACCATCAATGCATTGTTGGATAAACGGTGGGCAATGTACAGGCCAAATTGCTTCCATATTTCCTTGTCAAATGTTTGATTGTGTCTAATTCTGTCTAACTCTGTCCAATTGTCTAACTCTGTCCAATTGTCTATCGAACTAAGGTTGTTGCCTTAATCTAGGATTTCGTCACACCAGTCCACGTCACGTGTCACTCCACTCCGTCAGAGTCATTGGAAATCAAAGTCATATACAGTCCAAGAAAGTCTCTCTCGTACTCCTAGACTAAAAGCGACTTCGACCCTGGGATTTTCTCTCTGGTTTAATCAATTTTTATTCACTATATACTCTACTCCAGCACCATTTCCTAAATAGACCAGTACACCCTAATTATACTCTACAGTCTGGAGTCTGCTTCAAAAGTAATATACAATACTATACTACTTGACTATATACTATTACCCGAGGAATTGGCCCATGGTGGATCATAGCTTTTATTGACTATGGCCGTGCCTCTCATGCAGGTAAAACAATTTATAAGTCTTTTTTAATTTTTATAAGTCTTTTTTTTAAAAAAAAAAAATCATTAATTTCTGCATTTTATGTTGATCAGTTACTCCTTTGGTCCAGGTATAGCTATAGATCATAATTATGGATTAATTAACATTAGAAATAAATAAGAAATGCATTGGTAAGAAAATAATATAGACAGATATAAAAATATCCGAAATGTATTTCAGCTCAAATTTATTATGTTGTAATCCAAACATAAATGGACCTCAAGAATTGATAAATATCATAGGTATAAATTAAATAAAACATAATGATTTATCTTATAATAGATGAAGTATCTTTATAAAACCATTAATAGCTATAATCCAATTTTATCATGTCTATTCTTTACTTCTAATGTAAAGTCTATTACTATAGGGCATAGAGTGAGTGTTATATGCAGTACGCGACCAATGTACACTATTACACCTTATATATTACACTTTGGGAAACTTACACTTTGGGAAACTTACACTTTGGGAAACTTACACTTTGGAAACTTACAAATTTGCTATTACTTGGAAGAATGAAAAAACGGTTTTAGGGCCAAGGGAGACTTCTTCATTATACAGTCCACGGCCATGCTTGAGAATATCTAGTCGCACCCCACTGAAACATAAAGAACAAGGCAATTTTTCAAGGTTTTCAAATAAAAAGTTTCTTGAACCATCAACATTCAAAGTATTAGCAATGGAATTACTAGTAGTAAAGGAATTTCAAGATGAATGCTTTTCTCCGTAGATTGTCTGATGGAGGTCTAAGCTGTTCATAAGATGTACTGGTCTCCCAGAGTCCCATACAAAGACCGCTTCTCGTGGTAGATACAGTACATTCTGTTCATTCAGTATATATCCATCCTTTAATTTCCTTGGCACTCTGAAGGTTCTGGATGTATGACCAATTTTCTGACAGTAGCAATTCTCTGACAGTAGTGGCATTTGGGCAACATCAATTTTTGGTTCTTTCTGGATAAAATCTTTGGAGACTAATTATTGGTCTGATCAGATATAATCCTCATTTGGAACCTGGGGACTTCCTCGAAATCATCCGACTGAGCTTCTAGAGTCGGAATACAGTTAATCTTTAACGGTTGGCGGACCTGTACGTAGAAACCCTCTTTTTGGATCCCGAATACTTTAGGAGATTTATATTGGTCCATAAATGGACAATAGCAGTACACCCTCGAAATATATAGTGTTTTTGGTAGTGGATGGGTGCGAAATGGGTGCCTCGGAAAGGACCCTCGGATTTGGTCCCTTGGGGAGAGTATCCATGCTAAAACCGCCCACACGTTATTTTGAAATCTCTCAAGAAAGAAAGAGTGTGTCCGGAATTCCAGCATTCCCAAACACTAATTTTTCTAACGAAAACAAAGAAAAAAAAGGGGTATTGCGTTGGGCCTTTTTCTGCTGACCTTGTCTGGTGTACGGGTGTGCTGGGGTGCCCTCGGAATGCATTACCTTCCAGTCCATCGATTTCAAGTCCACTCATGCATCTTCCTAGCCACAAAACATTAAATAAATCCACCTACTACATTCGCTCCGTCTCTGTAACTAATACTGGTTGTAAATTCTGGATGGTCTCTTACCTCTATATACACGACTCCCCGGGAGTCTTCTCCAGGCCTAGGCCTTCATTGGCTCCTCCGGGAACACAGGCCCCACAGTGGGCTGGGCCATGTATCTCTGCAACATCATACCCACCCCCTCGATGATTCCCAAGAAACAAGCACACGAAATGGCCGAGTTCCTCGTGTGTTTCCAGCCTCCTCTAATGGCCAAGGCACCTCCCGTGAAGAACCCGGCAATAATGGCATTCCATGCATCTTCTCTCTTTCTGATTCCCTTGACGGTACAGTCAAACGTGGAAAACAAACCTCCCCAGACTCCGAAATTGCCACCCACCACGGGGGCACGGGCCTTGATGGCGCTGAAACTGCCATACGATCTTTCGCCATAAGGCGAGTTCCGGAACCCCTTGATTCCGTGCCAGAAACAGCCTCCAATGACTCCCATGGAGAAGGCGCCTCCGAAGTCACTCAAGATCACCACTGGGCAAGGATCCCTGCTATGATCGGCGGACATGGTGTGTAGTGTAGTGTAGTGTAGTAAGGTTTAGTATGGGGTTGTTTTCTCTCACTTTTTCACTTTTTTTCAGCAGCGCATATGCACTCCCTCTCTCAAGACGTCACCATCTCCACCAAACCACCAGGATTTCTATAATAGCTTTTCTATTGGATTTTCTATCAAATAATTTTTTCCTATTGGATTTTCTATCAAATAATTTTTTCCTATTGGATATTCTATCAAATAATAATTTCCCTTTTGGGATTTGCTTATTGTACATCCACTTATTGGAAACCTGCGATTCATTCTACTCATTGTATGCTAACTGACTCTATACCTGTCAATTAGCCGTATCGAGAATCACGTCTCCGTAATAAGTTCTTCTAGATCCTCCAATTATGGTTTTTCTCTTGGAAACTCCGCTCTGTTAATCCCTGAGCCTTTCTTTTCCCCTCTAATTCCGATAATCTCTTCTCCTTCATTCTCCTCTAATTCCGATAATCTCTTGTCCTCTAATCTCCTCTAATTCTCTCCAGTTCTTCTCTGTTTCTATGTTTTCCTCTCGGCCTCAGCATCTTGGTCAAAAAGGGTCTCCACCTCCGTATCACTCGTTCTGTCAAAAGACCCAGTCGTGTTGAGTGTCCCGTGCTCGGGTTTTGCTCCTTCTATAGTGCTGTACTCAGACTTGGGTTGTGAGCCAGAATGAACTTTCGAATGGTGTGCTTGTGAGTCCGATGATTCCAGATCTCTAACCGCATTCCCTTCATCCTGTTCCTCGATTTCCTCGTCTCCCACGACAAAAGCATCTCCTCCATTTTCTTCTCCAAAATCATGTTCTCCATTCTCCCCAGCGTTCTTCACCACCTTGGCCTGTGCCTCCATATTGTGCAACTCAAAGTAGTCCGTATCGATAGCAGGACCCGTAAACACATTGGCTCCCCAGGTCTTATAGCCGATGGCCGAGAGAAGTGCTAGCAAAACAAACACCACGCTAGCATAGTTCATTGTCGACCAGGACAAGTCCTTGATTTTGGGCGGGCAGCAGAGGATGAAGAACGAGAAAAACACCCACATCACCGAGAGCCCATTGACCACCCAGCCAAAGTACTTAAGGCGGAAAGCAGAGCCCTTGATTTTGCGTCTCTTATTGAGCATCAAGCACAAGATGGGGATTCCATTGGCCAAAGCTAGAGAGATCACCGAGGCTCCCATGAAAGCATTGAATGCAGAAGGAGACAACAATGCAAGCAACGAGAAAAGGCCAATCACCGCCATGGAAAGAAGCAATGCATTCTTGGGCAACACTGACTCCTCCACGCTATTCACCTCGGTCCACAAGTCTTTCATAGGAAGCCCTCCGTCTCTGGCAAACACATAGGTGCTTCTGGAAGCGGTAGTAAGCGCCCCTATGGCCTGGAAAAGCACGGTGCCAATAAGCAAGATCACCAAGAGAAACGACACCACGTACGACTCCGTGGCAGTCTTGAAAACCAAGTCAATGGGCATGATTTCCGGGGTAGAGTCCAATAACACCAGAAGCGACGGGAGAATGAGCAAAATGGGAATGATAAAGAAAAGCCCTTGCACTATGGACATGCATATAGCACTGATGGCACCCTTGGGCATATTTTTCTCTGGGTTCTTCACCTCATCCGTCATGGAAAAAAGCATTCCATAACCCGTAAGCGTAAAGCTGGAGCTCTGCATGCCCACCATAAAAGCCAAAGGGTCAGGCCAGCCCAGACGCAGGTTATCGAAGTGAGACAAGATATGTTTCACGGAATTGGTGCGTTTAGAAAACAAGATCAAGAGAATGTCCACCACAATCACCGTGCTGATGGACCAAACAATACAGATCTTGTTGATGTTTTCCAAGTACTTGGCAAACTTGAGGTTGATCAAGCCCACCACGCCAAGCATTAGAAAGTAAACCACAAGCACCCAGCCAAGGTCCTGTTTATAGTAGACATTTTTGAGGCCAAAGATGGAAAGCACGAACTGGGAGCCCAGAAACAAGATACTCACGGCATAAGTCCAATTGCCAATGAGAAGAAACCATCCCGTAAGCCACAGGCTCAACTGCGAATAACGAGGGTTACTGAGAATGGCACTGAAATGATAGACTCCTCCAGCAGTAGGGTACTTTGAGATGATCTCACTTAGACTGAGCACCACGCAGAAACTGAAAAACCCCACCAAGATCCACCCATACAAAATGGTCACGCTTCCCCCATCCACCAACAGAATCCAAAGCGTAGAGCTGAGCCCGAACGGGACACCCATAAGCGTGAAGCCAAGCCCAATGATGGACGTGACCGTCAATTTCCGGTCGAGGTCCTGCTTATACTTGAAGTGCTCCACGTGCTCGGCCTCTTCATCGTCCATTTCCTGGAGCAAGCTATTGACAAACGAAGCCGGCGCTTGCCCAAGTCGGGAAAACGTATTCGACACGTAAGAAGCCCCCATTTCGGGTAGTAGGCGGCTCATGATAACACTATATGAATAAATAAGGAGGGTATGGAATAATTTAGTATATAAGGATACCAGGGAATGCAATTATCAGGAATAAGGAATGCAATTGTCAGGAATCAGGAATAAGGAATTGATGCAATTGATGGAATTGATGAAATTAACGCTAACGAATGAAAGGATTTAATAATAAGGAATGGAAGAATTATTTGTGTACAGGGAAGGAAGATTATGATGGTAGGTTAAGAAGAGTGATGGAACGGGTGGGCCGGTAGGCTGCGCTGCGCGCATAGCGATTGCCAAATGCCGAACCCGCATTCGCTATTTGCTCGTGAATACATAAATAAAAATGACGTAGTGCCCGATGATTTAGCAGGAGAAGAAAACGTCATTTTTAGACTAGTGATTACGTAATTTCCTGGATTAAGTCTGTAGAAATGAAATGTGATTTTATTAGATTTCCAGGTTTTTTTTGGTCAAAGTACTTTTTTTTTTGGTCAGATTATTGTTTTTTTTGAGTCAATAATGTCTATTCCGGGTCAGTATTGTCTTTTTTCAGAAAATTGTCTTTTTTCAAAAAATTGTCTTTTTGATCAGTATTATTTTTTTTCAAAATCTTGTCGTTATTAAGTCATTTTAGTGATAATTGAATTATTTCAGTACTTTTCCGGCCATCATTTTGATGCACCGGGATGGCATTCCGGGGGCACCCCAGCACACCCGTGCACCAGACAAGGTCAGCAGAAAAAGGCCCAACGCAATACCCCTAATTTTCTTTGTTTTCGTTATAAAAATTAGTGTTCGGGAATGCTGGAATTCCGGACACACTCCCTGTTTCTTAGGAGATTTAAATATGTGGCATATGGCAGGTTTTACCATGGTTCCCCTCACCAATTCCGGGACACCCGTACATCAGAAAAGGTCATAATTCATTTTTATATTTAATTGACTTATCTTAGGGTGTACTGGCTTATCTTTGAAGCAAATTGAATATGGGAAGATGTGGGTGTTACCCCAGGTCAGAGTTCTCGGTATGAAGATATATGGAGGAACCTCATATTTTCACAATTGAGTCGGTATTTCCTGAATTTCCTTTATTTCCTGAATTTCCTGGCCCAAGAAGTCGGGACTGTACACAAGCCAATAAACCCCAATTTTTCTTTAAATAAAATGAAATTCAAATTTTTTACGTCACGTCTTGGGCGATTTGGGCGATTTCATGCTCATTTTCATGGCTTTTCTACCCGCACCAAAAAGGCCCAGCAATGAGCGCGCACCATAATTTATCTCTGTTATAGTAAAATACTCTTCATTAAAATTATCATCCATTAAATGCTCTTCATTAAAATTATTATAAAGTGTGGAGATAATGGAAATAAAATAAACGGTACATTATCATTTCCTATAAAGGGTATAGCTGAAAATAGATTAGTTATGCTCACTGCCTAGCTATAGAACAAAAGCTTACTCCATAATCACCATCCAAAATCACAAATAATGTCGAAAAAAAAAAA
>NKZY01000781.1:0-95267 GCA_002374555.1 Metschnikowia mauinuiana | reverse complement strand
AACTTACAAGTATACGAATATATACATATAGATATAACTTTACTCTATACATCCCTAGCCTGCTACGAGTTCTAACATTGGCAAATAAGCCTGTGTGGCGTAATGGTTAGCGCATTTGACTTCTAATCAAAAGATTCCGGGTTCGAGTCCCGGCATGGGTTCGTTTGCGGTTTTAGCTCAGTTGGGAGAGCGTCAGACTGAAGATCTGAAGGTCCTGTGTTCGATCCACAGAAATCGCATTACTTTTTGCCTTGAACCAGTAGAATTTTTTGATGCCCTCAACCCCTTGTTTCTTTCTTATTTCATGAATTCCTTGTTCTTGATTTCAACAACCGTTAGTGTTTTTGCCAACGATGGTTCTTCCATTAATTGAGCATTACTTATGCTCGGTCAACTCGCGCAACTCCTGCTTCAGTGCAGCGCGAAACGAAACTGGTGCACCAATAAGTCACCAACGTCCAGATCGAGAGAGCCAATGGACCGGCCACGTCATGGCGTTCTTCAATCTCTTCCTGCGAACAAAAGTTGTGCCATTGGGTAAAGGCGTTTCCGGGACAGTGGAGCGGCACGAGAACGGAACATCGTCATATGTGGTAAAAACATACCATTGTAAAGAAAGCTATGAAAGCCGGCAGGAATATCAAGCCCGGATTCTCCACGAGTACGGGGTCTTGAAACGTATCCAGCACCGTAATTTCATTGAGGTGATCAAATATGAGGTTTCGTTCGATGGGGGGACGATAAAAATGTACATGGAGGCGGGATCGCGGGACCTTTATATACTCTTCAAAAACGCCACCGTGGACAAAATCCCCGTGCATGAGGTGCTCTGTTTGTGGAAACAAGCATGCACCGGAATACAGTACTTGCATGGCCTCGGAATGTGCCACCGGGACTTGAAGCTAGACAACATGGTGTACGACCCACATGGCCGTGCGTTGAAAATCATTGATTTGGCCACTGCTGCTACATGTGACACCCCGGCCGCCGGCATGGTGGGCTCCAGCCGGTATATGGCTCCGGAAACCTATGCACAAATCACTTACGAGGGTGCGGCCACTGACGTGTGGTCCCTCGGTATCATACTTTTCTACATGGCCACCCGGCGGTTTCCATGGAAGGAGGCGCTGCATGCAGACGCAGCCTTTGTTTCATATCTGTCTAGCGTTTCGCCGTGCCCGAAATTACAACCCTTGGCTCGCAGAATATCGGAAAAGGGCGTCAATTTACTAGAGGAACTATTATGCACGGACCCTAAAAGGCGAATCTCCATGGAAGAAATGGGCAAAAATGCTTGGATGGAAGAGATTGCCTTTTGTGACGGTCTCGTTTCATGTTCTAGTGCACACATGCTAGGGAAGCAAACCGAGGGTGCAGCTTAATGCAATGCATCTGGCACGACACACTTCCGGCTCCATGCTGATAATGCAGCTGTACTACCGGTGAACACTGTAACATACATGGTCTCAATTCAGGGATCGAGCATCTAGATGCATCCAGAAACTAATATAAATATGGCCTCCCCCAGGGCAACAATCCGCACCCCAATTTTTTAAAATCATCAGTATAGATAGTCCAGTGCACCCTAAGATTCTGTTCAAAAAAAAGGGGTTTAATGAAACGGGCGGCAATTTGAAGATCGCCTTGTGATGCGGTGTCATTGTGCTCACTTTTGCAGCCGTATAATTACAAACGTGTCCAAAACCCACCAAAAGAATCCCATGGAAAATAGAGTCACACCATGATGAATAAAGTATAAGAAAGACTAAGCTTATAGAAAGACAAAAGAAGAAAGATCGAAGCAGAAGGATAAGAATAAACTCCTTTTGTATGCATGGATGAATTGAGGGATATTCGCAAACGCCTTGAATGAGCAGGTCACGTGGGGTCCTGTGAGTCAGAAGATTAAAAAAAAAAAAAAAAAAAAAAAAAACTCGGTTGAAAAAGTACAGAATCTTCTCCAGTCGACTACACAAACACGATGCTCTCTCGGTCCATCCAAACGTTCAAGAGCGTTCCAAGACTTCCATTGGTCAGAAGCTATGCACTCTCGCAAAAGGCACAAGCCCTCATCTCCAAGCCAGTCAAGGATGTGGACCCCGAAATGGCTAGCATCTTGCAGCAAGAGAAGGACAGACAAAGAAACTCCATCACGTTGATTCCTTCTGAAAACTTCACGTCAAAGGCCGTCATGGACTTGTTGGGTTCGGAGATGCAAAACAAGTACTCCGAAGGTTACCCCGGCGAGAGATACTACGGAGGCAATGAGATCATCGACAAGGCCGAGTCTCTTTGCAGAAGCAGAGCATTGGAGGCATTTGACTTGTCTCCAGAAGATTGGGGTGTCAATGTGCAGCCCTTATCCGGAGCACCCGCCAACTTATACGCCTACTCGGCCATTTTGGAGGTTGGCGACAGAATCATGGGCTTGGACTTGCCCCACGGAGGCCACTTGTCTCATGGTTACCAAACTCCATCGGCCAAGATCTCGTACATTTCCAAGTACTTCCAAACCATGCCTTACAGATTAAACGAGGAGACCGGGTTGATTGACTACGACACGTTGGAGAAAAACGCCGTGTTGTTCCGCCCAAAGGTGATTGTGGCCGGAGCCTCTGCTTACTCCAGAGTCATTGACTACAAGAGAATGAGAGCCATTGCTGACAAGGTGGGCGCATATCTTTTGTCTGACATGGCCCACATTTCCGGGTTGGTTTCTGCTGGAGTCACGGCATCGCCATTCCCTTACTCGGACATTGTCACCACCACCACGCACAAGTCGTTGAGAGGCCCACGTGGAGCCATGATTTTCTTCAGAAAGGGAATCCAAAAGGTGACCAAGAAAGGAAAGGAGATCCCATATGAGTTGGAGCGCAAGATCAACTTCTCCGTGTTCCCAGCTCACCAGGGAGGTCCACACAACCACACCATCTCGGCCTTGGCGGTTGCATTGAAGCAGTGTCAGTCGCCAGAATACAAGGATTACCAGCAGAGCGTCGTGGACAATGCCAAGGCCTTTGCCAAAGCATTGGAAAACAAGGGCTTCAAGTTGGTGTCGAACGGTACGGACACGCACTTGATTTTGGTGGACTTGCGGTCCAAGAACATCGACGGAGCTCGTGTGGAGGCCGTGTTGGAGCGGGCTAACATTGCCGCCAACAAGAACACGGTTCCTGGTGACAAGTCGGCTCTTTTCCCTAGCGGATTGAGAGTGGGAACGCCTGCCATGACCACGCGAGGCTTTGGCGCCGAGGACTTTGCCAAGGTGGCCGAGTACTTCCAAAGAGCCGTGGACATTTCCATTGCGTTGAAGGCCAAGGAGCAAGGAAACGTTGCCAAGGAGTTGATGGCTTCGTTTAAGAAGTTGGCCGACGAGTCGACCGAAGTGCAGGAGTTGGACCAGGAAGTGCAAGCATGGGCCTCGCAGTTTCCTGTTCCCGGCGACATTTAATCCGCCAATATCCTGCTGCAATTGAGAACAACATTATTGGTGGAATATCTAAAACTACAATCCTATAGCTATGAATATTTAGTTTAAGTATAGAGTATAGCTTGATGATGGGATCATTCGTAGGCATACATTAGAGGCTGGCCTCTCACGTGATTAGGCACGTGACAATGACATCACGTGATCGGCGCGCACGCGACATTTTTTAGTCATGTGACAGTGTCATCACGTGCATCATCACGTGCTGTCGCACGTGAGTTCTCGAAACACATAAACGCACCACCAATTCCATTCCCAAGCATGACGGACGACTACGACCAGGAACAACGCCATGACCAGGCGATCTCATGGTCCAAAAATGGGTTTATTTGCTATGCGGAAAATCCTGCACAGGGCCACAACCTCAAAATGTCTTTCATTGAAAACACAAACGGCACCGATTGGCAAATCGCCCCACCCCACGAACTCACCATCAAGCCCCTGGAGAGTAGTGCGCCTCCCAATCTCCATACGGTTCAGTGGAGCAATCTACTGACGGATTTGGCGATTTTGGACGAATTCGGTAACTTTTACATTCTTTTGGCGGGCGTCGGGCTTCTAAGGCCTAAAAAAAGGGACGATTTAAAGGATTCAAAGGAGCCTGCATCCAGAGACACCAACATAAGAGACAAATCGGAAAAGGATAATATCAGAGCCAATAGCAGGAACCAAAATGACCTGGAAATGTCGAGAATCGGGTCCAGTGACGTTTCTGAACCCAATCGGGAACCCAATCGGGAAGCCGGAGTGCAGACAGGCAGCGGCGGGCGGGAAGGCAATCGGGAAAACAAGCCCGAAGCCAAGGACGAAGATGGGCCTCTGTACGAGCTCACGTCGTATAACCACATTGAGATGATTTACCGGGATATCCGGCCCGGAGAAGGCGGCGGGCATGGTCCCGGGGTGGCGTTCCGGTGGCTCGGCATTGAAAAGCCGCAGATCATCAACCAGCTGGCGCATCTTGCCGCCGATGGCAAGTCTTACGTTTACGGTGTGCAGCTGCATCAGGCCACGTTGGCCGCTCACCCGATCATCACCAAACAAGCGTGTGTGGTGGTACGCCAGGATGGCAGCGTGGTGCTTTATTACCAGGGTGAACATAAGGTGGAGTACCATAAGATGGAGGCCAGCTTGGCGCCGGTGGCTGGTAGCAGCATGTACTTGATGCAAGCCAGCGTTGGGTTTTCGGGGAATAAGAAGATGTGCATCACGTGCTACGACGCCAACTCCCGCAGGCTTTATTGTTACCTTGTTTCCATTGATTGGGGTTTTTTAACGGACCTGGCGGCCCGCCAACGGTCCGATCCACACTACCATACGCCTAAGGATAAACAAACGCCGCCCAAACTTTCTGTGGAGTTGATTCATGAGATGCAACCCATGCCTCGTGCTCTGGGCGAAGCAGAGACCACTGAAGGCGGCGAAAGAGGTGGGTTTTCGGGTGAAAGAGGTGGTTTTTCCTGCGAAAGAGGTGGTTTTCTGGGCAAAACCCCGGCGTCTGCGGCTCTGTGGACCTTCATTTCCATAGATTCCATCTCGCCATCGCACGAGGCGGGCCTGGAGCTCCATGTTTTGGTTTCGTATGAACTTGTGGACGAAAAACGCCACATTTCATATGTGGTGCAGAGGTTCACGGTCAAGGACGTGCGGGAGCTGCTCAGTGGCCCGTTTGCAGGCAAGGAAACGGCCAAAAGTGCGTTTTTCTTGGAGTTCCAGGACTCGCTATGTGTCGGGCAAAAGTTGAAGGCCATCAAGACTGCTCTTGGCGAGACGATAGTGTTGTTGGTGCATGAAGATGGCAGTGTGAAGGCCATTTCCCGGAAAACGTGGCGAGTGATTGGCGAGGGTTCCAATGATGCCCAGAAAAAAGTGATTGAGTCGATTTTGGACTGTGGGTTCCGGATCCCCCAACTCTCTGTTTCAGGCCCATTTCTTTTCGCCGTTTCCCCCAATATGGCCTGTGTGGTTTATGCAGAAATGGGCAAACCGATTGAAATGGCGGTTTTGGAGAGTTATTCCAGCGAACCACACGAAACAAAAAAAGAAACGGAGAAAAACGAGGTCGGAAGTGCCGGAAGTGCCGGAAGTGCCGGTTCAAAAACATCTTTGGACGCTCAAAAACAACTCTTGGCTGCTGTTGCTTACAGCCACACTCATGCACATGCATGCTACTCCAACCTGTGTCTGGACGACTTGATGGCTCTTGTTAAGGTGGAGTACAAGCGGATGCAAGATGGTCCGGCCCGTCGACAACTTGTACGGCATATACTCAGCGAACTGCACAGTGCCATCAATTTCCAGCTCAATTCGTTTGGCAAGGAGTCCGTGGATAAACTCCTCTCCAATCCGCCGCTCCAGAAGTTGCTTTCGTTTCAATTGGTATTGAGCAACTTGACCGGCATGAGAATGGCCGGAGACATTGCTTGGATTGTGCTTAATCTCCGCTCCACCAGTTTCGGCATCATGTTCTCTCTTTCCAGCATCTACAGACAAATTTCCAAGAAAAAACCGGCCCAGGATACCCATGCCGACCTGGTGCTTCGGGCAGAGTGCATTGTGTCGCTTGTGGGAAACGTCAAGTGGCTCATTGACTTGATCATTTATTTGAATCAAGAGCTTTTACAGCTTTGGTATAGCCGGTCCAATCCGCAGGATCTGGCTGTGTCTACGGACAATTCCATTGCATTGCCCATTATCTTGAGCAAAGTGCCTCGGCTTTTTCTCATGTATGCTCTTTCGTCAATTGGAAAAACACAGGAAATCCTTAAAAAACTCCATAAGGATTTGTCCGATAACAATAAGTTATATGTTCCAATGAAGGAGGCCTTGGAGCGGTTTTTCAGCACGTGCAACCTGTCGCCGTTGAAGCTTTCGGTGTTTGAGACGTTTCTCCGGGAATGTGAGTCCCATATTGCCAAGGACCCGGAGTGTATTCTTAACCGAAAGGAAGTGCTGCTAGAGGCGGAGAAAAAGCTTCTTTGTTATGGCGAAGTTGCGGAGCCGCTTCGGAAAATGGCGTTTTCCATCGTCGACCGGCACATGGCCGCTTTTTCCCGGGACCCTCGGCTCCTGGACCTTTATTTCTATGATAACAAGTGGATTGATGTTGGCGTGGCGAAAAAACGGCGGATCAGTGAGCAAATGGCGAGATTTGATGAACAGGGGGGTCAGATTGATGATTCTGGGTTGAAAAATGGACCAAAAAGGGCCAAATTCGAGGAAGAAAGGGCCAAAGTCGATGAAAATCGGGCCAAAGTCGAGGAAAATCGGGCCAAGGCCCCCACCATCATCCGGTTCCGTTACTCCCGAACAGAAGCCATCGATGCCCTCCGCAAGATCTTCATCACGTGTGGCCCCTCCATCTCATGCAATGGAAACGCATCCTTGGGCAACGGGTACACGTCCAGCAACAAAATCCGTAAGTGTGTTCGGTGCAGGTCAGTATCGTTGGTTTCAGACCCTTTGGTCTTTGAGTCTTCCAACGCAATCGGTCTCTGGACAATGGTGTTCCAACGCACATGCATCTGTGGCTCCGCATGGGTCAACTGTGAAACCGGCATCTAGAGAAAAAAAAAGGGAGGGAGAGGGAGAAAAAGGGAAAGAGAGAGGGAGAGAGAGAGAGGGACTCCTCAATGGCCTCATCTTCATCTTGTGTTTTCTCTTTATCGGAGACTTTTCTCACTTCTTCTTTCAAGGTTTCCACACGGCTGCCCAAGCTAGGAGTGTGACCATCGTCCAAGGAGACTTTTTTGGTGATGGCATTGAGCTCATGAAACCAGCTCCTTTCTTCATCCGAGAGTGGAAGAGTGTGTTTGGACTTGCACGCCTCCAACTTTTCTATGATCAGAAGGCGCACATCTTCAAGCCTCTTGAGCAACGAATCGTGACGTTTCACCACGATGTCAAATATTTTATCATCAATTTTGGAGATTTCGTCTTTCTGACAAGTTGGCAAACTCTCCAAGATTTTGATTTGAGACCTGAGATTTTCTAACTGAAGGCCCATTTTGATCTGAACTGCAATCGAAGTACTAAGTGGACTTTCCGAGTTTGGTGATAAAATCAGATGTCAAGTTAAAGACTGGCTGTGAAGGTGCCGTAGTCTTCATTCCTGAATATATCAATTTCAAATCTTCAGAGGGTAATCCATCAAAATCCACTGGAGAAGGCTCCGGAGTGTTTGACTTCTCTTTAAACTCGTCTTGTTTTGGCATAATAACGAGTGGTTCAATCTTGGCTAGAGAGAGAGAGAGAGAGAGAGAGAGAGGAAGTACTTCTTTCTGGACTTTCCAAGAAAGCTTCAAGCTTCAGAACTCAGTCTTACTCTTGACTCTCCACTCTTGACTCTCCACTCTTGACTCTCCACTCTTGACTCTCCACTCTTGACTCTCCACTCTTGACTCTTGACTCTCACTCTCCACTCTTCCCTCTTTTTTTCATGCCAATTCAATTTAATATGAATTTTGAACCACTTCGGTGAAGCCATGGATCTGTCATTCCTTCAAATTCAGTGGATTTCGATAAGTTTTCGGCCAAGCAGCATTTGAAGCCTGGGATGGGAGTTGAGGCCATGCAGATTTGAAGCCTGGGATGGGAATTAAAGGGTCTGGGCCTGGTTTTGAGGGTCCAGTATCTGGGGAGTCCCCGGAGGAGAGGGCACCGGAGGAGGAGAAACTGGGGGAGAGCCCAGCTATGGAAGCGTCTTGCTGAAGTTGGTCCACACCTCATCACAGACTAGTTAGTCAATAACATATCGTACAGTCCTTTTCCAGACCAGTTAGTCAATAGCATGTCGTATAGTTCTTCCCAGACTTGAATAAGTCACTTCAAGCTTCTACCCCTTATTCTTTCGAGTTTGATTTGGCAATGAGTAACAGGGGCTCACTTGGTAAAAGGGGTTGGGGTTTGAAAACGGCTAATGTCCGTTATTAAGTAAGCAGGAATTACTCCATGGTAACTTAAAAGCTTTCATTGTGAGTATGGACCAAAGCATCGTGGATTTGGAGAAGTAAGGACCATAACACCCTAAGATTCGGACATGGAGTACCTGCACAAGAATTCAAACTCGGGCCAATTTCTCTTGGCAACCACCATTTTGATAGATAAAAGCCCCCATTGTCACCGTTCTTGGCAACATTCCTTGCTTCTTTAAGAATGTTCCGTGGATCATGGCAGGACCAAAACTTTGGTTCGGCAACAAGGCATTGCAACTTTTCCACCTAGTTTCTTTCAGCCATATTCACAACAGACTTTTGAGTGATTAAACAGTATTTCGGTGAGTTTTGTATTGCTCAGAGTATATGCCAAATATTGGAGTGGGGAATTTTTTGGAGTACTCTCAGGTTCTTGCCACTAATCTCACCAACGCAAATCAATACTTGTGTCAAGAAAAAGCTCACTTCGAAAAGGATACGAAATCAGCGTCTTGACGATTCCTACCCCAAGGACATCAGTGGCGCCAACAGAAATATCAAGGACCCTGAAGTTTCAAAGCGGGCTTCCATAAGCTCTCTGAATGGATGACGACAATAAAAAAAGATAGTCTCTTGGCTGACACGAACAACGGCAGCTATGAGCTAGACTACCGCTTGGCTTTTGACACCATGAAAAGCAGCAACTCCAAATTAAGTATCGATGTCAATGTCAAGATCATCAGCAAGGACAATGTCAAGATCATTAGCAAGAACAATGTGCGAGATCCTGTAGTCATTGAGCGGTTGCAGTGGCAGGTCATTTTCCTTTCTGGTTTAACAGGTGATCTGGTGAGGTCTGAAAAGACAACGATCATAGATGTTGGAAGCACTGAGGGCCAGGAGCATTTTCTTCATTCCAGCTATACTCTTCATTCCAACTATACTCTTCATTCCAACTATACTCTTCATTTCAACCATATTGAAATCTGGTTTTGGAATTTGGGCAAAAGCTTTTCAACCGAAGCGAAGATGACCAGAAGAAAATCACTCTTTATGGAAGAAACCTTGTGGAGAATTTGATTGACGAAATCATGGCTGACGAGATTTCCTATGAAGCACGTGCTCCAAGTCCGAGAGAGCAGATTGTGGTTTTATTGAACAAGCACGAATCTTAGGGTGTAGTGGTATATCTATCAATTTTTAGGAGTGCGGATGGCGTTTTTATAGGCAAATTCAGGAGGCATTTTTCGGTGGCTGCAAATCGCGCCCCCCCACTCGCCCCTTACTCGCCCCTCACTCGCCCTGCCCGCAAAAAATATAAATACACCCATTCCCTCATGTTTTTTTTACAGCTTTTTTCACAGCTTTTTTTCAAACCTACTCAGGAGCCTCTTCATCCTTCAAGCCTGAATCCGGTCCACACGCTTTCTTGGCCCACATGCTTCCTTGGTCCACACGCTTCCTTCAAGGGCTGAATTTGGTCCACGCTTCCCTCGAATGGGCTTTGCTCTTGAAGTCATGTTGTGCCGGAGTTCGACGATACATTTCTTAACAACTACTCCTGTTGATTAGCCAACCCTGGGCTATCCATTGCTCCTGCTGTCCTTCTCCCTCGGCCTTTCTATGAAAAGCATCATTGGTCTTGAACGGGCCGAAGACTGTAAGACTGGGAGACTGGGATGTCCACTTGTCAGAGTCTCAGGGTCTCAGGGTCTATGGACTCCACGGCCCTTTAGTGACCATTCTTCACTGCAATTTCTTTTAGTGGGCTGATACCTCCGTCATACATCTGGACGTCTGTTATTCTCGGGAAAGAGAGGGAGAGAGAGAGAGAGAGAGAGAGAGAGAAGATCTAGTGTTCAGGTTTTTTTTTTCTTTTCTTCATTTTGTTAATATTTCTAGGACTCTATGGAGCCGTACGTATATAATCTAGAATCTCTATTGTAGAATCTCCATTGTGGATCAGTAGACTGGCCATTAGTGTTTTGGAGATAAAGTGCGTTTTAGGAACAGGTGGAACCTGCGGACCTGCATATACCACAAATGACCAAATTCCCATATTTAGTTGGCCCCGGCCTTCTGCCGTTCCAGATGAAGATCCTGCGTCTCTTTAGTTACGGCTTCAGTATAGGCGGACGTGGTGACGGGCTGGTCACCTGCATACAGGGTTCTTTTCTGCAGGTCCTGCATATTATACGAGGGGGTGGCCGTCTTCAGGGCAGCAGTCTTTTGGGCAGCAGCAACGGCAACGGCCGCTACACGTTTCTCTTCCATCTTGCGAGCGACCCATTTCATGGCAAACGGCATCATGCAGTTGGTGACGCAGATCCATGCAATGAGCACGCCTATGTGCCGTCCAAAGTGGCCCTTCCACAGGTTAAAGTATGCAACCTGAAGCAAGTGGTACAGGTTGTATACAGGCATTGCATATCCGTACCGATAAAACGTTGGGCACAAGTAAATCGGGCTAATCGTGGGCGCCAAGTTCAGTACCGCCACCATCAAAAGCACTAGCCCAATCATCGCCGGCTTAAGCACCACACACACCAAAACCAAAATCTCAATTATCGACCCAACCGACGACATGGTGAGAAATGCAATGGCCCACACCACCAAAAAGCCCAGTTGTCCAAACGCCTTGTCTGTAGACATACCAAAAGCCGAATTTAACACCACATACGATAAACTAAGCACGAAATACGACGATTGGGCAGTTAACATACGGAAAACAACAAAGCGCCAGCCCTTTAGCTTGGCCACAACGCACATTTGGATGGGCATGGTGAATAAAAACTGGAAAAACGTGAATATGCAAAGATAAATTAAGCCGATTTGAAGAGGCGCTTGGACGATTTGTTCCGGTACGGGAATACCATCAATTAATTTAAAATTGGGCAATTCCGTGAGCAAATTGGGGCTTTGAAGTAAGAGGTCCTGCACCTGGGACTCGGTGAGATTGGCCATGATTCCTTGGGTCCATGGAGTAGTGGAAATCGCCGAAAAAAAACCAGTGCATAGCTGCTGCACGATAGTACTGATATAATTGGACATGGCATTGTAATCGCTTCCGGTTTCGTAGTAAACCGAGAGTAAATCTGTGGAGGGGTGAATACTCGCATCTGCGGTTCGGAGCCCGGTCTCCATCACAAGACTAGCGTTTTCATGTACATAAAACGCTGCTTTATAATGTTGATGATGTACTTGACGAACCACCTCGGCCGATATAGAAATATTGTGTTTTTCAGCGAGTTTGGCAATGCGTGTATGGTTGAAAATGTCGAAATTACCGTTTTCCTGCACAGAAGCGCTCGAGAAGAAACCCGCAACAATCTCTTGGAGCCCCAGATTACCATTTTCTCCCAAAACAACGGCAAATTGGATATTCTTATAGCGGGCTGGCCGGTCATAATACACTCCCCAGTAGATGCAGAGGGCGATGGTAAACCCGACAAGAATGTACAAATAGTTCTGGAACAACGTGGCGATGATTTTGTTACGGTCCGAGAGGAACTCTTTGTCCCAGAAGCCGAATTTCTGCAGGAGGTTTTGGATGGCCGATACCACGGTGGACTGGCGGCGTCTTAAAGGCTGTGGAGGGGGGATTCCGGCGGTTTCGGCGGTTTTTCCGTCGGTTTCGGCGGTTTTTCCGGCGTTTTTCTCATCGGAAACCGCTCCTTCCATCAACTCGTCGGGCGTGAAGGTGTGATAATGGGAAAACGGCTGGAGTTCTTGAGGGACATACGCCTGGATGTCCAGATCTTCCAGTTTCCCGTCGGAAATCGTCGTTTCTTCGTCCTGTGTTGCTCCGAGCGACTGCAGGAGGTGCAAGGAACCGACTATATCATGGTCAAAGGCTTCGCTTTGGTGTTGGGATGCTGGGTTAGAGTTGGTCAGGAAAAACGACAGAGTCACGGACGAAAAACGCCGGAGAAGCGTGGGTTTGGGCGCATTTTGCTCCGAGAGTTGCACTGGAACAATGCTCTCGTTTTCGTTCGGGTCCAACGACGATGAAAGCGAGCTGGTTTCACTCATGTTGTGGTGTAGCGGTTTAAACGTTGATCAATGACTGTGTAATGATATGCGCGCGGCTACTATATGCACGGCTGAAGATTCTTTTTCCCTTTGTCTTTGGACGCACGTGGAGAAAACAATAACAAACACCCTACAACAATGAAGCCGCTGCTGATGGATTCTATCCTGCCCAACCACAGCTTGAACGGGCCGAGTCTGTCTCTCGTCGAGGCCGACTTGACCCGCGAGCTCTCGAGCAGCGAGGAGGCGTTGCCGGATGTGACGCACAATGCATCTCAAAGCACCGGAAATTCATCTTTGGACGCAGGTCACCTTCGAAGGCTAAAATCTCTCGACTCGACCGGGGAAAAACCCCAAAAAGAGGCCCTGCCGCCCAAAGACCCCAAGCCCCACATGACCATGGAAGACTGGAAGAAACTCCCGCTCCAATTCGCCAAAGTGTACCTCATTATATTCTGCATGTGGATGGGCTTGCTTTCGGTGTACTGGGGAGCGCTCTACCACCGGGAAAACCGGGTGGGAAACATGCCAATGCTCGTGGCCATTGAAGACGGTGATTTTCAGCTTGCAAACTCGACCAACATGCAACCAGTGATTGGCCCACAATTCCGGGAGCTTTTGCAGGAGTACCTGAGGCTTGGCAAATACGAAATCAAGGACATGGACGAGCTCCGCGAAGCTGCCATGAGCAAGAACCAGACGATAGCAGAACATATCCGGCAAGAAGTGCACCACCAGAAGTATTGGGCGGGCATGCACGTGCATGCCAATGCGTCGGGCGCATTATACGAGATGCTACTCAGCGGGAGCGTGGTTTCAGCTGCAGCCAACGAGCTGCAAGGGGCCATTACGGTGATCTACGAGTCCGGGCGGCAGTTTTCGGCGTTGGCGCAGTACGTGACCAAGAACCTCCGGCTGCTAGAGTTGGCGTGGACGTCGACTTATGCGCCGCGAGCATCCGCGCACATGGTGCAGAGGGCTCTCAATGCACTGCAGGTGCAGGCTATATACAGTGCCAACAGCACGCAAGGGTCGGTTCTTTCATACGTTCCGCCGTTCCAACTCCAGGATTACCGTCCTGCACGGCTGCCCGTGACGCTCGGGCCCTCGGAATTGGGGCTCGTGTACGCGCAAATCTTCTCCTTCCACCAGTTCAACTTCTCCGCCGATCTCCACAATACCGTGCGTCAGAAACTCCGCTTCCGCCATTTCGTCTACTACCGCATTCTTTTCTCGCAAATCAACCATATCATGCTAGCGCTCGTGTACGGGCTCATGACCGTGGCGTTCCAAGTCCCCACGGGTGTGGCGTTTGGCAAAGCTGGGTTTATGGTTCTCTGGGCAACCATGTACCTTTTTATCAGTGCGAGCGGCGGGCTCAACGAGTGTGCAGGAACACTCATTACGTTCTACGATAAAAAAGTTCTTTTACCCCCGTGGATCATTTTCAATGTGGTGGCCAACATTTCGCCTACTTTCGCTCCGTTTGACCTTTCCCCGGGTTTTTATCGCTACGGTTACGCCATGCCCATGTACAATGCATATGAGGCTTTGAAGGTGATTTTCTTTAATACGTGGAAGGGCACTTTGGGACGCAACTATGCTATTCTAGGGGCCTGGGTCATCTTGACCAATATCTTGATTGCTGCCAGTTTGGTGCATATCTCCAGGACAATGAGGAAACGGGCCCAGAAGCCTTGAGTTATATGCAGGATGAACGGATTTAATGGGGTTACAGTGAGTATATACATAGTTTGGTGGTGGGTTTGTGATGGTAGGGTGATTTAGAGGTGTTTTTGTTTGTTTGGAGGTTAAAGAGGGTGATTTGATGGTGTAGAGTGTTTCCCCAATAAGTTGGTTGGCGCACGACCTCTTTAAATCCACTTAAAAACCACGTTTCTAGGCATTTAAGTAGAGTTATTTAGTTATTTAAAAAAGGATTTGGGTCGATAGAGGTAGTGGCTGCAAACTCCGGAACCCTAGCCCTCGGATCTTCAGCCCTGGCTCAAAATGGTCAACGAAAACCCCAATTCTCGAACATTCTTTTAGTAAATTTACTGGGTGAATGCTGGAATTCCGGACGTCACGTTGATACATTTACTTTTAGAATCGAGGTCCAATTGAACTAATTATGGCATTCGGTACGCGTACGTGGGTCACGTGACGCGAATATGCAGGAACGACATATAGACTGAACCCACTCCATTGACACGACATTGATATTTGGCCATTCATGCTATGATAAGTTTTCAGGTGCAGCACTATTGTTTCAGTTATTTCAGGAGCTTTTCTCGTGATTCTCGTGTTTCAAGCGTGTTTCAGGTGTGTTTCAGGTGTGTTTCAGGTGTGTTTCAGGCATGTTTCAGGCATGTTTCAGGCATGTTTCATTAGTGTAACATCCTAATATCAACAAACCATTTCTTTTAGCCCCCTAAATCTACAACTCCAAGGGGTTTCCAGGTAAAATAGCGCGTACTGCATACTACCTGGTATTTAATGAAGAGATTCCATGGTCCATGGCTCCACGAATTATACATAGAGTCATTTAGTGGTTAATAGGAAGCTTTGAAATCTCTGGTTTAGCTGTATTTGAGGATAAAGACGTTGTAGTGGTCCATAAACCTCCAGGTGTGAATTATGAGTCGCGCACGACCCCCCAAATTCAGGCCAACGTCGATCCAAACCCGTCCACTTAATCTTAATGACCATAGCAACTGGAACTTGAGACATGGGGTCGTACTAGCCGTGTGGTTGCTGCTGGGAGTACGTTCTGGCGATTGAAATATATGCAGGATCACAGACTATATGCAGTACCATCAATGGTTTCGACTAAAAAACACCCAATTACCTTTCAATCCCCCCAAAAAAGGGTCATTCGGTTCACTGAAAGTTCCAAATTATCATTCAACTACTTGGATTTGGGTATGGTCACGTGTCACGCCCGTACGTACGCATCCAGGCTCATAACCATGGCTCATAACCATACACTTTCGTGGAAAAACACGGAAAAAACGATTTTTCTATAGAAGATTCAGGTTTCCCTTTTGGGGTTTTCTTAGTTCCGGGGACTTTCTTTATTCCGGGGCTTTCCTTGGGTTTCGTAATTCCGGGGATTTTCTTTATTCCGAGGGCTTATTTGGCCATGTGCAGTACCACATCTTCGTAATCCCCCAAATCGACATTTGCCAGCGCCAAACGGCGAAAAATGGCTCTTTTCAAACTCAACGTATCCTCGGTAATAAGCGAGTCTCCCCCAATTAATTTGGGCAAAAAATTGGGGATTTCAAGGGCGTACTGCATACTGTACGGGTATTGGACCAATTTCCAAGCGGCCTCTAGCCATAAATTCCGCGGAAGAAGCTCGAGTTTCGGCCCCGAAAAGTTACCCGATTCGGTAAGAAGCCGGAAGAACCGTTCATCCGTCACAAGGTGCAACATGGCGAAAAAAATTGGTTCGCGCACGCTCTCGATGCTCCAATCACCGAAATGAGCCCGGAAAACGCCGGCCGGGTCTTTAAACACCGCCAATTCTAACAGGCAGAACAAGATGGCCGAGTCGGGCCCGGAAAAGTCCAAGAAATCCGTTTGTGGCGGGTGCAAATGGAGGAACAGAAGAATGTGCTCTCTCTGCAGGACGCTCCCCCGGAGCATGGTTCCAATCAACTGGTGATAATTCCTGACCAATAAAACCAGGTCTTTTTGGGTCTCCAAAACGAGGACATTTTGGGTTAATATCTGGTCGACGAATTTGCGGGAATTTTCGCCGAGTTCGTAGGTTTTAAGGAAAATTAGTAGGAAATCCACGCAGGACTGCATATAGAGCGGAACCGTTTCCGAATCGGGAAGTGTATCCGCCACGTCGAAGCCAAGCGCCCGTTCCATCGTCTTCTGGTCCACTTTGCATTCCGCCATGAGCCGCAACACATCCAAATACGTATAGATGGACCCGGAAGTTACCAACTCGGAAGCAGAAAAGGTACTACGGGAAACCCATACCTCCCAGAAAATTGGCGCGTCCTGCACACAGCACCGGTGGTAATATAGCCCCAAAAAAGTCGTGATTCGACACTTGACGGAAAAAGGAGTCGATTTTTCAAATAACAACGCCAATAACTTCTCCACCACATTTTTCCCCTCCACAAAATCCACCACTTCCAGCGGATCCAGCGTTTTGGCCTTATAAATCATCACCTCCAAGAACGTTTCGCCAATATTTTCAAACATAACGTCTTCTGGAACGTGGCTCAAGATCTGGGGGAAGGGCAAGTGCTTTAGAATCTTCTCTAGCAACTCCGTGTACCCTTTTGGAGCGGAAGTACATATCCGAAAGAGAAGCAGGAGGATATTTTTGATGGCGGGGTTGTAGGAATCTTCGTGGGGGGCAAAGAGATCGGGGCGGTGGTAGAGGAGGCCCTGGGAGAAGGAATCGGTTAGCGTGGGGTCGGGGGGAGTGGTTCCTGCAGCGAGCCCCGTGAGGTGCAGTATGTACTCTGTACACTCGGCGTCCATAGTGGCTTCTTGCGTGGAGAGTAGATTGATGTTGGAGTAGAGTGAGTGAGGGGGTAGAGTGAGGGGGGAGGTGAGATCCGTACACCACACAGGATGGGGTTTTTCGTACACCAGTACCCCCCACATGCCTTATAGGCCCTTACATCTCTGGTGACAAGTCCTTTTTCCAGCCTTTGTTTTGGTAACAATGGCCACAAATGATTTTATGTTACATTCCCCGCTGTGAATGCTACTTTAGTGCCGTCAACGGCGGCGATTAGATGCCAATTGTCATGTGCTGATCCAAGTCCTCACTTTAAACAATAGAGCGGCATGTCATAAGGTAATGTAAGCGAGCCGCTCTGATACAAGTACAATGGGCCTGCCAAGAAGCTGCATTTTTGAGCGTTTGAAAGCCTGTTTATAGTAAGTGATTTGTTTCAAAAGTGAGTTGATAATTGCATGTTTCTGCATGGTAACACGCGTTTTTTCGCGGCGCTGGAAACAATGGTGCAGCATTTACACGGAAAGTGAAACTCAAACTAACTTTGTTACAAACACCTTGCCATGCGGCCGGTTGGGATGTGGAAAATTTCTATAGGGAATAAATGCGATGGCATAGAATCCGGAGGGGTAATTTTGCTAATCGGGAAATTCCACCCGCCGTGTGTTCCAGCCGTATTGATGTCTGAAACCCGTACCTTATCGGAGCTATCGCGGGCTCGCAACCGGCCAATTATACTTAACATGCGCGTAATAAGCTTTGAGATCTTACCTTTACTTGCGCAAAGCGTCTTTCAAAGCGGTCATGGTGCACGGGTGGCGGGTGTGCATACACCGTTCAGGTCGGGCCGGCCAGGTCCAGAAATGCATTTAAACCCGGAAGCAGAGCCGTAGCGAACAGGCTGTTCGAGCGGGCGGCTATTTCCCAAAGCCGGCTACACGAGGCCTGTAGGGTGTGGCTGGGATACCGTTGGCACTGCGGCCACGTGACTCGTTAAAAGTGTCCATCCATGCATGATTGTCTGCAGGTCAATTAGACGAGTGGTGCATGGTGTACCCCTGACCGTTATTCTGGAAGTAGAAAAAGTTGACCGGATCTGGGCGAAATTCGGCGTCCCAACTTAGATCGTATTTATGGTGATGTAACTGTTGGTGCCTAGCAATCTACTGCACCACTTTCAAAGCAAAGGGGCCCTTTGCAGCATAAGTCAGGGTTCTTTGGACGCTCGCATGTCGACAAGGCGCGCCGGCTAATTGTGAGTCGAGAAAAGAATGCCTTTGCATGCAGGCCGTCCGGAAAGGGTGTAAAGCCGCCGGAAACGAATGTGATCAGAGGGCACAGCGAAAAAAAATAAAGTACAATAAGCCAAAAATCAGCTAAGACCATAACCGCTCGTCTTCGAAAGTTAATAGACGGAAAATAAAATTCCCAAATCGGGATCCAAGTGTTTCCCACCAAAGGGTCTGGAACAGCTGCAACATGTGGACCTAGCCAAATACGTTGATAATAAAGATGGGGCAGTCAGGGACAGGCCGGACTAAAACGCAAGACCCGGAATGCAAGGATCCGGGCAAAGCCGGCGGATGGAAGGACCAAAAATAGAAAAAAATAGACAAGAGGCAAACGGCAGCGGGAGGTGCATGCTGGCGCAGAAAGCAGGCACGGGAAGCGAAGAGGCAAAGAAGAAGAGCCGTCAAACAGTAGCGAGGAGAGAGGAAGATTGGCAGGAGGAGCACGCACGGCGAAGCCCCGTGGTGCAGTTCAAGACGGTGGGGAGTGCACACAGGGGCGCGGAGTGAAGGAGATTGGGCTTCGAAAGGGGACGCATGGGAGTAAATACGAGGGTGTGTGCAGGGCTGCGCCTCCGCCGCGGCTTATCACACAAGCGTGCTGCGTGGTATGTGCAGGTAGCTTTGCTCACCGTCTCGCGCGCGCCATCTACACACACCGCTTCTCTCTGCATGTGGGTGCGCGCGCCCGTGTTTTATTTCTCATTTCATCATCTTCAAATACTCCCTTTCCCGTCCCCCCTCACTTTCTTTTGGACAACATTCTCGCCACACTTTTCTTCTGCCACTCCCTTTAAAAGGCATCTTCTTTCGGTACACCCTCATCCCTGTTTCAGCCTCGTGTCTCTCTCCATCCCTATCGCCGTCCTGGATCCCTGTATCCCTATCCTGTCCCCCTGCCACATACTGACAGCCTGCCACCCTGGCGCCACACCCTGAATCCCCGTGCCATCCGTCTGGATCTTATATAGTCGGCAAATCCGGAAGAACACAAACACAACTGTCACAAATACAACTGTCACAAAAACAAACACATTTGGCATATATAATTGATACCGTTGTCAGAAACACAGGTGGCCTCAATTTGTCGTCTCCCATCACCCTTACCCGTGACCCCGCCAATCAGAACCCACCACTCAGAACCCATATCTGACTGGACACATTAGACTTTCTGTTACCCCTTGATTTGTCTAATTTCATTAGTACATTTTGTCTAGTCCATTGTCTAGTCCATTGTCTAGTCGATTTTTGAGAGAATAATCGGGATGTCGCTTGCTGCTGCTCTGAGCGAGTACGAGTTGGCGCCGAGCCACCTTGAAAGAAGCACGCGGATAGAGCTTACGGTGCATGACGATGAGGAACCGCCCCTTCGTAATATATTCCGTCCAACCCAACCAGATCTGTTTAATCAGAGAAATCAGAGAAGTTTGTCTAATCTGTCTAATCAGACAAATCAGAGTCTGTCTTTTCAGACAAATCAGAGTCTGTCTTTTCAGACAAATCAGAGTCTGTCTTTTCAGACAAATCAGAGTCTGTCTAATCAGACAAATCAGCCAAATCCGTCTATTCAGTTGCGTCTGAGTCTGTTGCCAGAAACAGATGTCAAGCAACCTCAGAGTGGACAGAAAGAGACGCTTGGCAAAGATGTCATGCCTGGAAGTCTCGGTGAAAGCCAGGAAAGTGTCGGAATATTTGGAATCGGAGCTGCTCGCCGATCCGGACTGACTGAAATCTCTAGTGAAGGATCGAAGAGTGTGATTTCCGGAGATGGTGCAAAAGCTGGAAAGTCCAAAGGATTATTTGGAATGCTTGGAAAGAATAAGGAACCAAAGATCAAGGAGGTCAAGGAACCAAAGACAAAGGAGCCAAAGGAGGCAAAGGAGCCAAAAAACGGAGGAAAAGAGGGCATTTTCGGGCTTCTTACAAGAGCCAATGCTAATAATGGAAAGGGTGATCTGGGTGCAAGAAATAATGCCAAGGATGGAAATGATCTTCAGCCTTCCACCACCCAAGAAGGTCTCTCTACTCAACCAAGTGCTCAAAGTGTCACTAGTGCTCAAGGTACGACTCTCCCAAGTGGTCAAAGTATGATTCAACCAAGTGCTCAAAGTGCTACTCAACTAAGTGCTCCAAATACTACTCAACCAAGGGCAGCTGATCCTGGTACAGCCAAAGCTACTGAGAGTACCACTCAGCCAAAGATACTTGACCCAAGGGCCCAGGCAAATGGACCACAAGGAATTGAAAGCATACCCAAGAGAATTCAAAATGTACCAAAAAGAATGAGTCCAGAAGGTACAGGAAGTGGAAAGGATGTAAATGGAGGCCAGAAACTCCCCTCTGGGCCTGCCCCGGGGTCTAATATTGGGCCGGGCCACACTACAACCTCCTCTAATGCACCGTCCTCCACGGCACCCTCCTCTACGGCACCGTCCTCCACTGCCACCTCTGGAATGTCTCGAGCCTCTACCAAAGTTTCTACCACCCCTGGAACGTCTGGAACGTATACTGGAGTTTCTACCACCCCTGGAACCTCTGGAGTTTCTACCACCTCTGGAACGTCTGCTGCACCTAATACCTCCAAATCCACCGCAGAATCCACCGGACTGTCGGAAAAACAAGACGAAGAAACCCTCAACGATACGTCCAAAGAACCACAGACACACCACTCCAGCGAAAACGAGTTCAAGGAAATCGCCGTCAAGCTCTACAACGAGGACTTTGTTCTGATTGGCCCCGAGGAGTATACCCAGTTCTTGGCTGCCCAGGACGCCGATAGTGCCATGATCCGCGAGTACTACATGGACCTTTTCCAATGGGACGTGAGTCTCATCAAGTCCACGCGGATGTTGTGCCTGAAACTCTACTTAAAGGGCGAGCTGCAGGAAATCGACCGGATTCTCTCGGCCTTCACCAAGCTGTATGTGAAACAGCACCCTTCGAACGTGTTCTGCACCGGGGATTTCGAGAGAATCTACATTGTGTTGTACAGTTTGATTCTCTTGAACACTGCCCTCCACAACTCAGAGGTTTCCCGCAAGTCCAAGATCTCCCAGTCCGACTATATCAAGAATACCTTCTCGACTTTCCTCCTGCAGAACAAGAAGGCGGCCCGGAACTTATCGGTGAAGCAGAAAATCCGGATTGAAAGGGAACTCAGCAATTACTATGAGGATTTGGCCAAAAATGAGCTTTATCTTAAAAAAGGCGAAGCCTCCAGCCCACAAAAACCAAACACAAACCGGTATTCCATCGCTGAGACCATCCGGTCCACAGTTTCCGGGCCCCAGGACCCCGAAGCTCCAATTCTGCCCCGACAACCCGTCAGGCCTCAAATGGGTCACGATTTGACTCGCCAAACTTCCAATACGTCCACTTGGTCCGTGGATACCGATGGGTTCCGGCGGAGTTCTTTGGGGATGGCCCGGATGAACAACGGCGGCGCAAGTGCAGCCAATTCGGCGAAAAACTCCCGGTTTGGCTTCACCAGAGCGCTTTTATCCGAAGCAAATACCCAGAGAACCGGACCAAACACCCTAAGGAACCATAAGTCCATGGACCAATTACGGCAGGTCACCCGGCGGTCGTCACGTGCGTCCATCATCACCAAGGAGTCCGCCCGAGGCTCAGAGGATGCATTATCGATGGTTTCCTTTGACCAATCGGGGTTCTATGACTTTGTGGATGTTGGCGAAGAGAATGGGCCCTACGAGGTGGAGGATTTCGATATCTCCGATTTCCAGGACCAAGTGGATCTCAAGTTGGAGCTCCAAGGGTCTCCTTATCTCAAAGAAGGATTGTTGAAGTTGCGTATTCTCAACAACGATATGGCGGACTCCGGGTCCGGGTCGGACCTGACCATGTCGTCTGCAGCACTGACGACGCTGTCGATCTCCAAGACCGGGTTTTTCTCGTTCTTCAGCCGGTCCGCCCCGGCCAAGGAGAACGCCACCACTTTGGGCACCAATGCCACGGTTTTCTCCAGCAAAATGTCGGATTATTTCGTGGTGGTGTCGAAAGGAGAGCTCCGGCTTTACTCGTTTGACCCCAAGGTGGTCAAAAAACACCAGCAAAAGATGAAGAAGGCCAAGAAACATAACCTCCATGCAGGCCTCGAGCAGTACGAGGAAAATTCGGAAGATGTGGGAGATGGAAACTGGCTCAATAATGCGGCCAACATTGGTAACTATAATCTCTGTGCCACCAACGCCATGTTGCTTAAACCGCAAAGCCAGGGAACCCAGGGACTGCCAAATGGCATTACTTGGACGCTTGAGTTCCCCAAGGTCAGTTGGAAGCCGCAGAAAAAGTTCATTTTCGAGGCCGGAACCGTGGAAATCGCCCGGGAGTTCGTCCACACGTGCAATTTCTGGGCGTCCAAGCTCACGGCCGTGCCTACGTTGGAAGAAAGTGTTCTGTCCATTGAGTACGGCTGGAACAACTTGAGTTTGTTGGTAGCAAACAAGGAAGGGTTCAAGGAGGCCAAGAACATTTCGCGGTGGGAAACGTTACCCAAAGGAGTTTACTTGAGCAACTACGTGAGCTCGGAAGGCGAGTACGACGACTCGTTGACCCATGAAGGCATGCTGAAGCAGTTCACGCAGACGTTACGGTACTACAACACGTTGAAGGGCCATTTCCACCAGTTCAACCAGAGCAAACGGGAGTTTATGATCCATTTCCGCAAGTTCTCCAACTGCTCCAACTTCAAGCTTGTGATGGACAATTTCGAGGCCCGGTCGCTGGAGTACAAGGCCGAGTTGAGCAAGTACAAGAATTACATTGTGATGCTTGGGTACGGGTTAAAGTTACGGTTTGATCTCGAGGAGCTCGACGACGAGGAGAAGTGGATGGAGGAGATTGCCGAGAGGCGCAGTCTCCAGGGCGAAGAGGCCATTGAAGAGGAGATCAAACGAAGGAGAGTGGAGATGCATGCATCGGAGACGGAGCTCACCAAGTCGGTCAAAAAAGAACTCGTCAAGTTGATGCAATCGTCCAGCCAATTGAACGAGCTCTTGAGCCACGAAGACGAGCACCCCATGGAACGTCGGTCCGATGAGTCCGCAGACTACACCGCCTACTTGGTCAAGTCGCCCAAAACGTTCAGTCTCTCCAACATCAAGGACTCCGACACTAGCCCCATCAACCAGTTGCTCAATGCAGACAACAAGGGAACCCGGGGTGACTACGAGCAAAGCATCAATTTTGCCAAGAAAGAGTTGATCATGAGTTTCAGCACAAACACCATCCGCGAGGAAGACGAGCCCGAGGACTAGACGATCGAGGAAGAAAGAAGAAAGAAGAAAGAAGAAAGAAGAAAGAAGAAAGAAGAAAGAAGAAAGAAGAAAGAAGAAAGAAGAAAGAAGGAAGAAGGAAGAAGAAAGACGGAAGGAAGGAAGCAAGGAAGAACTTTAAGTCGAACTTAAGGAAGAACTTCAAAAAAGAACTTAAGGAAAACTTCAAGAACTTAGGAAGCAAGTCGAACTTGCAAACCTTAGTGAGGAAGAGGCTTCTTTTCAAAAGCCGTGGCCAAGTCCCAGACAGTCCCGGCAGGTCTAGCTCAGACCAGTACCAGTCACTCTAAAGTGCTACTGCTACACTAGACTAGACTAGTACGATATACCATTCCATACCACTCATAGTCGCTACTCCCAGCACTTCCCCTCCTTAAGTATTCACTCTAATCTACTGTGTACTGCATAGTGGATATTATATCCTGCATATAGAAACATCTCCTGCATATTTACTGGTTTGGCATACGTGACACGTATCCACCTTTTTCTCACTTGTTTGAATAATTAAACAGTAGCGGCCATCAGGATGTACGTCTTGTACGCATCAAAAAGTCCTGAAAATGTTGGCGTTGACGATAAGTTGTTTGTACACTGTATCCTGCATATTACCGGATTGTCCTGCATGCTGCATTATATACTGCATATACAATCATTGTACCGATGGAGCCCACTAAAACTTCAAAAGCTATGGTGATATTTCGAGAGGTTTCTAGTTTTACTAATAAAAATGTCATACTTTGCAAATCTATAAACTTGATTTCGAAATTTTAAAAATACGTTGATGATAGAATATACTCCCTTCTATCCAATGATAAATATTAAATAAAGTATCACCTTAAGGTACGCCAAAACGTCTCCGACCAAGAGCCGTCCTTTGGGGCCCGAGGCAGGCATCTTTTCAAGCGCATCTTCGGCGGAAATATGGTTTCTGTGCAACAACACCTCCACCCCCGGGAGTCAATCTCTGCAAGGGGTCAGCCTTGCAAAATTCCTTGATGTCCACGGAGCCCTCCTTTCCAGAACCGTTCTGCACCTTAGGCTCCTTCTCCTTCTTCTCCTTCTTCTCCTTCTTCTCGGCCTTCTTGGCCTTTGTCTTGAATCAAAAAGAAAGAGGTTTCTTCGCCATAAGACAATTCAATCAATCAATAATATATCAATAGTAGGTGCAATAGAATATCATCTGTGTATGCAACAATTTATTAGGGCCATAAGCTCTTAATTTGTTTCTGTAGACTCATTCGAAATTTTATGTGGAAGAACAGAAACATTGGAAGAACAGAATAAATAGTGAAAAGAAAGGTCTCGGATTTGGAGGTGGCTAAAAACTGGAGTATTTTGTGGGTGCGGGAATCACCCTTATTTATACTCCTCCGTGCGGGGTTGGCTGCAAAAGTAGGTGCACAAACACAAGTCGCGCATTGCAATATAAAAACCCCTCGTTTCCGCATGAATTAAATTCCACCACACTTTTTTTTAACAAGCTTACTAAGCCATGAAATCGAATTTCTCTTTATAAACTTCCTGTTCCAAAGAGTCCGGTGCTGGTCGGGCAGGTCTACTCAGTCAACTTTCGGTCTGGTAGCTGCGATTGTCTCGAGTCTACAGTCGTTTTGCAACTCCTTCTTCCCCACCTCTAAGAATGTTTCCATTGGCCCTGTTGCTGTTATGTCTTTGCATGCGGGTAAGGTTGTTGCTAAAGTGCAAGAACAAGCTGGCGGCCTATACAGTGCTCCAGAAATCGCCACCTTCACGTTGAAGACGCATGCTTCGTTGATCTGGGCCACGAACTCCCACGAACAACAAGTGATTCAGAGCAAAAACATGCCTCCGTGTGGATAGCACCCAGTGTGCTGACTCTTGACAACCAACTCACCTCATAGCTCAACAACCTGGATAACCAATCGCCGGGCCCTGGCTCCCGCAAGTTTGCGTTGATTTCGCCAACTTCAGAGGAGGGAACGTCCAGGAAAGTTTCAGGGAGGAGAAATTGGTGGTTCCCAATGCCCCAAAAGATTATGTTAAAGATCAAGGAATAGAAGGAAAAGAGCAGGGCTCGGTATTAGAGGGCGAGGAGTCAACAGGAGGACACGGCGCACCTAGCTGGTCGAACTACAAGTCCACGGTGATTCTCTTGGGCTCGACGGTTCTCTATGCCATTATTGCCGAGATCTTGGTGGACAATGTGGATGCGGTCTTGTCCAACTTCCCCATCAACCCAAAGTTCTTGGGCTTGGCGGTGTTTGCACTTGTTCCCAATACCACAGAGTTCGTCAATGCCATTTCGTTTGCCGTGGGAGGAAACGTGGCACTCTCTATGGAGATCAGTGGGGGAATTGCCGCTGGTATGGTCTCTTGAGCCAAGGCTTGATTCTTGAGTTCATTTCATGTCTGGCTCTGCTTTCAACATTATTATCGGCCAGTGCCTGCATTGATGGGGTACAACTCTTCCATCAACTTCAAAGTTGATTCTTTCCACACTGTTGTTTCAACATTGAAACACTTGCCCAAGATAAATGTGGATGCGGCATTCGGTCTTGTTCCATTGGTTGTTATTTACGTTTGGTCTTGTTCCATTGGTTAATCTTCACGTTTGGTCTTGTTTCGACATTGAACCATTGCCCATGAAGAAAAGGTGGTTTTCTACGTCCAGCAGTTGAGAAACGCTATAGTTTGAATTGTTGCCACGGCTATTGCTTGAGGTATAGTTCATTCTGACTTGAAGAGATTCGACGGCCAGAAAGAAGAATTCAAGAGCAATCTGAAAACCATCGGGGAGGTCCTTTCTGGCTTGAAGCATGTTGGAGGCATGAACATTTCCGATAGTATCATTGGAGACATGGCTTCCCGCCCTCGTCTCCACCATCCTCTTGTTGTTGGGGCACATTATTTCCAAGTCCTTTGGAAGAAACGATTACAAGGTTGTGCCATACCAAGAAAACTGCCGTTGGTGTCAGCAACTTGATCCTTACGTTTTTCAATGCTTACCCAGCTACAGGATTCTTTTAAAGAGTGAGTTTCTAATACTTTTTCTGGAAGTATAACCGGATCTATAACTTTAGTATGACCGTACTGCATATAGTCGAGTCGGTATATCTGGCAACCATACAGCTATACAAGTTTAATAGACTTAGGTCGGGTAGTACTTTTTATATAATTACAATCACGTTAGAATTTATGAAGCATGGTTCGGAGGAGGGAAGAGGAAGGGGGGTGGGTGAAAAGTGTTACACGTGATCAGGCGCACGTGCTTTTTTGCACGTTCATACCACGTGATATTTTGCACGCGACATTTCTCGCGTGACCCCACGCTTGACCTTAACGCTCGTTCCTTCGCCACCACACACATACTTACACCGTAAACCATGTCAGACCCAAGCTCAATTAATGGTATGTAATAGCAAACGAGATTTGAAACAAATCTGAAACAAATGTGAAACAAAGGTGAAACACAGATGACCCGGCCATCCAAGCGCCAGTGGAAGAGCCTCGTCCAGCCAAACGAACCACTCAAAAGTGAATCTCCAAAGAAAGATAAGCATCAGTGAAACAAAGGTGAAACGTTTCTGAAACAGAGAAGAAACAGTTTGAACCAGAGAAGAAACGCTTCTGAAACACTTTGAATCAGGAAACTTTCGAAACAGTTTCGAAACAGTTTTGAAGCGTTTTGAAGCAGTTTTGAAGCAGTCTTGAAGCAGTTTTGAAACAATCCTGAAACAATTCTGAAACAGAGGTGAAACACTTGGAAGAGGCGAATCTTTGATATGCAATGACTGGATCATATACTAACATTAGGGGGTTCCGCTGTGGCCATGGTGGGAAAAGACTGTATCGCCATTGCATGCGATTTGCGGTTGGGTAACCAGTCGCTAGGCTTGGCCAACGATTTCGAAAAAGTGTTCCAGTTCGGCGATAAAACGTTTTTGGGGTTGACGGGATTGGCGTCGGATGTGCTCACGTTAAAGGAGAACTTCCGGTTGAAGCATAATCTCTACAAGTTACGGGAAGAAAGAGAAATCGAGCCCAAGACGTTGGCCAACTTGGTCAGCTCTTCACTCTACGAAAAACGGTTTGGGCCCTACTTCATTGGGCCCATTGTGGCGGGCTTGGAGTCCAAGACAAATAAGCCGTTCATCTGTGGCTTCGACTTGATTGGCTGCATTGACTTTGCCAAGGACTTCATTGTGTCGGGCACGGCGCTGGATCAGTTGTATGGAATGTGCGAGTCGTTGTACGAGCCGGACTTGGAGCCCGAGGACTTGTTTGAGACCATCAGCCAGGCCTTGTTGAATGCCGTCGATAGAGATGCCTTATCGGGCTGGGGTGCTGTGGTGTATGTGGTGACCAAGGATAAGGTGGTCAAGCGGGTATTGAGAACTCGCCAGGATTAGAGCCCAACGTGTGCAAAAATGTGGAAGTTACTAAAGTTGGAAAGTGAGTTGGTGAATGCCAGGGAAACGTGACAGATCATACTCAGGTGATCACAGCCTGAAGATCATACAGTTCAATTGAAGATCATACAGTTCAACTGAAGATCATATAGTTAAACTGATGATCTGTACAGTTTGACTGTCTAAGTGATGATCTTTGTTCAACTGTACAGGGATCTTCTAATGTGACTCGGTACTCGATATCGGGTTCCTGTCTACTTGAAGTATACAGGTGAGGCCGTGCTTTGTATAGAGTCATGACTTGCTCAAACGACTTATAAGACAAGGAATATCGTAGTGTAGTGTGGTGTGGTGTTGATTGACCCAATAGGGTTTTAGATGGTTGTAGTTGAGCTCGGTCGGCCACATCCTTACAGTTTAAAAATCCAACAATTTACCGGGTTCAACTCTTGCAAATTGAATGTTAGTACTGTTGAGTAGAAAGTGTAAAGACGGGGATAAACACGGTTGAATAAGGGTTATTACGGGTTAATACAGGACATAGTGCTATATACAGGACATAGTGTTATATACAAGAATATCATAGAGTGAAGAAAGGACTTCAGAATTAGGTTCCAAGCCCAAGCTCTAGCGGCAGACGATTTAGTCCAAAAAAAGACGGACAGTTCCGGAAGACAGAAAAGACAGAAATTCAAGACCCTTTTAAAGTTTTCCATCTGTTCATTTCAGGAGTTTGCCATTCTGACTCTTCCCTTTTCAACTCTTGACAGTTTTGACTATTGAGTTTTCAGTCCTTTCTTTATTTTTCTCTATTTCTAAAGAAACCAGTAGAATAAAAAACATTGTCGATTGAAAAGGCCAGTCGAACTGGGAATAGACAGAAAAAAGAGTGAAGTAGACAATTCTGACTCTTTATTTTTTCAACTCTCCATTTCTTATTTCTTCAATCTTCACTTCTAATTCCTAGAGTTCGCCATTTCTCATTTAAGAGTTTGCCATTTCTAGAGCTCTTCACTTCTGACTCTTTGTTTCTAAGAAATCTCCATTCAAGAGTCTTTGTTTAAGAGACGTTTAAGAGTCTCCAATTCTGACTCTCCACTTCTGAATCTCCACTTAAAAGTTCTTCACTTCTAGAGTTCTCGATTTCTGACTTTTCATTTCTGGAGTTTTCCCTTTTCAAGAGGATTCCATTTCTAGACTTCTTCACTCATGACTCTTTGTTTCTAGACTTCTTCACATATGACTCTTCGTTCCAGAATTCTCCATTTTTTTTCTTTGAGAGTCTCCATTTCTGACTCCACTTCAAAGTTCTCTGACTCTGCGTTTGAAAGTTCTTCACCTCTAGAGTTCTTTCCTGGAGTTCTTTTCCTGATTCTTCATTTGCAAGAATTCTCCCCTTCTGACTTTTCATTTGAAAGTTTTTCATTTCTGACTCTTCATTCCAGAGGTCTTCACTTCTAAACTTCTTCTTTTCTGACTCTTCATTTTAAGAGTTTTCCGTTTCGAGAGTAATTCATTTCTAGAGTTCTCTATTTCTGACTCTCCATCTCCAAGTGCCCTCCATTTCTAGAGTATTTTTTTTCTGGATTTTTCTAATTTTGACTCTTCATTCCAGAGCTCTTTTCCTCTAGAATTCCCCATTTCCACCAAAAGAAATGGATTTTTACTTCCCCACTAAAGGTTTTTATATTCTCCGGAGAACGTGCGACTCAAGGAAAAAGTCCTCTCCTTCACGCATCCGCACCAAAAAAAGGGCTGTAAATATGGGATCAAAAAGACAATTCATTAAACCAAGAATTCCAAAAAACGAACAATACAAATAATTAAAAACCAAAACCAAAACCAAAACCAAAGCCAAAACCATAACCAACAATACAAATAATTGAAAAAAACCAAAAAGTAGGGATTTGAAAAGAACCAATTTCGCGATCTTTTTAACGTTAAAACTAATACTATTTTTTTTAATTGTTAATTTTTTTTTAATTGTTAATTTTTTTAATTTTTCTTTGTTTCATTAGCTTCGCTATCCCAACCCTGATATCCTTTCTTCCTTCACGCACTTCCTAGGAAAAGCACTGATTGGGACCAGTACTCTGTAGAACGGTAGCACCTTGCGAGTCGTTCCCGTCCTGCACGTGCCTTCCATGCCCATGCAGTACGTCCAGATGAAACAACATAGACATTATTCTCGTCTAACCTTGTCTTTCTCTCGTCTAATTCTTGATTGGCGGTCGGCTAAAGAAAGCCACTTCTCGTCTAAAGAATCTTAGGGTGTACTGGTCTATCAAGAGTTACCTCCGCTTACCCCAGGTCCCATCTCCCTCCTCTGCCACTCCATAAAGTGTTTCCAAATTTTTAGCATTTACTCTATTACACATCTAGATCCCGCTTAACTGAAAACAGTCCCTGGAACTCTCTGTGGATGGGATTGTTGGTGGTTAGGTGGAGCCCTCGGAACTCGCACGCTCGGTCTCAATACACCCTCGAAACACCGAAACAACTTGGTAAAAAAAAAGTAACCACTGTGAAGTAGTATTATCTCTTCTTTTTACGGATTTCTTTTTGGTTTTAATTCTGTTTCACTACGCACTTCGTGCTGCTTTATTCATATATATTCAATTATCTTTACATATATATATATATTCTGTTTATGTAGATATCTTATCTTATGGCCACAAGGCCCCATACTCTATTTAACTATTAACCTACTTAATGCTATACCAATTCTATAAAAGGGGGAATATATAACACGCGAAGGTTAACAGGATCATCAGTTGACTTATGAAAGAGACGAACACGCACTTTCCAGGACTAGTATTCTCCTTTTTCTGATCCAAAATGTGAATATTCATATAAAGATAAATCAATAAAAAGAAGAATCTTCTATATCCCATTAATACTGGTATAAATATATAAAGAATGTATATGGATGTTATGGCCGACTGTGTTAGATAATGAATTTCTCTAGTGATTCCAAAGTCTTAAATGCTACGATCTTCAATGACTCGGTAATTGTGTAGGAAACGGAGAAGCCAGTCCAGGCTATCAAATTTCCTTTTACATAGTATTCCTCTGCGATATCTCCAGCAGCATTGATCGAAGGTTCTAGCTTTATAAGGGCTGTTTTTATACAATTTCGAGGTTGCCTATGGTTCGTATGCTCATCACAGCTCCAAGACTGACCCCACCATCCACTCTCTCCTACCGAGAAAAAGACCTCAAGGGTCTTCCAGCGACCCCCTTTCCATCAAAGCCGGCGAAAAGGCCATGTTGGTGTCTCCCACGGTTATGGCTATAGCAGATGATGTTTCGGGCTGGGAGTCCAAGGGGGAGCCGTGCTGTTCGGTAAAGAGTAATAGAATAAGTATAGTATAATGATATAATAATCTAATAATCTAATGATATATATAAATAATGTCATAAGATATATATGAATAGGTGATGTTATTTTCATCATTTTTACCTTATTATTATTTTCAAGTTATACAAATTCTACACTTAATGAAATCGATAGTAATAATACACCCTAATGAGATGGGCTATCGACGGGTTACAATCTTAATAACAATTAAATTAATTATATTGAGTTATGTTTCATTTATGGATGAATAGATATACTTAAGGGAGTTATGAATTCCCAATGAAATTACTGTACCAGATCCCGAGACTGTACTTGAGACACCTCAACAGTACTCCGTAGAAAACCGTACTTAAAAACCGTACTTGGAAAAATAGGTTTTCTGAAAATTCTTCCAGTTTACCAGAAACAGTACTTTGGAACCAGTACTTTGGAACCAGGACTTTGGAACCAGGACTTTGGAACCAGGACTTTGGAACCAGGACTTTGGAACCAGTACCACCATCTTAAAGGCTAATTTATATAAAATGCGGTTCTGATGAAATGGTAGGATTAACTCGTGTAGGATTTACGTCATTTACCTTATTTTATTTCTTTTTAGAACTTATATTATTTATTGACAAAACAAAGCAAAGAAGGCAATTCTGTGGCTGGGGAATAAAAGGAAACATGGAATTTCCCCATTTGAAACAATCTTCAGTTCCACCCCAGACTTGTTTTCTTGTCCACTTCAGAACAGCCAATCAAAGCAGCCATCAAAGCAGCCTAGAATATTTAGGGCTACGATAACACGCGTACAAGACCTTATTTCCAACCATTGCTCTTCTATCCAAACTCAATTTTTAATTTAATTTTTATTTTAACTATTTAACTATTTAATTTTTCATTTTATTTTCTCAGATTCTCTTGAATACTACACCTTCATTTGAGCGTGGACTTTAAGCGTGGACTTTAAGCGTGGACTTTAAGCGTGGACTTTAAGCGTGGACTTTAAGCGTGGACTTTTAAGCGTTTGAGCGGTTTTGGTCAGTACAGGAATCCTGCCAAATTTCTCTTCCGTCTTGTTCACTCCAAGACTTTCCATTCCTGAAACTTCATTTCTGAAACTTTTCTGAAACTTTTCTATTTCAAGAATCGCTTTTTTTAGGACTTCTCCATTTCAACAACTTTCAAAGAGTTCTCTGCTTCGACTCTCCATTCCGATTTTCTATTTCCAGCTTCTGACACTGAAAGATAAAAGACTCCGACTTCTCCATTTCCACGGTTTTCAACAGTCCTTGAAATTGACACTAGAGGAGACAACAGATGAGACAACAGTGTAAACAGACAAATCTCCGGTCTTCATTGAACAGATCCCCTTTTGAAAATATGAAAGATCATAGTAGCTTTTTGTTTCAGACTCTAAACTTCAGACTTTTGTCATTTCTAGTCCAAAGTCTGATTGAACTTTTGGTCTAAAAATTTCATTCCTGGTCGATTTTCTTAAACTTGAAGCCTGATTTCTGGTCCAAAAAATTCATTTCTGACATTTCTGACGTTTCCAGGCCAATTTCTAGTCTCATTTCTGACACTTCTAGTCGAATTTTCAGTCTAGAAGTCTCATTCCTGGTCAAATTTCTAACCTTCTTTCTGGAATTTTTAGCCTAAAAGTCTCATTTCTGACACTTCTAGCATTTCTGTTTTCACTTCCAACATTTCTAGCCTCATTTCCAGCCAAAAAGTCTTATTTCCAGTCTCATTTCTGAAAACCTAGTCCAATTTCTGGTCTGAAACTCTCATTTCTGTCCAATTTCTGTCCAATTTCCACCATTTCCAGTCTGAATGCTAAACCCCCTGGAAAAGCCTGTAGAACACCTACTCCTTCTTTTCCGCCAGAGATTTCTCCATGACTTTTTTCAAGTACCCGTTTTTCCCATACGTCTCCTCGTAAAGCCTCTTGCGACGCTCTTCGTCTTTCTTGACGCGTTCCCGGGACTTGCGGATCCGGTCTTTGGAGTCGTCCACTCGCGTGTTGTGGAGACACATTGTCAACTGTTCTTTTTCAAAGTTGCAGGCGCCTAAGGCCTTGATGAGGAAGTCTCGACGATGACACTCTTCGAGAGCATCCATGAGTTTTTCGCAGGGCTCGAACCGGTTTTTATCGAGTTGTGGATGCATTTGGTTTGGGATGGGGTGATTTTAAGCCATGCTTTTTAGTGAGCGCGAGATTTCCATATGCCAGCTTTGGATGTATATGCAGGTGGACAGTGTATATACACTACCACAGTCCCATATCCAGTTCCGACCTATTGACTAGGGTCATTTCTTTCCGTCCCACAAAAAATATTTCCAGAAACTTTTACAGTTTTGTTTTGCTGGTGAGCTCCAAAACAATTTGGCTTTTTGGGAACTTGGGATCTGGTGGCAATCTTGGGGGGCCAACTTTTAATAAGTACTGCACGTGACCACTCCGAGGGTCGTCCCATCTCGTACTTGATTCTGCCTCCTCCACTGCAATATGGGTGTATATCCCACAAATATCAATGCGGCATTTAGAACATAGAACCCCTGGACGCCATGAGTAAAACAGTTTTCTCCGCCCATTTTCGTAATTGGTATAACAGCAATGTCACTGATAAGAATGGATCTTTCTGACTGAACCGCAATGTTTGAAAAAAAAAAATCAGGTATATGGCAGTGAGCCGTCTCCTTGATAATTTGTCATAGTCCTTTTTAGTAGAATCCGCTGACACTAAAAAATCAATTCTGGTGCTTGTAGGATGATTTCTAACTGAAAAAGTGAGAAAGTGTCAGCCACACTTGATCAGTTGTTTTTGGTATTAGAACAATCGCCGTTGAGTATAAAAGTGTCTTAGTAGTTGGAGTAGTCGATTTCGACTGACATGGATTTTCTGTTTATAACAATGGCCAATGTCATTTCTGTCGTCTTTCTGTCGAGTCATTTCTGTCGTCTTTCTGTCAAGTCATTTCTGTCGAGTCATTCCTAGAGCCATTTGGGTCTGAACTGTTTAGCGGAGTACTCCATTCTCCGGACTCTAGTTTAGTTTGAGGTTGGAGCAAAGGAATTTGGGTATGACATATGATCTTGGTCCATCCTATGAGTATAGACAATTGGGGTTGTTCCTTGCTAGTCATAAAACTAGCCACGATCTCGATCTTATTAATAAGATGCGTAAAGCTCAGTAATCGAATGAGGCTAAATCTGTGAGGAAATAGCATATGAAAACGGTTTTGGAATCTTCCGGAGCTAAGCTTTCTTTGGTAGGCTATCAGACTCCTTCCAAGGTTCAGACAGGGTGTCAATTTCTCGGAGAAAGACCTGTCCAATCTGTCCAGTTCTCCAACGTCCAATCTGTCAATCTGTCCAGTGTCCATCTGTTTAATGTCCAATGCTCATCGATTTCCTATGCCACAGCACATAACATGAGACCAGAGTGTCCAGTGGAATGTATCAATCCTGAGCAATCTATAAATGGCATTTAGAGCTGTCTTGTACTGCACTTGGTGAAGTTGTAGTAGTGGATTCCAGTGTAGTGTAGTTTCTCAGTTTCGAGTTTCCAATACTTCCCCTAGGACTGATAAAGCCTCCAGACGATGTTGACTGGATAGCGATGTTGACTGGATAGCGATGTTGACTGGATATTCAAATGGACACGAAACTAACCGTGGTCACTATATTAGCCGAAAATCTAGCACTAGTATCATCAAGCGGTGGTGGTAGTGGTGGTAATGCACATCCACCATATTATACCCTGACTAGACATTATTGCACCATACTCCGCCACTGATCTTCCACTGGCCAGTAATAATATTAAGACTGTATCATGCTTTATCTCACTGGCTAATTTGCACTAATCCCCAAGGTTTGCATTGTAGTGTATAGTAGCATGGTATAGTAGTAAAATAGCTAGACGGTATGGTTCCATAATGTAGTTAGTATGGTATAGTTGGTAGGCTTGAGTAGCTTGATTTCACGGTAAAACAGTATGCCATTGGAATTACCGTATTTGGAAGTATTCGAATCATAGCTTGTAAAATGATTGTACGGCGTTAGTGGATCATCGTATCTTGTACAATAAAAGAGTGTAGTAAAAATTGGTATGTGGGGAGCGGAATACAGGAATCGCCCTCTTATTTATAGCCACACAATGCATGTTTGTATCAGCTACATTTTTACAGCACCTTGTTTCACCTGCACAATGAAGACGCGGGTTGCCAATGTTGTTTGCCACCGCCGCTACGTACATCTCCACCACATATTGCTTCTGCACGCCATGCATTGTGTGCTTTGTTTTACTTGGCCTTCTGTGGTGTAATGCACGTTGCCCCCCACTCGCGTCATGTAGTGAGAGGGGTTTTGCAGCCACTCGCGCTCGGGGTATATAAGGACGCATTCCCCCCAGGAAAAGCCTCTTTTTTTGCTCCAATTTTTCTTTGTTTCAATTCTTTTTTGTTCCATTTTTTTCCCCAAACATTTCCAGAGCTCGTGGGATTATTTCCAACAGTGTGATTGCCACGACAGAGTTCTATTCATTACCCCAAAAATTCTATGTTCCCACTTTTCCAGGGATCGTTGCATGGAACAGCTAGAACTTCTGCATGGGACCATAAACTTTGCCAGGCCTTGTTGTATCCAAGATGATCAAACCCCGAAAACTTAGACAACACTCTTTGAATAATTTTGGTCTTTTCTTTTCACATATAATGGATCATTATGAAAAGATTGCTGGCAGCTTTATTATGGCAAGCAACTGGAGACACCAAGAAAGTCGTTTACCTGAAATCTGAAAGAATGGAGGTAATGGCCTCGCAGGAAAGAGATCTTCCTGATTGTTCGGAGATCACTGTAACCACCGAGTCTGACCCACAGGTGATCATGGGTTCATAAGGTGTATGGTATTGAGGGTGTGCAGTTCCAGCCCGAGTCTATCTAACAGAAGCTGGTCAGATCATCATTGATAATGTCTTGCAAATGGACCTGCCATAGTGGGAAAAGCCCTTGGAAAATTCCGCTGCTGCCACCAAGCAGGCAGATATCTTGACCAGGATCTACAAGGGAATCAAGGCATTGAGTGGTAAACTGTTCCAAGACTTGGAAGCCACGGATTCATCAAGGTATAATTAAGCCGGCACTCTCCACGCCGGCCAATCCAGTGGCTATTATAGTATTACACATTGAGTTAATACGATACCCCCAATCATCACAATGTCTACTCACGACTTTGATTTCCACTATCTGTTTCCACCATATTAACGAGAATCCTGTTTACTACGCTTTGAAACTCTCAAAAGTCCCACTAGTCTCAAGGAACGGCATCAACCACGCTTCAGTACACCGAGAAACCAAAAATTCATGAGCACCAAGACTCAAAATCGAATGAGGAGGAGGAATTGGAGTTAAGGGCATTTCCTGAAATTAACTACTACTAAACCAGAGACCCTAAAATTTCTCAGTTTTTTCAGCCCACTTCCTTTTCCATGGCAAGTCGGTTTGCTTGGGCCACCGGCAAGAAATAAATCTCGGCGTCGGTACAATTCGTCCTCCATAACGGCCCCGAGCCATCGAAAATCCCCCGTTTCCCCGGGATCTGCATCTCGCACGACCGGTAGTTTGAATTTTCAAGTTTCATGTTTTGGTTGAATTTCAATCTCGTGGCCCGGACTTGGCCAATGAGAATTACTCCCTGGCTCAACCTCACGTGGTGCAATTTCTGGTCGTCTTGAACCATGGCGCAGTTATCCTTGAGCGTAAACTCCACCGGATCCTCGGCGTCTTCCGGCTCGATGGCATGGGACAAGAAGGAGTATTTTTGATTGTTCAAGGTGTAAGAAGATGCCGAAAGCAAGGAATACTTGGCGCCGATTTTGGCGGCAAACACATGGGGGTTTCCGAGGGTAAGCGACCGGTAGTTTGCCCCCGACCCAAGCCCCCGGAGGTGGATGTCCACCTTGAAACACCGCGGATCCTCGTGGAACCGGGCGCCGTACTGGATGTATCGCCGGGACCCTTTGAAAAGGTTGCACTAGTAAAAACCCGTGTTTAACACCTTATTGTACCCGTCCAAATTCCAGCTGGTTGGTTGCAAGAAATCGGCAAATGCCAAGAAATCACCATATAAAGCCACGGCTTTCGGAGCGGTTTCCTTCGACTCCTTGGTGAACACGTGTTTCTCTTTCAACGTGAATTCCGTGGCCTTGGACGTATGCGATTGTTCGTCGTACCCCAAAACCTCCGTGAGCTTGTCGCTGAAGCCATAAAACGTTCCGGAAAGAGGCAAAAAGTCGCCGTTGACCTTGGCAAAGAAGCCCAACGGCTGGGCGGGCGAACGAGAAAGCACCTTTTTCGGGGTTTCGTTGTTTTCGCCGATTTCGTCCTTGGGCAAGAGGTAAACGTCCACGGTAACACAGGATCTGGCCTGGGACTTGAATTTCTGGAAAATGCCCCGGCGCTGGCCGCCTGGAAGCATGCAGGAGAAAAAGGGTCCGTTCTGGAGCTTCATTTGCTTGTCAAAGTCCAATTCCGAGGCACTGACATGGCCAAAAACCATCAAGCCGTTTTTGACCCCGACTTGGCCCGTGATTGGCTGGTTGATCGGTATGGCATAAACGTTTTTGATGACAAACTGAGCGGGTTCTTCGGATTCGGCTTCCGAGGCCAGAATTGCATACGAAAGGCCTTTCAAGTTGTGTTCGATTGAATGGCCCGAGAGTGGCACGGGTTTGGGCCCGATTCGGACAACAAAGACATGTGGAGGGCCCGAAAACGGGGATTCTAATGTTGCATTCCCGCTATTTTCCATTCCCCCATTTTCCATTCCCCCTTTACCCGTTTCCACTCCCCCTTTTCCCGTTTCCACTCCCCCTTTTCCCGTTTCCGTTTCCCCATTTTCCGTCTTCTTTTCCCCATTCGGAAGCGTGCCATCGGGATTCAAAAGGTATATGTCCACGTTGAAACAACTTCTGGCGCCCTTAAAAAACGCCCCGAACCGGATATATCATTTGTTCTTGTCGAAAAGGTTACAGGAATAAAACGGGACGTTTGTGATTCTACTTTCCGGATCCAAGCTCCAGGAAACGGCATCATAAAAAGGCGCCACGGACAAAAACGTACCGTTTAGCAGCAAATTGCCCGAAATAAGTGTTTCGTTGATAAAAGCTTTGGACTCGTTTAGAGTAAAGTTTAAGGGATCAAGCGGTGGGTACTGGTACCCCAACAAATGGGACACCAGCCCATTGTCCGACATCCGAACGCCCAATGGGGCAAGTGGTTCCAAGAACCCATTGATTTTGGCAAATAATGCCACGGGGTACTTTGCTTGGGATTCGGCCCAAACAGCAGGAAAAAGGGCAAGAGCGGGGAAAAATTAGATCATTGGTTTCATTCTTGAATCCTTGAATTCTTGAATTCTTGAAATTCCTTGAACTGTCCTGATTTGTCTTGAAATGTCTTGAAATGTCCTTGAATTTCCCTTGAAATGTCTTGAAATGTCTTGAAATGTCTTGAATTGTCTTGAATTGTCCTTCAAATTTCCTTGAACTTACCTGGAAACGAGAATTCACCCCTTCATATACGGCTCCAAATAACCTTTGCACCATGCCAGACTCCCATTGTTCTACAAGCTTGGAAAGTGCACTGGAATTACGATTCCGACTTTTCAGCATCGGCAATCAAGGTTCGGTCAATCAAGGTTCGACTGGCTATCCAGTCTTTTATGGAATTGTACTATGAATAATTGACCAATGAGGTTCCTGAATTACTGGGAACTACAGGGGTCCAGAATCCAGAGTCCAGAAGATTCAGAAACTACAGAAACTACAGAAAGTCCAGAGTCTAAAGTTTAGAGTCGGAGTCCAAAGTCTGAGTCCAGAGTCTGAGTCAGAGTCCAGGGTCAAAGTCCAAAGTGGAGAGACTATACTTTGACCAATCTTCTTGGATTCATTTACCCAATTGGGTGACTACCGATTATTTCATAAGCAAATCTAATTGGTTTTGAAGAGTATGAGTCGAAGAATTGGAAGAATCTCTTAAGATCTGTGTTTTGTTGATAACATAAAAAATGTTATTGATGATCTTAACTCCAAAAATTGTTTGATAAATTTGGAAAAAAGATGGAAAAAAGAGTTTCGCTGGAAAAAAGGGTTCTACTGGAAAAAAGGGTTTTGCTGAAAAAGAAGACGTTTGTTAACCTGATTTTGTCCAAATCCATCTCTAATTGTTAATCTTGGTTGCCTACGAATTAACAATTTTAACATCAGAAAAAAATCCCAAGATGAACCCCGGATTCTTTTGATTCCAAATCAAATTGACTTTTAAAAATAAGAGCTATTGTTAAAAATTGCTATTTTGCTATTATAGCTATTTTGCTATTATAGTTAATTTTGACAATAAGAGCTTTTTTGATACTTTATCTATTTTGATACTTTGGATTAAGGGCTGGATTTTACTGGGAAAATTGGCTTACGACCCTGCATTTATTGTTGAGTGATGGATTAATAAATAGTGGAATTGGGACTTTTCGGATTTGGTCAAGAGAGAAATTGGCGTTTCTTGCTTCTTGTGTATTTCCTCTTTGGACAGTATATGCAGGAGGGAAATAATTTATGAGTACAGAGTAGAGTATGACTATGGATTAGAGTAGAGTATGATTATAGGATATTAGTATAGAGTAGAGTATAGAGTAGAGTATAGAGTAGAGTATAGAGTAGAGTATAGAGTAGAGTATAGAGTAGAGTATAGAGTAGAGTATAGAGTATAAGTATAGAGTATAAGTATAGAGTATATGTCTGTATGCAGTACTATATACCTGTATACAGTACTATATGTCTTTATGCCGTACTATATATCTATATGCAGGATATAATGGAGTATGTAAATAGAGTATGAGTACAGAGTTAAGAGTGGAGTGTATAGAGTAGAGTAGAGTATGAGCAGAGTTTGAATAGACTATGAATATAGACTATAGAGTAGAGTAGAGTATAGCGTATGAGTATAGGTAAATAACTTATATGCAGAAATGAAAAACTATATACAGGGGTATGTGACTATATACAAGATAATGGGATTAGATTACAAGTTAGAGTAGAGTGTGAGTATAAAGTATGTTTATGGATACTCTTTCAGTATAGAGTATATACAGGCCTTCATGGCTATATACAGGAGTATATATATAATATACAAAATTAAAGGTATAGAGTAAAGATTTGAGTAGAGTGTAAACTATAAATGTAGAGTATATGTATATATGCAGTACTATATACAGGATAGAGGAATAGAGTATGGAGTCTAGAGTATAGGGTATGAGTCTAGAGTATGAGTGTATATACCGACGTATGTCGAATATAGAATGTGCAGCTATATACAGGATTGTAGTCTATATACAGGAATATATGTTTATATACAAGAATATCAAAAATATAGAGTATACACAGTATAATATAGATACAGTATAGAGTATAGGTTTTAAAGTGTAACGGCAAATATGCTTTTATAGATTGAGGAGTACGATTGATGGGGTACGGGCCTGACTGGCAGACGGCGATTCTAGACCCGTACACCACGAAAACTACAATTTATGTCTAGATCGGTTTTTCGGCAATCCCTTTGATTTTTAAACCTATACAATTCTGTAAAGTGCAGGAAAGCTTTTTTAAGGTCTGGAGAAAAGTTTGAAAGTCTGTACAAAGATAATGTAGGCTATATGCAGTACCAACTATCATCCATCACTTTTCTGTTCCTACTCCACCACGAATCCAGGTAAAGCTCAATTGGGATCTTTTTTTGTCATCCCTCATTACCCAGTCCATGTCATGCCTGGAAAAATTCAGCAATCAGCCTTTTTTCTAATTTTAAAAGCTCTGTGCTTATATGCAGTATTCATAGTCTTATCTGCAGGAGCCATAGTTTAACCCTAAACAACACCCTCCATTTCTGGTCTCCTAAACAATTTAGCCTCTTCCAAATTATCTCCTAGACTTAAAGCTTACGGTATTCAGGGTATAGTAGAAAAAGGGGTTTCAAAAACCGAAATTGAAACCCAATGTCCTGCATATAACATGGACCCATACTTTTCCTTCATATTTCTCCACTACACTGTCAAATTCCCCATCGTCCATAATAATTATGTTTTAGCTAATGCTCGGGTCTGACGGCAGCTCCCACGTGTACTGATTTCGGACACGTGTCCTGCATATAGACCACTCTGAGAGTGTATTACAGTTTCCATAAAATGTACCATGGTTCAGTGAAAAAAAATACAAGTGAGTTAAGCTTCTAAGGGTGGTAATAATATATTAAGGTGGTTAAATGCAGTCCGGGCCCAGGAATTCGGAGTTTGGAACGGAGTTGTCTCGGAAAAACGCCATTTTAGGCAAGCCGCGGAATTCTTTCCGTTTAAGGTAATTCGGATTCCATTCTTTTTTCGAAGGGACATTTTTTTAACTTGAAAATTTGGTGTAAAGGGCGAAGGAGGTGGTTTATAGTGTGGAAGCGTGTGCATATAAGAAAAGGATGTGCAAATAGTGCATCAGGTTGTGCATATAACTCTACGAGTAGTGCACATAAGTCATGGGTGTGCATAACTCCACGCATCACATAAAATAAGTCTCCAGCTGATCTAATCCCACAAAGCATACACTTTTAGAGTAATGCTTTCCATGGGTTTTCGCGGCTAAATTAACCGTAAGGGGATAAATGCCGCGGCTAGAATTACCGTATCGGGAAGATCCTGCATGTACTATGGACGGAAGTGAGCTCCTTTAATTTTGCATTCCTCGCCATGGCTTTTTCACGAAAACCAAAAGTCCAAAGTTAGTCTAGCACCGTTGAGCCAATTAATATTTGAATAAGAAATTTCACAAAAAAGTGGGATGTGGTGGGGTAAAATTGTTTAGCGACATTTTACAAGAATGCGGTGGTGTACGGGTGTTTTACGGGAAATTAACGAGACATTTCACCATTTCTTTAAGGGTGTACCGAGAAAAACCCTGTTGAAACCAAAACCGTGTCAAAGCAATTTACTGAATATAAAATTTGATATAATTTGTTATTTGTGGTGATTCTCAAGATATATTATTTTTGACTGGAAATGGTCTGAAAGTGCGGTTTCGCAATTATTAGTTTAGACAAATATTGGACAGAAATTGGACAGATATTAGACAGAAATTGGACAGAGATTAGACAGAGATGAGACAGTGATTAGACATAGATTAGGCAGAAAGTGCACAGGTATTAGACAGAAATTAGACAGAAATTAGACAGAAATTAGACAGAAGTTAGACAGAAATAGTACAAGTACAGACACACATTTGACAGTATCAGACGAGATTAGACAATACTAGACGAGATTCGACAAGATTGGACAAGATTGGACAAGATTGGACAAGATTGGAGTGTCCATTAAGTGTACACGTATAAACTTATATGGGGAGATTCAATCCCAAGAAATATTTAGATTTGGCAAAATCCCAATTCTTGTATTTTCTTTGTCTTTTTCGTGTTTTGAGCCCTGAACGTCCAGGTGCGATTTTGCACCCAAATGCGAACGACACAATGTAAACCAGACCCATGATTAATAACACACACAGGAAAAACGGAGCACAAAGACTTTCACGCCGCTGGCATAAGGTTTCGGGTCAAATAAGGCGCTTAGGACGAAAGAGGAGAGTTTTGGGGGAACCGGGCGGGGATTCCGAGGGCGGGGGCGAAATTCCGGGGCAAAACGACCGAAAACCGGGGTACTGGGCCCAAAAATGGACCCGTTTGGTCAATTTTACCTCTGTGAGCTCAAAAAAAAGCCAGTCCCAAAAGGGAAATCCGGTCCGTCGATTCCTTAAATTTCTCTTTTGTTCCAGGCGTGGAACGGAAGAAATCGACCACTCAAATTGGGAATTGGCCGGACCTCTGAGCTCAAAGAAAGATAGGAAAACCCGTACACCAGAGAAAAAGGAGGGACTGCACACAGCGCATTCTTCCCGGCTTACGCCTTCACTTGCCGGTTTGCTTTTTATCGCTTACCTTATTGAGCACCGGGACCGGCTCCGGAGAGCGGTTTGGCTAGCCAAGCGCCTTCACGTGTGGGGATTGGTGCAGGTGAAACTCCGGGTGATCCTCGGCTTATATGCAGTCTGCCAGATTCTTCAAGTGATGCTACGTCGGCGACACCAACAAAGCCAGCAAGAACAAAAGTAGGTTAATATAGTTTTGGTGGAGTGCCGTTTTAAAGGAAGGTTTCAGGAGATTGTATGTAGTTTCGGGCACTGTATAAAGGCCCTGGAGCTATATGCAGTCATAGGGGAGTATATGCAGTACCACCATTATTAACATGGGTTTTTTCATGCTCCAAAAAAGGTGGAGATTCCATATGTAGGAAGGCAATGTTTCTAAAGGGTTTGAGAAGGCTCAACAGAAACTGGAACTTTGGATCTTGGTTGTAGAGGAAGATACGGGAAGACCGTGTGTGTCACGTGACCCGGTAAAGCTATTCCGAGGGTACAAAGCATTCCCTCTACCAAGCGTATGTGCAGGACCCTTACCAACAATTCCAATCAAAACCACCCCATAAATCGAACTATTTCTCCTTTACCAATAAAGAAATATTTACTACTTTGGAATTTAGTAGGCTTTGATTTTTGAAGGTGGTTTTAGACCCGTGCACCAGGCCCCCCGATGCGGAGCCCGCGCCGGACTTGCACCGCCGGCGGAAGGCTTCCTCCCGCGCACCTCCCATCAAAAAATTAACCATCCCTCACTCTTCCTTTAAACACCATACATTATGCTTCGCCACGGAGTCACCCGTCAATTGCCGCTTGCTGCCAAGTCGTCCCGAGGCTTGGCCAGTGCCGCCAGCGACTTGGTCAACATCGAGTTGCCTGCCTCGTCGTTCGAGGGCTACAACTTGGAGTCTCTTCCTGAATTGAGCTTCGACACCGATAAGGACACCTTGTTGCAAATGTACAAGGATATGATTGTGGTGAGAAGAATGGAGATGGCTTCGGATGCATTGTACAAGGCCAAGAAGATCCGGGGGTTCTGCCACCTTTCTGTGGGCCAAGAGGCCATTGCTGTGGGTATTGAGAATGCCATTACGCCTAAGGATACTGTGATCACTTCTTACAGATGCCACGGCTTTGCTTACATGAGAGGCGCTTCTGTCAAGGGCGTTTTGGGCGAGTTGATGGGCAAGAGATCCGGTGTGTCTTATGGTAAGGGTGGTTCCATGCACATGTTTGCTCCCGGCTTCTACGGAGGTAACGGTATTGTGGGAGCACAGGTGCCTTTGGGTGCCGGCTTGGCCTTTGCCCACAAGTACAAGGGCGAGAAGAATGCCACTTTTGCTTTGTACGGAGATGGTGCTGCCAACCAGGGTCAAGTGTTTGAGTCGTATAACATGGCCAAGTTGTGGGACTTGCCTGTCATCTTCGCATGTGAAAACAACAGATACGGAATGGGAACATCTGCATCCAGATCCTCGGCCATGGTCGAGTACCACAAGCGTGGTCAATACATTCCTGGTTTGAAGGTCAACGGTATGGACATCTTGGCCTGTTACCAAGCCTCCAAGTTCGCCAAGGACTGGTGTGCCAGCGGCAACGGGCCTATGGTCATGGAGTACGAGACCTACAGATACGGTGGTCACTCCATGTCCGACCCAGGAACCACCTACAGAACCAGAGAGGAGGTGCAGCACATGAGATCCAGAAACGACCCCATTGCCGGCTTGAAGGCTGTGCTCTTGGAGAAGAACATCGCCACCGAGGAGGAGATCAAGTCCTACGACAAGGCTGCCAGAAAGTACGTCGACGAGCAGACCGCCGAGGCCGAGGCCGATGCTCCTCCTGAAGCCAAGATGGAGATTTTGTTCGAGGATGTCTACGTCAAGGGTACCGAGGTCAAGGAGTTGAGAGGCAGAATCTCCGACGACACCTGGAACTTCGAGAAGAACGATTTCTCCAACCACGTCTACTAATTATAGAGCAATGAAGGTTAGAACGTAATCTTAACTGGTGTAGTTGTAGGTGTAGATTAGACCGTAGAGGCAGCAGTCAAGTGAAGATGCAAGATTGCGAGGGTGGGTTTGGTCACGTGCGATCTTGAAAGTGATTTCCACGTGATTTCCACGTGACCTCGCCACGTGCTCGCGCACGTGACATTTACGTGACCACAGCTACATCACCATCGCACTCCCACTCTCAACGGTATGAGTTCCCGAAAACTCGCCCAAGAGGACAACTCGCAGTATGCAGCGCAGTCCATGGCCGGCCGCGTGTCCATTAAAGATATGGGAAGCCATGTGACTTTCAACACGGAAAAATCTGCGGCTCCACAGCCCAAACCAGCGTCCCAAGCCTCAATTCCCCATTCTCCAGATTCGTACGCCGGCAATTTCGACTCCAACCTCGAGTCCATTTCCTACCGGCCCAAATCGGCCGCCACACGACTCGCCTTCGATTCCCTCACTGCTGCAGTCCGTACCCACATCCCAGACGAAAGCCACAGTGTGATCCTTTCAGCCGCAGATGCAGTCTTGGAAATTTTAAAGGATGAGGCCAAGGAAGTTGCGGGGAAAAGAGGGGAATTACAGGGTCTTCTTTCGGTGAAGCTTGGCGATTCAGAGTTGACGCAGTTGATTACATTGGCTCGTGATATCACCGATTACCATGTTTTAGAACAGGAGGACCAGGTCTCGGATACAGAGGTGGCTATAGCGTTTGAGGAAGACGACGAGGGTGCAGGAGAACATGTTCATGAGATTCAGGAGGCTGAAAATGGTTTGGATGGCGAAATCCCGGATCAATTCGGACTTCTGGCGGCCATTTTGGGTCCATTGAATAATACGCAGGACTCAAATTCCCCACTGGGGTCTGAAAATCTTCCACTGGGGTCTAAAAATGGCCAGGATTCAGGAGATGGGTCTGTGGTGATTACAATGGAGTCCAAACTGGAGTCGCTGAATGTCTTACGTCTTGAAGATGTGACCGAAGACCTACTTTTTAACAAGGTGCAGGACCTTGAGCCGGAACAGGAAAGAGAACAAGTGCTTGAAACATGCAAGAAAGTGTCACGTGCACTAGTGGAAAACCCGCCTGATTTAGAAGCCGTTTTGGTTGAATTTTTACACTTTAAGCATCTTGATTTCGTCCGGTACTGCATCCAGAACCGGCGTCGACTAGTGTACGGTCTAAAGCTCCGGACCAACCGGGAAAAAGCCATCGAGCTCATGCAAAAAGAGGGGGATTTGGATCTCTTACAGGAACTCGGAGTGGGGAAGCGAAAAAATAGTCAAGAAATTGGAGGGTTGGCGAAAAAAAGCAAGAATACTGGAAATGATGGTGCGGACTGCACAGAAGCCCCCAAAATCGAAAAATCCCCAAAATCTCCAAAAAACCAACAAAGAGAGCCACAGATCGTCGATCTCGAGTCTCTTACCTTTGAACAAGGCCCACAACTCATGGCGACTTCAAAAGTGGTTCTCCCGAAAGGCTCGTACCAGCAAAATAAGAAATTGTATGATACCATCCATATTCCTGCACCCAGCGCCCCACCAAGCCTTGAAGAAAGCAATGAAAAGTTGGTGGCGATTTCCGAATTACCTAATTGGGCCCAAGCGGCATTTCCCGAAGGAGAAACCCAACATTTAAACCGCATCCAGTCCAAAATATACCCCAGTGCGTTTTCCTCCGATGAAAATCTCCTCTTGTGTGCCCCCACAGGTGCAGGAAAGACCAACGTGGCGATGTTGGCTGTTCTAAGGGTTTTGGCCAATCACAGGAAGGCCGATGGCAAATTTGAGCTCAATAACTTCAAAATCGTGTATGTGGCGCCGTTAAAAGCCTTGGTTCTGGAGCAAATGCGAGAGTTCCGGCGCCGGTTGACGGTCCAATTCGGCGTGGTGGTCAATGAGTTCACCGGAGATGCTACGTTGAGCCAAAAGGAGATTTCCGAAACCCAGGTTTTGGTGACGACTCCGGAAAAATGGGATGTGGCCACGAGGGCTGATCATCCGTACACGAGGCTCGTGAGGCTTTTGGTGGTGGATGAAATTCATCTTTTACACGATGACCGAGGTCCTGTTTTGGAACTGATCATCGTTCGGGCCAAGCGCAATTCAGAAACTCGTCTAGTGGGGTTATCGGCGACTTTACCCAATTACGAGGATGTGGCGGAGTTTTTGGGCGTACATTTGAAAACGGGGCTTTTTTACTTTGATTCTCGCTACAGACCTTGTCCGTTGGAGCAGGAGTTCATTGGGATCAAGGAAAAAAAGGCCATTTTGAAAGTGGCGGCCATGAACGAAGCATGTTACGAGAAGTTCATGCAGTGTCGAGAAAACGGGCACCAGGTCATAATTTTCGTGCATTCTCGAAAAGATACGGTGAAAACAGCGAAATGGCTTGCTGAAAAGGCAAATTCAAGTGAAACTCCCATCGTGAATGGAACCGGAACGGCGGAGATCTTGAAACAGGAAGCCGAGGGAGTGAAAAACGGGAATTTGGCCGAAATCCTCAGCAATGGGTTCGGCGTCCACCATGCAGGTCTCGACAAATCGGACCGGAGTTTGGTGGAAGATTTATTCGCCCAGGGCCATCTCCAGATCTTAATTTCAACTGCCACGTTGGCCTGGGGTGTTAATTTGCCTGCACATACCGTCATCATCAAAGGAACCGAAACCTATAACCCAGAAAAAGGAGCTTGGGTCCAACTTTCCCCACAGGACATTTTGCAGATGCTAGGAAGAGCAGGAAGACCCCGATACGATGTTTCGGGAGAAGGAGTGATCATCACGTCACATGACGAGCTCCAATATTATATGGCGATTTTGAACCAGCAACTTCCGATTGAATCGCAGTTTATGAGGAAAATGTTTGATAGTTTGAATGCAGAAATCGTCCAGGGAAGCGTGGGGTCACGTGCGGCGGCGGTGGAGTGGCTTGGCCAGACGTATTTATATGTCCGGATGCTTCGGTCGCCCAAGTTGTACCAGGTGGGAGGTGCATATAGCGACGACCCCGATTTGGAACTTAAACGGACGGATTTGGTGCATTCTGCATTGGTGGTCTTGCAGAAAGAGCGGTTGGTGCAGTACGACATGACGTCGGGGCAGGTTGCAGCTACCGAATTGGGGAAGATTGCGGCCCAATTCTACATCGGGCATGAGTCCATGGCCCTTTACGACCAAATGTTGCAGCCATGGATGACGCACATTGACCTTCTCCGCATCTTTGCCCTTTCGGGCGAGTTCAAATACGTCCCCGTGCGTCAAGAAGAGAAATTCGAGGTGATGAAACTCCTGGAAAAATGCCCCATTCCCATTAAGGAAAGTGCTAGCGAGCCCAAAACCACCAAAATTAATGTCCTTTTACAAGCATACATTTCCCGGCTTCGGCTCGATGGGTTTGCTCTTTTGGCCGATATGATTTATATCCAGCAATCTGCAGGCCGGCTTTTCCGGGCACTTCACCAGCTTTGCCTAAAACGGAAATATGCTCTGTTGGCACTTGAAACGCTTGATTTATGCAAATTTGTTGAAAAACGAATGTGGAATACCCATTCCCCGTTTAGGCAATACGGAACCGCGGCTAGCTCCGCCATTATCAAAGCCACGGAATCGTCCCATTTACCGTTTTCAACTTATTTCCATTTATCGGCCGCAGAACTTTCCGAAGCCATCAATTTCAAGGGCAATAGCCAGTTGGCTCATCATTTGCTTCGGCAATTCCCGAAAATCGCCATGTCGTGCGTGGCCCAACCGATTTCCCCCACGATTTTCCGGATTTCCGTCGATTTGGTCCCCGATTGGACTTGGAATTGGGATTTGCATCAAGCAGGCGAACTGTTTCTTCTATTGGTGGAAGACGGAAACGGAGAAACTGTGCTCTACGAGGAGAAATTCAAGGTCACATCCAAAATGGTCCACCGAGAAGTACACCTTGATTTCCCTCTTTATCTCTCGGAGCCTTTTGCCCCGGGGCTTTTCGTGACCGTGGTGAGTGAAAAATGGCTTCATTGTCAGTGGAGAGAGCCCATCAAAATGTACGATGTGAAAGTCCCCAAGGCTCCACACTCGCCAACGCCGGTTTTGGACGTGCAAAGTGTCCCCGTCAAGGCTCTTAACCATGAAAAGTTCCAGGCCATGTTTGAATTTACTTATTTCAATAAGTACATTTCCCAGGCGTTCGATATGCTCTGGAATACCAACCATAGCGTTTTTTTCGGTGTTTCTAAAGGTTCAGGAAAGACTCTGGCTGCCGAATTGGTTATTTTGAATGCTTGGAGACAGAACAAACAAAAATTGCTTTACCTTTGTCCGAATGAAGAAAAGGTTGAAAATTTGGCTAAAACTTGGTCAAAAAAATTCGGGGTTTTGACTTCTCCTCCGAAAATCGTCGCTAAACTCTCGGGGGATCCTTCGAAGGATGCACGGGTCTTGGCCCAGGCTCATTTGGTGCTCTCTACACCTCAGAACTTCGATGCGGTTTCTCGGAGATGGAGACAACGGAAACCCGTGCAGATGCTTGAACTTATCGTTGCTGATGATGTTCATACGCTTGGGTGTGCATATGAAGCCGTGCTTTCCCGGCTCCGGTTTATGGGGGCCCATTTGGACCGGGAAATCCGGATTGTGGCTTTATCGAATCCGTTGATGTATGCACGTGAGTTTGGCGATTGGCTTGGCATTTCCAAGAAAAACGTGGTCAATTTCAGTCCTTTATGCCGGGCCCGGCCCATAGATGAAATCAAAATCATGCCTTATGAGAGTTTTGCGGAGATGAACGTTAAAAAGGTGGATTTCGTGCGGACCCACGATTTCGGCGGTGGGCAGATTGTGTTTTTGCCGGATCGAAGAATGGCGGTGGAACTTGTGCCGTTACTTTTGGAGAGATTTGGGCTGTTTATGGCTGCGCCTGCATATAACGAGGTGCAGCCGGCTTTGGCCAAATTCAAGGACCAAAAACTCGCCAGATTGCTTGAAAAAGGGATGGTGATTTATGAAGAAATGATGGATACCAAGGACCGCATGCTTGTGGACCGGCTTGCTGCCAAAAAGCTTATTCCGGTGATACTTGCGTCGAAAGAAACGTGTGTTTATGCACCCCGGGCGGAGAAGGTGGTGATATACGGGTCGCAGGTGCAGGACGGCGTCTTCCAAGCCGACTATTACCTTAGCGAGATGTTGGAGATGGTGGGGTGTGCAGAAAAGAAGGTCTTGGCATACATCTATGCTCCGAAAGTGGCATATTTTTCGGGCTTTCTAAGCGAACCCATGCCCGTCGAAAGTACGCTCAGTGCTTGTATGCAGGATATCGTCATGCACGAAGTGGCCGCCAGAACCCTCCACACAAAACAACAGTGTGTGGACTACATCACCTACACGTTTTTTTACCACAGAGTGACCCAAAACCCCAGTTTCTACGGCCTCAAGGATGTTTCTCATGTGGGCATTTCGGAGTATTTGTCTGAATTGGTGGAGAACACGTTGGAGGATTTGGAAAATGCAGGATTGATTGAAATCGAGGACGAACAAGAAAATGACGACGACGACGAAGATGAAGAAGCTGAAGAATCAATTTCTCCCTTGAACGGAGCCATGATTTCGGCCCACTACTCGGTCTCGTTCGAGTCCATGAAGATTTTCACCCAATTGGGCGAAAAAGCCCGGCTCCGCAATATCATTGAAAGTGTAACGGGAGCAGCCGAATTTGCGGAGTTGAAAGTCCGTCCCGGCGAAGAGGAATTCCTTCTTCGGTTATCCCAGCAAGTGCCATTGAAATTGGCCCAAGATACCGATTATGGGTCACCGCATGCCAAGGCCTTCTTGCTTGTCCAGGCACATTTTCTGAGAATCACACTTCCTGGCGAACTCCAAAAAGACCAGCGGATCATCTTGAAAAAAGCCATTGCTTTGGTCCATGCTATCGTGGATACACTCTCCAGCGAAGGGTACTTGAATGCTCTTCAGGCCATGGACCTTTCCCAGATGCTAGTGCAAGGTCTTTGGACGCGGGACAGCCCGCTTATGCAGGTGCCGCATATGGATGCAGCCATGAAACAACGCTGTGACTCCTCTAAGGTGGAGACGGTGTATGACATCATGTCGCTAGAGGACGACGAGCGAGACGATGTGCTCCGGTTGCAGGACGAGAAGCTCCAGGATGTGGCCGAATTCGTCAATAAGTTCCCCAACGTGGATGTGCAGTACCACATGGACAAAGCACCGCTCCAGGCAAATGAAAACCGGCAGATCACCGTTGTTTTGGAGCGAGACGAGGAAATGGACGACTTGGACGTGGTTTCGGCCCACTACCCATTCCCCAAAACAGAAGCCTGGTGGGTGGTGGTGGGCGATTCCCAAACTCGCCAGTTGTATGCCATCAAAAAAACCCAGATCATGCACGAGCTGCAGGAAGTCACCCTTGATTTGCTGATGTCGACGCCTGGCAAACATACACTCTCCATTTGGTGCATGTGTGACTCGTATCTTGATGCAGACAAGGAGATGCAGGTGGAAGTGGAAGTAATCTAGAAACGGCTTCAAGACTGGAATTGAATCTGGACCAGAAACTGACAGATTATCATGGCAACAATGTCAGAATCAGTCAATATAATCAGGCAATATAATCAATCAATATAGATCACCTAGAAAGAATCAATTTCCATCTATAACACCGTTGTTTGAAGTTTCCTGTACTCAAGCCAGTCGTTTGAAAGGTAACTCGAATACATCCACCATACATTCAGTCCTATTCTTCTGCCAATTTTAATATTTCAGTCGACAAATATTCACTGACTCAACAAATGTTCTTGGGCTTGATCCTCATGTCGTGACCTGGATTGGTATCAGTATTCAGTGACATTGAAAGAAGTGACATTGAAAGAAGTGACATTAAAAAGGAGTGACATTAAAAAGAGTGACATTAAAAAGAGTGACATTAAAAAGGCTGTAAAATAATGAGAGGAAATGACCTCCTTTTATAGTTTGGAGAGTGCGAACTCTGACACAAATGCACAGGGTTCAGGGGCTTGCATGGCTGCGAAAACGCAGCCTCACTAATATATAAAGGCCCCCCTCCCCCCTCCCCCCCCCCGACTTCTTACCATTAATTATCAGTACCAATCCCAATATAAATCATGATCAAAACGCATCAAATATTAACACGAAATCAGGCAAGGGACAAACGAAAAGCTTACAAAAAGCTTAACAAAAATCTTCGAAAATCTGCTAGTTTCTTTTCATTTTCTGGGACTACACCTTTTCAGCTGTGCAATGCCCTCTTCCAACTTGCTTCTTTTTGAACGATATTCTGGCGGCTCCAAAGAAAAGGGTGTGCTGCAAATCCAAAGGTATAGAATTCCCACAGGTACTTCCGCCACTGTTACTACTTCCACCACTGTTGCTACTGCCACTACTAATAATAACGATTTATGAGATAAGACTTGTCCACTGTTTTCTAAATAACAGCACCATTCGCTTGCCCGGAACCGCAACCAGTGGGCAATTTCGATCAACAGTGACACCGAGACAGACATAGTTATTTGGTTTAGACATACAAGTGTTTACAAGTGGTTAGAGGATTCTACTACTACTATGGGCTAGAGTTACTATGGGCTAGAGTTACTATGGGAGAGTTACTGAGGTGTACGGGCCAAAGATATACACAGTGGAACGCTTATTACCTTACATACGGAACTGCTCCCATTTCCTCGGTGTAATCTGCTGACCTGGGCCTATCCCTAGTCCAAAACGGGAAAACATTGGAGGCAAACGACTCTAGATTTCGGTCACCGGAATCGTCATATTGCCCAACAATCGAATCTCAACCTTTTTCATTGAAGTCGTCTTTTTCATTCAAGTCACCTTTTTCAATCAAGTCACCTTTTCCATTCAAGTCCCGCTTTTCACCGATTTCCCGCTTTCCACCCGAGTGACGCATTTTCTGACTCGAATGATTCTGAACCTTTTCTTTGATTTCGCCTGGACGCAACAAATAAATGTCTACAGAAGAACAAGCGACGTTCAGAGCCTTGGAAGGCTCGCCCATCAAAATCCCACCCGTCAAGGGATGTGGGCCATTCGTCACACAAGGATGGAGATTGGCGACTTTGGAGTCGAGGCCCAACTTCACTTTGAAAGGCTTTCCGGGCCAGGTTTCCTGGAAAACCAACAAGTTTTGGAAAACCCCAAATATCTTGGTGACGTTCCGGTGAACAACGCTCACCGTTCCATTTTCAAACTCAAGGGTGGGGACATCGGGCAAATGGTCTACATGAAGACAAAGAAGGTTGGCTTTATAAGTTGCAATGTAACAGAGCCGTTGAAACTTCCCATTGACCTTGGCATAAAAGTGCCGAGGTTCTGCCCAGCCAATGCCAGCGAAAACAAACCCCAAGAGAAAAAGAGATACATTCATTTTGGTTTGGGTTTTTTATTGATGAGTTGATCAAGGTCCGCTTTTGTTTACTAAACGCTTTGGTACTTGGTCTTTTGATCTTTTGATCTTTTGATGATTTTATGCTTTTGATGATTTTGATGGTTTGATGTTTGATGCTTTTGTCAAGAGATTTCGGTGCTTCCTTTTGGGGATATGCGGGATCTTGGGTGGCTTTTATAGGCCAATCTCTGGACATTCCGAAGGCGTGACGAAAAACATTCTTTCCTTTTCTTTTAATGGATTTTGGGAACAATACCCTGAAAAACGGGAAAAAAAAAACGGGGGAAAAAAAACTGGGGAAAAAAAAACGGGGAAAAAGCGGCCAGGTTTAATTGAAAAGGAAGGAAAAGGGGGGGGGGGGAGGATAATTTACTTGTCTTGGAGGCCTGCACTCAGAAAAACACAGGCAATAACCCGTTTGAAATGCTTTCCACGTGCTTCTTCCACGTGATTCCTTTTCTTGTTGGTTTTGCCCAGAGACAGGGTACCATTTTCCGGTGATTTCATTGGCTGAAATTCATTGGATTCATTTCTTTGGCTTGAGAAATGTAATTCCTTTGAAATAGACTTCCGCATCCGGCTCAAGTGTCCCTACCATGTGCAATGTTATATGAAGGAATAGAAACCCTGTTTCAGCCTATTGTCTTTTTCCTTTCCATTTTTCTTAACCTGCTGCTTTTGGTTTTGCTTTGGTGTCTTTTTTTTATTGGTGGTTTTCATGTGTATACTGCCGGGATGGCTTATGTGCAGGCCACGTAATTCCGTCACCATAATTCCTGGCTTATATGCAAGATAATCAATTTCGACAGCATAATTCCTCTATTTCTGCATCTAAATATAGACTCTGGGAAAGAAGGTTTTAGCCCAATTATCAGAGTGACGGTAAAATTCCGGCCATTCGAGTTGGTAGTATGCGTCCTGCAGGTAAGCGGATCACGTGGATTACAGGATACAGGATACAGAATACAGTAAACCAAAACATTACATTAAAGATTCACAAAACGTAATAACATTCCGTACTTGCACGCAAACACTAGACATTAGGCACTAAGTTATTTGTCCTGAAACTATACTGTGAAATTATTCAGTCACGTGTTTTCAAGTCATGTGATTTGATTCGCGTGATGTCAATCACGTGACCTGCGGCCACGTGATCGTCAGAGACGCGGTTGCGCGTCACACACGTGACCCTCCATCACCGCACATAAACAAACACCTACAATACCCATCCCCAGCATGTTCTCCCTCTCGTCGTTAGTGGGCTCTTCACGGCCCGAGCGAGGACTCGAGTTTACGCCCATCGGCCGGCGTGCGGCGCCTAATCCTGCACACGCTGCCGTTCTGGGCCGAGACTCCCCCTTCGACCCTTCCTTTGACCACAGCTCCGATAGTTCAGACACTCTCCATTCCATGAGCTTCAACGGAGTGTCTCCCGGGCACCGGACGCCCTTCCCCGAAACAGTCCGGGCTCCCGAGGCCAATTTCCGGGCCAAAACGCTTTTGGGCTCGGGCTCAAATTCCATTCTGGATCTCCAGGCGGAAAACAAGGACCTTTCGGGCGAAAATTATAATCTCAAGGTGGAAGTGGCCACGCTCACCAAGATTTTAAAGCAAACGCCGCCCGAACTCCATGATTTGGCGTCTGAAAATGTGCACTTGAAGCAGGAAATCGTCAGGCTTTCCAACCAGGTGCAGGAGGTTTCCCGTGCTCAAGATTCCGCTGGGCTGGATGCTAAACTCCAGGAAAAAGAGTCTCAGATTCTGAATCTCCAGCACAGGATCCAACAGGCCCAAAATGAGTTCCGGACGCCGCCGGAATTGCTTGAACAACTTGAATTCCTTAAAGGGGAGAACCAGAAGTTGATTCGTCGGTTGGAAGCCGAGAGAACTGCCGAGAAACCCACTTTTTCTCCCGGAAAAATGGGTGTTTTGGAGTCTGAAAACAATGAGCTTAAAACAGAGCTTTATAGACTTAAACAACAGGCGTTGGAGGTGCCTAAAGATACCCAGGCCCGAATAGAACGAGCAGAACAACAAGCTCGGGTGCAAGCACAGCAAATCGACGATTTGAATGAGGAAATCCGGTCGAAATCCGCTGAAATCAGGGCCAAGTCCGCTGAAGTCATGTCCAAAGTGGTTGAATTAGAGACAATTAAAAGTTCCACGGGTATTCAATCGCCAACCGGAACCAGTTTGGAGAGAGAGCTTGAATTGGAGCAACTCAGGCACCAAAATGAAGCTTTGAAGCAGCAGAATCGGGAGATGAAGCAACAAAATCTGGAATTCAAGCAGAAACTTGAAGAGCAGAGGAGAGAGGTGGGCCGTCTCATGCAGGAAACCGAACAATTGTCCCGAAGCCGGACTTCAGAGGACAACCGGAAAATGGAGGCAACTCTCAGCGAGCTCCGGAATGCCCAAAGCGAATTAAGACAAAAAGAACGCTTGATTCGGGATCTTCAGGAAGATAAAGAAAGCGAGATTGCTCGTATGCAGGCGAAAATGGCCTCTCTCCGTCGAGATGTGGAGGCCAAAGACGAAGAAGAAGCCGCTTTGAAAGCCCAGATCCGGACTTTGCTCAATGAACGCAGCGTGGGCGTGTCTTCTGCTTCTGTGCAGCACTATGAAGCCCAGCTTGACCAAATGAGGCTAAAACAGGACAAATTGGGCCATGAAATCCGCAATTTGAAGGACGAAAATGCCGCTTTGCACGATGAATTGTACCTGAACAACGTCTCCAAGCGAAAAGAAAACTCCGAAAAGCACCAGGCGGAGATCGCCGAGTTATCTGACAAATTGGCCTTCTACGAGAAGGAATATGATCTTCTCCAGGATGCCATGGAGGATACCGAAAAGGCAAAAGAGCAATTAAAAGCTCAGAATTCTCGGTTGGACGATGAGCGGGCAGCGCTTCAGGTGGAGCTAGAATCGGCCAAGTCCAGGCTCCGGAGGCTCGAGATGCAAGAGGCCCAAAAGGTCAACGAATCGGCGATTTTCGAGCTTGAAGATGCGCATAGAAAGAGGGCTCAGGCGGAGCAAAGACGCATGGCTGCCCAGAACGAAGCCTTGAGTCTTCAAATCTCCGAGCTTGAGAAGAAATTGGCCCAGAAAAGCCTGCAAACCGGCCTTGACGAGCTCCGCCGCTCGCTTGCCCGCTTCCAGATGCAAGTGTCCGATAAGGATGTAGCTTTGGCCGAAAAAGAAGCGGTATTGGCCGAAAAAGACCGGGCTTTGGAGCAGCTCCGGAAGAGTATTCGTGAAAAGGACGAGTTGACCGAGGCTTTGGAGGCCCGAATCCGGGACTTGAACATGGACTTGAACAGGGACTTGAACAGGGATCTGGGTAGGGATCTGGGTAGGGACTTGAACAGGGATCTGGGTAGGGGATTGAGCCGAGGAGATCTGGGAATGAAGGCCGATTATGAGTACCAGATCCGGACATTGGAGCTTGAAAACGAGCGGTTGCGGGATTTGAAGGTGGAAAACGAGCGGTTGCGGGATTTGCTTGAACGGGAAAGGATGAAGGATTTGAGAGTCGAAAACGAGAGACTCCGAGAGTTGATGGCTGAAAACGACAGATTGAGAGAGTTCAAGGAATCTGAACGACTCCGAGAGTTCGAGGCTCGACGCTCGCTTAACTTCATCGAAAGCGACAAGTCCCGGTACGACAGTGACATGCGCCAGAAAGAGGAGCTTCAAAGAGCCCAATTCGAGCTTGAAAACCTTCGCCAAGTGCAGTTGGAAGTGGAAACTCTTCGTAAAGAGCAGGTGGACAATGCTCGAGTCCAACGGGATCTCCAGGACGAAATCCGGTTCTATAAGACCAAACTCGACACGCTCATGGACTCGGATTCCGCTGTGCAGCCTGTTATTGCCCTCTTGGAGAGTGAGGTCGACAATTACAGGCAACAGAACAAGGAGTTGAACGAGAAGTTGGACCAGCTCCGAGACAAAATGGAGGCCACCAACGACGCCATGTTGCAGCGAGAAAAGGCCCAGTTGTGGGCGGAAACCGACCAGGAGAGAAAGGCTCTTCTCCAGGAGCTTCAAACAGCCAACCAAAGACTCCATGGGGAAAAAGCCCGGACCGAAAAGACCATAGAGTCGTTGGAGGAGGACTACCGAACCTTAAAGGCGGAGAAAAACCGGTTGGAAACCCGGACCAAGACCTTGGCTCAGGAACTCAGCAAGACGTCCCGGCACTGCACACGGCTCGCCAACCGGATCCACGAGCTGGACCAGGCCAAATCGGAGGATATCAAGGCCGAAAAAGAAGCCGATGAGGCCAGAAGGAGGATGGGCCAGATGCAGGGCGAAATCGACCAGTTAAGTCGAAGTCTAGCCGGATCCAAGATCCAGGCCAAAGAAGGGCGAGGTGTTAAAGAAGAAAAGGGCCAAAAGGAACGGGCCAAAGTGGAGGCCCGAGTGTTCCGCAACGAATGCAACTTCTTCAAGGCCAAGTTGTTCGATATCAACCTCAAGTGCAACGACTTGGCGTTGATGAACACGTTCATGGTCAATGCCATCAAAAGCTCCGATAAGCTGATGAAAAACGATTTGGTCAAGATGGCCCAGTGTGGCATTTATCCCGACTACAACTCCACCACTTCCAAGCCCAAGCTTACCATGAAGTTGCTAGCCACGTTTGTGTTGAGTCTGGTCAAAATGAAGCGAAGAGCAGAAAAGGCCCGGGCCAGGGCTCTCAAGATGAGCCAACTCCGGATGGAAATCGACCGTGATCGGATCACCCTCATTGCCGAGTCCATCTGAAGAATTTTAATCGTGTATTATATGTAGAATAGAATCTTTGGTAAAGTTGCTTGGTGGAGTAGATTGGTGGAGTAGATTGGTGGAATGGAATGTTTTTGGAATAGATTTTTTGGTGGGATTTTAAGAGACGGGATCGCTCTTTTATATACCTTTTCTGACTGCACCCTGGCGATTTGCAGCCACCATCCATGCAGGAGTGCGAGGGGGGCAGCCAAGTATATAAGACCGCGGATTCCGCCCTTTTCAAGTCCTTTTCAAGCCCTTTTCAAGCCCTTTTCAAGCCCTTTTCAAGCCCCTTTGAAGCCCTTTTTTTCTGCAAAAAATACTGAAGTTCTTTTAATTTTATGGATGTTCCTATGGTATCAGCGAATTAAGGTCCAAATCCAAGCGTGGAATTCTTTCTCGTGAATTTTATGACATTCTCTTTGAGGCATACGGAAAGAGAACCGCTCTAGACCATGTGGACAAAGTGATAAAGGAGATGAGAGCATACCTGATTGAAACGTCTTTTGATGTCTACACTAATGCTTTCACCAGTTGCGTGGATTGTTCTTAAGACCATGAACAGGCCGTGCAATTGTTTGGCCTGATGAAATTTATTGAAAGCAACTGATTATCAAAACATCATCGTGTTATATGTTAACAAAGACGACGTGAGAAAGCATAATTGCACCAAAGTTCACCAAAATCCACCAAAATTGCACCAAAATCCATCAAAATCGACCATAATCCGCCAAAACTGCACCAAAATCCACCAAAATCCACCTAATTGTGGTGGAACCTTGGCATTGTATGTGCATGGAAAAGAAATTGACAATACAGGAATTGTCGGAGAATGACATGTCATCGGAGTCTTTTAAGGGGGAATATTGAATTCCGAGGAGAATTCGATTAAATTTATTCCGAGGAGAATTCGATTAAATTTATTCCGAGGAGAATTTGATTAGATTTATTCCTCGAACTCTTCCGGAATAGATCATGATCCAGGAATATTCAGGAACCAGGAAGAACAAGGAACAAGGAACAAGGAGCAAGGAACAAGGAACAAGGAACAAGGGCCACGATGATTCGACTGGTCGGACAGATTAGTGGAAGAAACATTCGGGAGTCTGGAAGGGCATGCCACAGGCTTGGGCTGGATGGATCAGTTTCCTAGGATTCTCCTGTTTGAACTAAGAAATGATCCCAATTGCCGGTTTCTGAATCTTTACAAAAAGATCCGGATCTTTACCAAGAAATGATTGATGAAAAAATTGACTTCACTCAAAGCTCTATCGTTGCTCTTGCCAGGGGATTCTTAACTTTTGTGCTAAGAACGGGGACTTGACTTTAGCAAGCGCAGTCTATCATCAGTTGAATTTCTGAATGCAACCAGTGCCAGATCTTTTGGTTCCTCATGTTGCCATATGCCAATAGTACTGTGGCTATGCCAATGGTACGGTGGCTGGAACCTCGACTTAAAGGGTTCCTACAACTAACTTCCATGATAATGGCAAGATTTTCAGATCGATCTTCAGATCAAACATGTTAGACAAAACAGATCTTTCAGTATTTCTGGATTACCCAAAACAGGCAGACCTCTTTTGACCTACTTTGACATCCTGTTCCGTGGATCAGTTACTTCCGTGGATCAGTTACTTTCGGAGTCAATTGCCATTATGGCCCATGTCTTATCGGTAAAGAGTGAGCTACCAATGCTAATATGATCACAGACTGGAACATTATTGCTCGATTCGGAACTCTTCACTCACTTGGTTACGGGAATTCAAGATCAAGTCATACTCTGATTTACTTCGGACCGGAAACAACTAGACAACTGAAAATACCTAGAGAATAACTGGGTTTAACTGGGAAATGGGAATAACTGGGTTTTACTGGGAAATGGGAATAACTGGGTTTTACTGGGAAATGGGAATAACTGGGTTTTACTGGGAAATGGATATGACTGGGGTTTTCCGGAAAGAAACGGAAGAGATTGGGGGATAACTGGTGACTGGAGAACATGAACAACGAGGAAGTAATACCCATAATCGCCGGTTTTAAAACATGGATGAGTCAAACTCCAGTGTCCGTCAAAAAAGGAGGTGATAAAAAAGACTACCAAGGCGATGAGAATAAGACATAAGACAGAAGACATAAGACAGAAGACAGAAGACAGAAGACAGAAGACAGAAGAGAGAAGAGAGAAGAGAGAAGAGAGAAGAGAGAAGAGAGAAGAGAGAAGAGAGAAGAAGGTATCATGTAGAGCTTTGGAGGTTGGATAATTTGTCCAAATTAGGAGCTTATTCTGGCCTTGATTTTAAGTGCCGTATCTTTGTATCTAGTTTCGGTTTCATATTTAGTGATATGGAAGGATCTCTAATATGGAAAGTTTCCTAATGTTTTCATTATAATTGGTTAGCGAGTGATTATCAAAAATAATATTTGGGATGGTGAGCTGAACAAAAAGATTGCAGCACCACAATTTCACACATGGTCTCCCACTGCATTACTCACTGTGGCCCTAAGTGGCTTGACTAACGTTGATCGGACGGGAAACAGTATTTTCCACTTGGTATGGCCGCAACCGAAAGATAAATTTTGTGGTTTACTAGACCTAAAGTGGTTTAACATTACCCGGGTTATCAAAGTATTAGGAACTTTATGCATGGACATTGTCAACAGAGACGAAGGCCATGCTGCATATATTAGAAATGTACCATTTTTACAGATACCATTTTCAAATTTGTATTCCAGATACCATTTTAAATATGTATTCCAGATCCCAAGAATCCGTTCGGCTGTCTATCAAGATAGCTACTCCATCCACACAGTAGATCGACCTATCGCATGATTCGAGTGATGGGGGTCTGGAACTTCTCCAGCGACGGCTGGCGTGACTTGCCGATTCGAGGGGTTTGCACCGGAGGCTGTGCCGGCATGGAGTAGCTGCCACTGGAACGGACCTTATAGTTGAACGTATGATTGGCCAGCAATTCCTGGGCCCAAAGGTCATCCTGCAGAACGTCCGGGTCCGGCACGTCCAAATTGCGTTCGTTGGCCATGAACTCCGGTAGGCTTGTTTCAGCAGCATGGCCTGCCGCATGGAGCGAGGCAAGGATCGAAGCATCGGGCTGGCGGGTCGTTATGCCCTCGATATTAAGATCATTCCAAACTTGTCGTTTAAGCTGGTGTTTGTTCTTATGAACTTTGGCACCAAACATCGTCAGGCTTAGCGGAATGGCATCGTCTTCCTCGAGCATGAAATGAGGGAACATGTTGCTGGTCTCCTCAAAGAGCCGCGTGGTGTCGATGTCATTATACGGAATGTCGTAATCCTTCCAGTCCTCGATGTACTGCGCCTGGTTGTACGTGTTGAAGTGGATGTACAGGTACAGGTTATCTCTAGACATGGTACGTTGTGAAACAGAAACAGTCCAGTCGCACTCAAAAAAGCACTAAATCCACTTCTAAATCCACTACTAAATCGCACCATAAATGCCCCAATTCGCACTGTCAAAAGTGCCCCAATTCGCACTGTCAAAAGTGCACCAATTCGCACCATTAAAAATGCACCAAAAATGCACCAAAAATGCACCAAAAATGCACCAAAAATGCACCATAAATGCCCCAAATCGCATTGCGTATTCTAAAATATAACATCATCCAACTAAACCAAACCTCCACTACAAACCATAGTAGATGCATGTAACAATGAGAGATTCTATACTAAAACCCCCTTTAAATATATTTATTCTACAATTCGGCTTGAATTAATTAAACCCGTACCACCATCTTTAGATAAAGTATCATTACTAATATATTTACTGAACCATAAATATATAAATAGGTCTGATCTAGTGATTAATAATTTTAGATTAATCAAGCTATAGCCATAGATATATGACTATATGGTAAAAATCCATTGAGCCAATTATTTACGCATCTCTTGAGTTTCTGACAAAAATGTGTAGAATAGATCGCACTATCGCACAATCAAAAAAGACCTTAAAAAAATGCACTACTAAATCGCATAGGCAAAAATCGCACTATATTTAGCCACTATACTAATATAAGCAGTAATATAAGTAGGAGCATAACTATAAACCGCAATACTTCAACGGTGTAATGGTGCTAATCCCATTTTAAAGAATAATGCTATTAATAATATATCAAAATATGTATTAAGATTATTATTGCACCATCAAAAGTGGCACTGTCAAAAATGCAAATTGTCCTTCTTCTACCGTATCCCCAGGTATAATAACTGATTCATATTCTATGATTTCTCCTTTTCCTGATGCAAAATCCACATGCCCATGAATAATGGTTATGACTCCTAGACTTTAATGATTTAATCGTTGAGGCATTGAGTTTAGGAACTGATGTGAGCACTGATGGTGAGCACTGATTGTTATGAGCACTGATGGTTATGATTCCATCACCCTGGACTGATGCTTTACTAAAGTAAATCCGTACAACAATATCCAATCCAACAGTATATAAAGTGATTTAAATATACCATTTCTCCCTTATATATTCATCATGTATATAAACAATTGGGCCTTGCGACTGCAGACATGTCCACCATAGAGCTGCCGTGGTCCAAGGGTCTGGTAATACATGCATCAATCCATTGTTGAATCAGGGAATTACGGTACTTGGTACCTCGGAAATGGCTTGTTATATTTTTCCTGCTGTTGATCACGTGACTTGCTCAATTCCAATGCTGGGCTCAAAAAAAGGGGCGGGGCTCAAGAAAAAGTGGGCGACGGCGTCCTTATATATGTTGCGGTGCGGGGGTGGTTGCAAATCGCGCAGTTTCAGGAGGCGACCTCGCAAAGAATATAAATAACCACTCCCCCCTCAACAGCTGTCTACTAATACAGTATACTGACTACATTCTATTGTATATTGTCTTCAGTATACTGACTACAGTCTACAGTCTACAGTCTATTGTCTATTGTCTATTGCTTATTTCCTAAGGTCTACAGTCTAGTGGTTCTGTCTACAGTCTACTATCCACTGTTGCGGGAGTCCAATTGATTATATTGGTGGCTGAACGGAGTGCTTCTGGCCAGAAGGTGGTTGGGTTCCACGATCTTCATGGCCATTTTTCAGTGGAAAATAACACGAAATCAGGAAGATTCAGAATTTCGGTCAACAATAGGGCCATTTTGAAATCATCAGTTTCGTCGTGGTGTTTGTTGGGACACTACAAAAAAAAAAAAAGAAAAGGTTTTAGCCCAATCAAAAATCCCATGTGCTTGTGCTACTCTCCACCTTTTTTTCTCCCCGTTTTTTTCTCCACCATTTCCATCACTCTCTTATGAATATTGACTTGATCTCGTTGATCACCCCCAATGCCTGCTCCGACCGTAAATTGACCTTAAAGTCACTATGGGAACAAAACAAAACAAAACGATCTTTTCGTGAATGTTCATGTTTTATGGAGGGGGACTGCATATAGAGCCGCTTCTCGGGTCGAGTTTGGGTCGGGTTTGGGATAACCCTAAAATACTATCCAAATACATATCCTGGTTAAGGAATACGGAATAACACATGGAAAGTAGGAGATAAAATCCGGAGATGAGTGTATTCTTTGTTTTCTTGAATCGAGGGTATCCCGAGGGTATTCCGAGGGCCGCGCACCCGTACACCAGACAAGGTCAGCAGAAAAAGGCCCAACGCAAACACCCGTTTTTTCCATCGTACGATGATATAAATTAGTGTTTGGGAATGCTGGAATTCCGGAGACGCTCCCTGTTTCTTAGGAACTTTAAAAATAAGGTGTGGGCGGTTTTACCATGGGTCGCCTCACCAGGGTTCCAGTTCCGAGGGCCCAGTTCCGAGGGCCCAGTTCCGAGGGCCCAAAAAAACAAAGACCACTATACAGTTATACAAAGTGTTCTGAAGTGTTCTGAATGTTCTGAAAGAAATAGCTTTAAGCAGTTCATGGCCTTTCAAATACATCCAAGTCTTGGGAAAATCAGCTTAAGAAACCCGAAACCCGGTAAGTAATTTTGATCGCAGAAGATACCCGTCTGTTCACGGCCGCAAATGATACACCCATGGTTGCAAAAAGGTACGGGTCAATACTATTACAAGTGGGACCCAAGAACAGAAAAGTCTTATTAACAAAGGTATACCACTTTGCTAAGGCAGCAGAAAACCTTTTCTCCCCAGATGCTGCAATAAAAGAATTCCCTACGGATCTGCCAACTCCACCTTTCTCCTTGGCTATAAACACTCAATTCCCACAAATCCTTCCACTCTTTCCCACACCAAAGGCACTCTCCATAGGTACACAAATTACCACCACAGTTTCTGCATGCACACCTTGCTAGATAAATATAGTTAAGATTGTTGCTTTCCGTGAGATAGCAACAATACAGAAAATTCGTAAAAAGTGGAGAATATGGTTTAGTTTCAGGGGAAAATTATATAGAAGAATTAAACGTAAGATTTGGGACTATATTTGGAAAAATGTGAATGATTTTAGTGTGGTTTTAGGAGTTGAGACCCGGTACTGGATGGGTCGAAGCAACTGTGGCTTGAATGCAAAACTGAGCCTTGGAGAGAAAATATTACCTCCAGAGATGACCAGGACTTTTTCCTAGGAAACACAAGGCGGATTCCGATTGACAGTCCTCATACCAGAAACGGAAGGCACGTTACTCTATGTGAATGAAAAGAATCCTACAATTGAACAAGAGGAAATCCGGAAAAGGATTCAAGTCTATCGGTTACAAGAACAAAGCCAGCATGGACGACCAAAAGTTAAGGATATCATTAGAGGTATCAGGAACCCAGATCAAACAACAGAACGTAACGATAGCGTGACAAAGTTGGCAAAGATTCCTCCCTTCTGGTAGTTTGACTAGCTCAAATCTATCTTGGTCAATACACAGCAGAGGATCTTGAGCACCCTCTCCACCACCAGTGGGTGTTCATACAAAGAGGAATTGGGATTGGGTCACGCAGGAGAAGACAAAATAGAGAGAAATGGAAGAGAAATGGAAGAGAAATGGAAGAGAAATGGAAGAGAAATAGAAATGTATACAATGGTACTGTTCTATAGTGCTACAGTGGAGTCTGTCTGGATAGAATTAGAATGCTGATTATGCTGCGGCTTGCACACAGAGCAGCTCGAACAATAGAGGCTTGGGCTGCAAATGCTTTTCGTCGTAATGGGAGGTTTTCACCATCTTGAATGCTCCTGTTCCGATACTCATGGTCTGGCCCAAAATGATGCACTCGGAGACTCCCTCGATCTTGTCGTTTTTCATGTAAAACGAAGCATCGAATAAGTGGTCGGTTGTTTTCTCGAAAGATGCCAATTGCAACACCGAGTCCCGCATCTTGGAAAGTCCAAACCGCGTGATTCCCAATACTTCTCCCTTATACGTCATCACGTCTCCCAACAACTGGATGTGTCTGGGGTCCACACTCATTCCGTGCTTACTCATGGTATAGTCGATTTCACCAATGATGGACGACCGAGCGGCCTCGATTCCAAGCACCTCGTACACCTCCAAAATGTGGTTGGTGCTTGTCTTGGTGCCCACCACTCCATCGGTGCTCATCACCTGTTTGAGCCCGTACCCTTCCACCAAAAGCTCTTTTTTGTTGTCGTCCTTGATGTTGATCACTGCTCTCGAGATATCCGAAAGTCCCTTGATCACCACATCCGGAAGAGCTCGTTTGAGCTGTTGCATGCGGAAAAAGAGCAGGTTGTTGCGCTCGTGGCTCTTATAGTCGGAGATGGCCGTGCGGGCCAAGCTCTCGCTCTTGCCTTCCCGAAGCGTCACCAACACGTTGATACGGTCCTTGCCATAAACTGAAACCTCGTTGTTCATGATCTTGAGCTTGGGCGCCATCACCAATGCTTGCCGGATATTATCCATCGTCAACTCCAACTGCAACTTGTCAATGGTCTTGGTATCGATCTTGATGGAAAGATACGCCATGTCGTTCTTATACACGTCCTCGATGTAAAAGGCGACATCTCGAAGAAGAGTCTTTTCGATCCGGCCCTTGACCACTCTGGCGGCCACCTCGTCATCATCATTGACCAAAACAGAGTTGATGATGGGCGTGGAAATCACTTTGGCGGCATTGATGATCTCTTTAATACGAGGCACACCAAGCGTGACGTTCATGGATGCCACACCGGCAAAATGGAAAGTCTTCAACGTCATCTGGGTTCCGGGCTCTCCAATGGAATGGGCCCCAATGGCTCCCACGGCCGTTCCGGGCTCCACCTTGGCCTTGACGTATTTATAGAGACACTGCTCCATGAAGCACTCCACAGCTCTCTGAGATACCTTAGCAAGCTGGTGCACGGCATTGGCCTTGACTGCATCCTCGTCCACGAGCATATCGTCCAAGACTTCGATTTTGGACATGAGAGGCTGCAAGCCCTTTTCCTGTCTCAACCTGGCCACACGCGTGGCTTTTTTGGTCACGTACTCCCGGATAGACCGGTAGAACGCCCGCTCGGCATCTTTCTGGTCGATATATTGTTCCTGGTCGCCAATCTCAGCATCAATCTGTCTTCCCAAGTTATCATACCTGGTTAACCGTTGCTCCAATGGCTGCAACACCTTCTCCACAATCTCCAAGATCTGGTAGGGGTACAACTCGGGATCGGAGTTGTCAAAGGTGACATTCAGCGCATGTTCCCATTGTCGGTTGAAGTTGACGGGCTGTGCATCACCCTCCATCTCCATGGGGTCCAAACCATCTCCTCCATAGGTGAACTGCACAATACCATTGGACGAGTTTCTCACGGTATTGTCGTACGATGCAGACAAGTCCTCCAAAGACTTCATAAGACGTCGGGACATATAACCTGTTTCGGCCGTCTTGACTGCCGTATCCACCAAACCCTCTCTTCCGGAAATGGCATGGAACAAGAACTCGGGCGCAGTCAACCCGGAGTAAAACGAGTTGGAAACAAAACCTTTCGATTGCGGCGACTTGGAGAACTTGGTGAAGTGTGGCAATGACCGGTCCTGGAACCCATCCGGCACACGGTTTCCCGAGATGATCTGCTGTCCCACAACAGCCACCATTTGGGACACATTCAAAGTGGAACCTTTGGAACCACACGTGGCCATAATAAGTGGAGCATTCAACGGGTCAAGTTCCCGAATACACACTTCTCCCACTTCTTCTCTGACCTTGGACAATAACCCTCCAATCTTGGCCTCCAAAGTCTCCTCTTCATTGCACCCGGGTTGCGTCTCCAACTTGCCTGTATCGTAGAGCTTGATCAACTCGTCACACTTGGCGTAGGCATCCTCCACCATGACCTCCTTCTTGTTCCTCAAGTCGGAGCCCGGCGTGACGTCATTAATTCCAATGGAAAAGCCCCGGTCTCCCAAGTACCGAGCACACAACTTGGCCATTCTGTTCATGGCAGTGGTGGCTGCATCCGGGCCGTAATCTCTCAAGATCGTATAAAACACCGAGTGTTTCTTTCCGTCTCCAAGCGTAGACTTGTCCATAACTCCACTTAAGATCTGTGAGCCCCGGATCACCACATACCCATCGTTGGGCGACATCTCCAGCGGCCAGTGGCTCTGTTTGGGAGGGTGGAACGTCTTGTTCTTTGCATCCACGTTGATCACCACATTGGATTTTTTGTTGGGCCGAATCAAAAGCGAAAACACTTGTTTTCCCGTCCAGAGAGCCACCGGCTTAAATATGGCCGGCGCAGGAATGTCAAACTGGAGATGTGCATCCGACATCATGCATAAGAGTTGGGATAACTCCGCTCGCGTGAAGAACGTATCCTTATGGGAAATAAGATATGAACCCGTGATGAAATCCTGCGTAGCAGCAATGATGGGTTCGCCCGATTTCGGGGTCAAGAGGTTATTCTTCACGCCCATCAAGTTAATGGCCTCGGCCCGGGCTTCCTCGGTTTGAGGAACATGCAAGTTCATCTCGTCTCCGTCGAAATCAGCATTGTATGGAGTGCACACACACTCGTTCAACCTGAACGTTCTCCAAGGCCGGATCTTGGCGTAATGTGATAAAATGGAAAGACGATGTAACGAAGGTTGACGGTTGAAAAGCACAACGTCTCCATCCTCAAGGTGTCTCTCCACCACATCACCAATGTGCAATGATTTGGCCAACTTGACCCTATCACCGAACTTTAAGTTCCGCTTGGCCACCTCGTTCTGTTTGAGCACGTAATTGGCTCCGGGGTGGACGGAGGGGCCATTTAAAATGACTTTTTGCAACTTCTGCCGGTTGTACCGGGTACATTTCTCCGGGTAGGTCAAGATCTTGGCCACACGGTCCGGCACCGCCACCTCATCGACGCGAAGATTGGGGTCGGGCGAAATCACCGTCCGTCCAGAGAAATCCACTCTTTTTCCCAGCAAATTTCCCCGGAACCGGCCCTGTTTTCCCTTCAACCGTTGACAAAACCCACGGATCGGTTTCGCCAGTTTGGCTCCTCCTCCCATGCCTCCCGGCATCAAAGCAGGGTTGGCCAGGTCCGAGTTGATGTACATGGCCACTGAAAGCTGCAAATAATCCCATTGTTCCATGAGGTTATTAATGGAAATTCCCTTCTCAATACCGGCCTTGATGAGAGAAGATGTCCACACAATCTCAGTCAATTTCACCGTCAAGTCGTCCTCGTTGGACTGCGCATCCATCATCACCGAAGGCCGGATACACACGGGCGGAGCAGGCAAGTACCTCCAGATATACATTTCCGGGCGGCCTCCACGGCCAGCATCAATGCCCAAGAGCTCGCAGTCTGCAGGAGCAATTTGTTTGAATAAGTTCAAGACCTTTAAAGGGTTCAAATCGTCCGAAGCCCTTTTGGCAAACTTCTCCACCTCCGGGTTCCGGGCAAACACATCGTCGAATTCCGCATCCCAGGCTTCTTTCTCCGGCACCAGCTTCTTGCCTATATACCGGAAAGTGTCATGAACAATCTTCAAAGCCGCTGGGCCTGCACCGGCAGCAGCTTTCTTGACCACACCATTGATGTGGTGGCATTTCAAACAACGCCGTTGTTTTTTGCACTGATCCAGGACTTTCTTAAGGATCTTCATGCGTCTTAAATTGTCGATATTGGGCCGTCTTAAATCCGCCACAAACGCCCGTTTGGTGCTTTCGTCAAGGAGAAACGACGCACAGTTCTTACAGATACACTGAAGCACCTGGATAATGGCCTTGAAATAACCCACATGAAACACCGGAAGAGCCAAGCGAACGTGGCCAAAATGCCCATGGCACGACGCCAAATTGCCATGGCACGTGGCACACTCCACGGCATTCGACAGAGAGCCCATACGGGTATCCAAAGCCCCTGATTCTCGGACCGTACGGCCCTTTTCCAAGTCATACAAGTCCCGCGTGGTCACCTCCACCTCGGACTGCGCCACGATATCCTTGGCGGAGAGCGCGCCGAACTCAAGGCCCTTAATACACTTGGGAGCTTCATCAATGACTACCTCTTTCATTGTGCGGAGTAGTGAGGAGTTTGGTGGGGGAAGGGGGGAGAGCGGTGCAGAGTATATAGTGAAGAGTGCGTAAGAGATGATTCAGGCGATGCTTTTGTTGCCGCGACACCCGTACCTCCCGATCGTTCAATTTTAAAAAATCCCATGCCCCATGCGCGCCACTCTCCACATAGTAAAGTGTCTCTCCACTGGCAACTCGCACTTGTCACCTACTTTTACTTCTTCCACCACTGGTTATACACTAGTCACAGAAGCCACAACAAAACCATACTTTTACCAAAAGCGGCAGTTTACAAAGCCACAGTTTACAAAACCATAGTTTATAAAGCCCAATATGTCTGAAGAAAAGAAGATCATCAAGACGTTGGAGGAGGACGACGAGTTCGAGGATTTCCCTGAGGACTCGCAGTGGACGGCGCACCCCAACTCCGCCCTTAATGCCGCCAACCTCTGGGAAGAGGACTGGGACGATGAAGATGGCAACGACGACTTTTTGGATAAGTTGAAGGACGAGTTGAAGAAGGCCCAGAAGTCCACGTGAGGTTTAGGAGTCAGCGCTGGATACAAAGTTGGATTAAGGATTGAAGGATTGGATTGAAGGATTCATTGAATCTGATTTCATTGGAGGAGAGAATCTGGTTCATCGATGAGATTGAATTGAAGGATTATGATGATTGAATATGATTGGATGGAAGGATTGAGTCTGGTTCATTGAAGGATGAAGATCATTGAAGGACGAAGATTATTGAAGGATTGATTCTGAGTTTATTGAAGGGATGAATCTGATTTCATTCAAGGATTGATTCTGGGTTCATTGAAGGATTGAGGATTGAATTGGCTCTGGTTCTGAAGAGCTCCGGTGGCGAATGTTTGGGAGAGTCCACACAAAAACTAGACTAGCCTTTTAGGTTCCTCCAAAGGAATTGGATTTCTGGATGGTTCCATGGGTTCTATTCTACGAATGGTTCTATGGATGATTCTTTGGATGATTCCATGGATGATTCCATGGATGATTTTATGGATAATTTTATGGGATCTATTTCTATGTTGCTTATGTGCTGGTTCACTTGATTGTGAGGGTGCTGAGTCACCAGTGGATCTACCGATCAGGCGGACGAGAGGTTAAATGGTGAGATGTCAATTTCTTTGAAAGTAAAGCGGCATTCTGACTGGATGTTTCCTTTGGTTCTATAACTAGAACTTACATTCTAAGGGAGAATCGGGAGAACTGAATGGTTGAGAAGTATACATTCTACTGGTGCATGTGGCTACTAACTGGACTGTCTTGATTGAGGATATACATCTACTCTTTGTATAGAGTGTATGCTTAGTCACCAGATCCAACTGTCCTATCAATGGATGTCATTACCCTGTTGATACTCCATACTTCAATGCCACGTACCATATTATTAACCATGGATCGAATGAATGGACCCATTAGAGCCAGTCAGTGGGGGGATTTTCATGGGTAGTTTCAGAGTGGAATAAAGAAAATATAAAAATAACTGTGATATTCATGGAAACCCGTACACTCAACCCAATTTTGATTTCTTGTCCTAATCGAGCTAAAGCCCTATTGAGCCCCAACAAGCCTAGACCACACCACCCTAAATTTTAAAAAAACCCAATTGTTTCTCTATGTCCTGCATAGAACAGCATGAATTGTATAAAACAAAAAATGTATTATAATTATTCAAAAGTCAATTCTTCAGATATTCTTTCCTGTACAAAGCTTAAGTATTGACACCAAAAGTCAAAAGCTATTGAGATTTTTTAAAGGCGCGCATTTTTCAACGGTCAAGAATTACTGCAAAAAATCGCGAACCAAAAACTATACAACAATCTTTATAGCTTTACCAAACTACAAACTACAAACTACAAACTACAAACTACAAACTACAAACTACAAAGTACAAAGTACAAAGTACAAACTACAAAACTTCATCTAATAATAGTCGGTAAGAGTGAGAGTTCTCATAGGTGAACGTTACTTAGTGAGGTTGGTGATTATGGATGGTGATTATGAAGTAAGCTTTTGTTCCATAGCTAGGCAGTGAGCATAACTAATCTATTATCAGCTTCTACCCTTTATAGGCAATGATAATGTACAGTATATTTTATTTCCATTATCTGTAAACTTTATAATAATTTTAATGAAGGATTTTGGATTTTAGGAATGATAATTTTTTTAATGGATGAAATTTTTGGGAAAATGAATTATAAATTTATGGAAGAGTGTCCTACTGTAATAGAGATAAATTATGGTGCGCGCTCATTGCTGGACCTTTTTGGTGCGGGTAGAGAGCGATGAAAATGAGCAAACATGACGTAAAAAAATTTAATTTCATTTGATTTGAAGGAAAAATTGGCTTATATTGGCTTATGTGCAGTCCCAACTTCTTGGGCCAGGATATTTAGGAAATTCAAAAAACCATCGACTCAACCGTGAAAATATGAGGTTCCTCCATATATCTTCAAACCTACCGAGAACTCGGACCTGGGGTAACACCCACATCTTCCCATAATCAATTTTTTGACGAAGATGACCAATCGATAACCAGGAATAAAGCAAGGTCATTAAAAATAAAAAAATGAATCATTTTTGTTCTTTTTTTTTTTTTTTAAGGATGTACGGGTGTCCCGGAATTGGTGGGGGACCCATGGTAAAACCGCCCACACCTTATTTTTAAATCTCCTAAGAAACAGGGAGCGTGTCCGGAATTCCAGAATTTCCGAACACTAATTTTTATAACCAAAACAAAGAAAAAAAGGGGTATTGCGTTGGGCCTTTTTCTGCTGACCTTGTCTGGTGCACGGGTGTGCGGCGGAGCAGTTCCGGGGGTGGAATTAGTGAGTAGAATTAATGAATGGACTTTTAATAGAGCACTAATACTACTGACTTTTACTAATACTACTAATACTACGAATACAACTATTGCTGATTATTACTACTATTACTACCCACTACTACTACTAATACTACTAATACTAATACTACTAATACTAATACTACTAATACTACTAATACTGACTATTATTAATACTGACTATTACTACTACTGACCACGACTGACTACTACTGACTACTACTGACTAATACTACCATATCTCCGTCTGTTCCGCCAGCACATCTGATAGAACAATTGGTACTGATAGAGCAATTGGTACCGATATGACATCTGATTGGCTGTCTGACTCATAGATGGACCTCCACACCGGAGTAACTGTTGGTCCATTCCTTTTGGCCAAGTTCAGTACTTCTATCATCCGATTGGTCGATAGGAAACCATTAGTAATCCAATTGTATGATGGGAACAAACCCAGTAGTCATTCGGATCTTAGGGTGTACTGGTGGTATAAACACCCCAGATCTTCCAGAGATATTCCAGTCGAAAACATGTCCACTTTCATCCATGTCGTGGGATTGAAATCATTCGACTCGAATGTCTTTTTTGCCAGCTGGGGATATGTCCAGAAAACATGTCTCTGTCCTCCCTTCCCAAAGTGATATAGTATACACTATACTGACTCTATCCTCTCCTGACTCTATTCAATTCTCTCGTTTTATACCAGGAGTATAAATATATGGTGCTTTAGTTTCCCACAGGAATCCAGCCAGATTTCGTCAGTCATATTGGTAGAATTAGTTAGTATAATAGTATAATGGTAATAGATAGGCTCTAACTTCTTTATGAAATTCTTCAACCAGATCACTTTTCGGCTGCCTTTTAATATTCCAAAGAGCTCTGCGTCAGTAGTAGATGTTGCTAGCGAGAAATATGAGTTCAGTTTTGAACAACGAGATCGGTGTTCCATCTTGCGCGAAAGTATTCAATACCGCGCAATACCGCGCAACAGGTTCTGAGCCCTGTTCGAAATCATATTTATATCTAATTCTTTATATTTATGTCTATTAAATCCATTGTGTTATTTTTATTTATGGGTCTAGGCTTGTATTTAGACATGGATTTGGATTATGATATTGATATAGATATGAATAGGATTTAAATATGACTTAAATATGGCTTAAATATGATTTAACCTGTTGCGCGTTATTGAATAAAATTTCGCGTAAGATGGAACACCTAAGACTTCTGTCTCAATTAACTTTAACAATATATATTCCAGTTTGGTGACTATGTCTCTTATATATTCATCTCTTGGTTTTTTTTTGGTGCTCTGCAAAATTTGGCTGTATGACCAAATCTCTGGCAGACCCGGCATTTATCTGGTCTTTGACACATCTAATTTTGGTTTCTTCTGGCGATAGTCTTTGAAGCCTTTCTTGTTCTGAACAGACATAATACTCATCGTGTTTTGTTCCTCTCCAAGAGTATCCCTCATTCCAGCAATATAAAATTTCACGGACTTCTTCGGATGTTTCTTTGGTAGCAAGTCCAATAATCTCCTTTTGGAGATATATTTCCAAAGCCTTTGATCTTCAGTGTTGCGTCATGTCCTTCCATCATGACCACAATAAAGAAAATTACCTCCTTCATATCTATGAAGTGAAAAGTCCTGAAGCCTTTTCCTTGGTTAACGTGTCAATGTTCTGCAATGTACACCTATGGTTTCCAATTCTTGGTGCTTGGTGCATGCTTTTCAAAGTATTCACGAAGTCCTTTGGTTGATCTTGACGTCACACTCCTGAGCGCACTTGCTTGCATGTGTCTTTGAGCAAATTCGACAATTGATAATTTAGATCTGCTTTTAAGATTGTACTTGGATATTCATTTAGATATGGATATGTGGATGGATTTAGACAAAGATTCAAATATGACTTTAGATATATTTCAGATATGATGAATAGGTATCTAGATATCGATTTATATATGGATATAGATATGTAGGCACTCATAAAAATATTCGTAACAATGCGGTGGGGGGGGACAAGGGTTTATATATGTTTTCGCGCATGCGCCCCCCCTCTTGAATTGCAGCCATTTAAATCGCGCATTATTGAATATATAAAGAGCCACACCCCCTCGCATTTTTCACAACCCCTCTTATTTCCAACCCTCCTTTTATTTCTACAGCCCCCTTTTATTTCCAAAACCCCTTCCAATGTACGGATATAATATATGGACCTCCCTACTCCTTAATAGTCTACGCCCCTTATAAATGGATCTATGTATTCAATATGGATATAGATATGGATTTAAATGTGGATCTATGTATTTATATAATTACTATTTAAATACGTTTTTTTGAATTAAATTGATTGTGTCTATTCAAATAAAAGTATAAGAAATATTGAATATTAGAGTTGGTGCAATTTTGTATGGCCAAGTTATGTCTAGTCGTGAGATTGCTAGTGCTGTGGAGTGGTCCATTTCTTCAGACACTTATAAATATTCATCGTCATTATATTATGGACCTAGTGTGCATACTGAAGCAGATCCCAGTACACCCTAAGCTTCATTAAGTAAGATTAGAGTGTGACGATTTTTTCTGTTGTTTAGAATAATGATGTACTGCATAATGCACTAGAGATGGTTTCACTAATTAACCATTAGGATCAAGTTTTATCGAGGCATTAGTGGAAGAGATACTCGTAGTGCTAGAGACGGCGACTACATGACATTGAAAGGTCACTTGAAAGTAATAAATGGACCGTGTACTGCATATAGTAAATGGAGTAAACGGTACGTTGCTCGCCACACACTCGATAAAAATGGCTGAAACTTGGCAAAATCTATTCTAGAAGGCATAACAGCTAGCCACTTAAATATTGGCTTGCTAATGTTGCTGGGGGCCCAAAAACCTACCCCAAGCGGACCTGCACATATAAAATATCCTGCAGATAATTACTTACTGTGTTACTAATTGTTTGTAGATTCTGCTGGTACGTATGAACCAGACAAAGTACTTTAGTTCCTGCTAGACTTATTACGTTCCTGTATGATCCGATAAGATAGTTTTGGCTAAGGCTATGGCTTCAAGTGTTTATATGCCGGACTGCGTCATCATAAACTGGATTTGGCCATGTTTGACTAGATCTACACTTACTGAACACTACATGACGTTACGAGTAGCACTGTTCTACCGTGCGGTAGTTCAGACTGGTTCGTGGTTGAATCTTGAATTAGACTTGAGTCAATGAATAGTTCGGATGAATCATTTTGATGTGCTCACCGTTGCAGATTCCATTTGTGGTGGGATTTTCGCCACGTATTACCATACGTTGGAGATGGGATTCTGGATCAGAATGTATATCCCTATACTTAAGCCCTGTTTTTCAATCCCTGTGTGTCAATCCCTGTATATGATACTTTGTATCTGAATGGTTTCACTTCCCTCATAAATTGATCTAGATCCAGATCATCAAGCTAGATATTGCCTAGATCCTCGTTGCTCCAAATGACTCGAGTATTTCTTGATCTCGATGATATGATCCATGATCCCATCAAGAGAGTTCCAGATCAATAAATCCGCTTGATCCGGTCATTTGGCCTCATCTCTTTTCTTGATCTTGACAAGATCCAGAGTACATAATCAGTTTTCGATTATGCGTAGAAGTTGACCGACTTCGACTTACGGGCCTGCACCTCGCCAATGGCCTCGACAAAGTCCTCGTGGCGGATAATGGACTTGCCGTTTCTCAAAGCAATCATTCCAGCCTCCACAGTCACGGCCTTTAACTGGGCACCGTTAAACTCATCGGTGGACCGAGCCAACTCCCTCCAATTCACCGAGGAACTGTCGCAGTTGAGCTTTCTGGCGTGGATCTTCAACACCGACTCACGGGCTTCTTCCGAAGGCAAGGGGAATTCGATTTTTCTGTCCAACCGTCCCGAACGCAATAAGGCCGGGTCGAGGGTATCCACACGGTTAGTAGCGGCCAAGACCTTGACGCGGTCGTCGGAGCCAAAGCCATCCAACTGATTCAACAACTCCAACATGGTCCGCTGCACCTCTCTGTCACCGGATTTGTCTGAGTCGAAACGCTTTGTTCCAATGGCATCCAATTCATCAATAAAGATGATGGTGGGGGATTTCTCCTTGGCAAGAGCAAAAGCATCACGCACCAACTTGGCACCATCACCAATGAACATCTGAACCAATTGAGGAGCCGCCAACTTCAAAAACGTAGCGCCAGATTGCGCTGCACACGCCCTAGCAAGCAACGTCTTTCCTGTACCCGGAGGCCCGTACATGAGAGCACCTTTAGGGGGCTTAATTCCCAAGGTCTTGAACTTCTCAGCCTGTTTCATGGGCAACACCACGGCCTCGATCAACTCCTCGATCTGTTTATCCAAACCTCCAATATCGGAGTAATCCTCGGTGGGTTTCTCGTCCACCTCCATGGCCTTAACCCGCGAGTCGTACTCGGAAGGCAACGTATCCAAAATAAGGTACGAATCCTTATTAACACCAATCAAATCGTTTGGTTTCAACGTCTCCGGCGCAACCAACCCAACAAGCGGCAAGAAAATCGTCTGCCGAGTCAGAGTCTTGATCACCGCCAGTTTCCCCAGTCTAGCTGCATCAGTATCAACATTGGCCCCTTGTTCCACAGCCTCCTTCTCTGCATCAATATTTAAGATCTCCACCACATTCCCAACCAAATACGGCAATTGCTTGTTGTTGTTGATTTTCTCCTGGTTATCCTTGATGCGCTCGGTCATGACCGCCTTTTCGTGCGAGAGACGCTGCGACTCAGAGTACATCACCTGGATGTCATTGTATAAGAGCTTTGTGCGGTTGATGATATCCTGCGTGGACGAGTTGGAGATCTCGGCTTGGAACGTATCGTCCTGGTCTAATTCCTCTAGTGTGGTCATGATAATGAAGTTGTGATTGCCACCGCGCTCTCCATTTCAGTGGGTCAAAAACCGCACCAAAACCCGCGCTAAACCCGTACACCAACCAAAGTCGCACCAAAAGCTCCAAAATTCGCACCAAAACTCCCCCCAAAATCCCTCTCTTTATATAGCGAAAGAGTCCGTACCTCTACCAAACTGGGCCAAAATCCTGAAATTCCACCATTTGGTGTTTTTTTTTTTTTTGATGTCATAAAAATGTAGCTGTAAATTCCTGAAGCTTGTAAAAAAAAAAAAAAAATATGCCTTTATGAGAGCCTTTTATGGTTAGGAGCCAATATTCTTATTTGGTCGAAACTAATAAAATTGGGACTGCACATAGCACAGCACACCTATCATACGTTACACCCTAAGATCCAATGGCTTTTTAAGGTCAGTTCCCTTTTCGAAGGACTGTGGTTGGGTCGGAATTGGGCTCAATCTGGGGTACGATTATGAACCCTGAGCGCGACGCGGCCGGAACTCCACCAGCTATACACCTTCAAAAACCCACTCGGCCATTAATTTGGACCCCGAAAAACGCCATTGGAATGTCCGGAATTCCAGCATTCTAACCAATCCATTTATATATTATTTGGAGCAAAAAAGAGGTGTTTGCGTTGGGCCTTTTTCTGCTGAGGTAGCGTGGTGTACGGGTGTGGGATCCAGTTCCAGTTCCAGTTCCAATTTCAATTCCGAGGGTGACATCGTTCCATGGGCTGAAAATTGTACTTCTGCTATTGACCGGCCTTATCGCGTAACCACAATACACCTCATGAGTTCCTGTAGTAATGGAGACTTTTTCCCGTACATCCGTACACCAAGCCAAAAATACCCAATAAAAACCCCATTTAGCCATTTTAATTTAAAGCTTTTTAAAAAAATCCTTTTTTTCCGTTTTTTTTTGCGGTTGTTTCATGGGTGTTTTACAATTGTTTCATGTTGATGTACCTGCATATAAACGCGCATTGAATACTACAGAATGCTAGCACACCCATTTACAACACCGACATGAGTAGACTGTTCCAGCCCAAACTCCAGTCGATCCCGTCGGTTCTGTATATGAGCCGGCCCCGCAACCCGCCCGACGGGCCCGAACATGATTTGCCTCTTCGGGAATCCTCCCCGAACCCCGACCCTTCGGTTTCGGGCCCGACCTCCGATTCACGTGCAAAACCCCCGTCCTTCCAACTCGACCCCCCGTTTGTCGCCAAACCTCGTGGCCATTCTCAAACAATTTCAAATGATTTCGAATTGAATGCTTCTAAAAATAGAACTTTTGCCGATCCCATCGATGCCGATTTGGTCTTGGGCGAACCTGACTTCCAGGAACCGCCAAGTCACGTGTCCCTCCCCACCAAAGAAACCGATTCAGCGATCCCACAAATGTTTTCCGGGCCATCTAAACCTTTCAAAAATATCCTGGATGGTGGAAATGGGGGTGCACGGGTTTTGGACGCCTCTATAGGTGATTCTGGTCAATTCAATGCCCCCACTCAATTTACTGAATCCACCAACTTCAATGAATCCACACAAATCCCCAAAAACGAGCCCCCAAAACCTGGTGTGAACGGTGTTTCAGGTTATAATGCTCACCAAGTCATATTCAAACCAACCCAGCCAATCGCAGCAGCTCTACCAGCCCTAGTGGCTATTCCTCTTTTGGTGAGCTCCAGTAACCTTTCGCTTCTGGCGCTTCTGGCAACTAAAGATAATTCGGTTTGGGCACGACTTGCCATGGCCCTTCTCCAGACTTGTCTACTTGTGGTGGCCACCCGTGGCGTTTGCAAGTATACGCAGAAAACAGCGGTGCTTGGCTCGGCCAGTTTTGCAGCCGCTGCTTTCCTGTTTTTCGTGGCGTGTCTGATCTTGCCTCATACTCGAACCGCCACGCTTCTTTTCTGTGTGTTTGTCAGTCCAGTGAACGTTGCAGTGCCAGTTTTGTTTATCTACGACATTTACTTGGCTGCAAGTCCGAATCTGGGGGTTTTTCCCGCTCTGGATTCTCCAACTTTGGGTGTTGCCGTCTGTGTTACTGGCTACGTGGCTCTAATGACGTGTTATTTTCTTGTGCAACGTGTGATTAAGGGGAAACAGGACCCCGTGCACGTGCCAATGGTGGGGATTGTTTTCGGGGGAGTCATGGCGATGGCAGTGCTCGTGGGCTTTTACATGGACCGCATGCACCTTCCCTTTTTGGGCATCTCCACGGCCACAGCAGCCATCTTGGCGTTTCTGTACCTGGACTCACTCCTCGGCAGCAAACGGAACCTTGTGCTCGTGGCGTTGTTTTCGTATGGGCTTGAAAGTTTCGTGCTCAAGGCCAGACCCTATGGTTTTCTCGATGCTATGGTGTGCATGGGAATGCCAATGCTCGTGAAGGTGGAGCGGAGGGAATTGGACCAGACGAAAAAGTATGGGGGAACTTTGGAGTCGCTGGAAAAAGACGATAAGCCCCGAATGCTTAAAGAGATCTTGGCTCATTCCGATACAAGGGCCATTTTCAACTTCCTCATGCTTAACACGGCGTTCATGTTCGTACAGCTTGTGTACAGTTTCCGGTCCAAATCGTTGGGGCTTTTATCGGATTCTTTACACATGGCACTTGACTGTGCCTCATTGGCCTTGGGGCTTGTGGCCGGCGTGTTGCTGAAAAATAAGGTGGACGTGAACTCGAAGTTCCCCTTTGGGCTCCGCAACTTCGAGATCTTGGCCGGCTTTGCCAATGGAACATTGCTTGTGGGTATTTCCGGAAGCATCATCTTTGAAGCCATAGGAAGGTTATTCAATCCGGTCTCGTTACAGCAAACCACCGAGTTGATAATTGTTTCGATTCTTGGTCTTTTGGTTAATATCGTGGGCATTTTTGCATTCAACCATGGCCATTCTCATGGTCATTCCCATGGCCACTCCCATGGTCACTCTCATGGTCACTCCCATGGACATTCCCACGAATCCCATTCCCACGAATCCCATTCCCACGAATCCCATTCCCACGAATCCCATTCCCATGGCTACTCCCATGATCCCCACACTCATGAATCCCACACTCATGAATCCCATTCCCAAGATTCAAGTTCCCATGAAAAACGTGGCTCCGACGGTTCGGCACAAGATCTGGAGGAAATGAACGATAACATGAGGGGGATCTTCCTCCATATCTTGGCAGATACATTGGGCTCTGTTGGCGTGGTGATCTCAACCATCCTCACCAAACTCTTTAGGTGGCAAGGGTTCGATCCCGTGGCGTCCATCATCATTGCAGCGTTGATTTTCATGACTGCACTTCCGCTTATGAAGTCGACGGCCTCCACGCTTCTCCTTAAGTTGGACACTCGGAAGGAGACTGCGGTGCGGGACTCTCTTAACGGCTTGGCCAAAATCAAGGGCATCAAGTCGTTCACTTCGCCAAGGTTCTGGGCTGCTGATAAGACCATCACGGGCTTGATCCATGTGCAGGTGTACCGGGGGGAAAACACGGCCCACTTGCGGAAACAATGTGAGGCGGTGTTTAAGGAGAATAAAATCGATGCTTTGATTCAAATGGAAAACGATTATGATGCTTGCTGGTGCCGGTCCTAGGAGGGTGTGTGTCACGTGTATGCATCACGTGTTTCGGTAACACGTGAATGATATCACACATGTGATATCACGTGCTCTAACATCACGTGCTCCCGTATCACGCGTTTGTCTCACGTGGGTTGGTGCGCTGGTTCATCACTCACATAAATCAGCCATCGCATCTTCTCTCCACAGCCATGTCTAGAGTCGGGGTACTAGTGCTTGGCCCAGCGGGCGCAGGCAAGTCGACGTTTTGCAACTCCATCATCTCGCACATGCAGTCCATCGGGCGGCGGGCCCACATTGTCAACCTTGACCCCGCGGCCGAGGCCAAGGAGTACGAGTTCACCGTCGATATCAGGGACTTGATCAGTTTGCAGGATGTCATGGAGGAAATGGATCTCGGCCCCAACGGTGGCTTGGTTTATTGCTTCGAGTACCTCCTCAATAATTTGGACTGGCTCGATGAGGAAATTGGCGACTATAACGATGAGTACTTGATCTTCGATTGTCCCGGGCAAATCGAGCTCTATACCCACGTGCCTGTTCTCCCCACGATTGTCCGGCACTTAAAGACACTGTTGAACATCAACTTGTGTGCCACGTATTTGTTGGAGGCGCCGTTTGTGGTGGACCGGTCCAAGTTTTTCAGTGGGGCTCTTAGTGCCATGTCGGCGATGATCCTTTTGGAATTGCCCCATATCAACATTTTATCGAAAACCGATTTGATCAAGAATGATGTTTCACGAAAAGAATTGAAGCGGTTTCTTAATCCAGACCCTTTGGTCTTGGAATCTGCTCAGGCGGAACGGGAGTCCAAGTTCAATGAAAAATATGCTCGGTTGAATAAAGCCATTGCTCACTTGGTGGATGATTTCGGTATGGTTCAGTTTCTCCCGCTCGATTGTTCGGGTGATCTGACGCTGGTGGCCACCATTTTGAGCTATATTGATGACGTGACGCAGTGGTCCGAGGGACAAGAGCCAAAGGAGCCGGTGGATGAAGAGCTCGAAGTGGAGGAGGATTGAGACGGCACCGGAGTATGCAACACGAAGGCTTAGTTTCGATAACTGGACAAAAAGGTTAGAGATTCTCGGCAACCTTCCCTTTTTTGACCCGAGAGAAGAAGAAGATATGACGATTTCGTCTTTAAACTCTTCTTAGTTTCCACCAATGGCTTTTCCTGACTCCAGGTGCCTATCCAGACTTTTCCTGGTGCTTCTTATGGCTTTTCCTGGAGCTTTTCCTGACTTTTCCAGAATGGCTTTTCCAAAAGCGCTTGAATTAGAAAAGCCTCCAAAGAAGCGGCTTTGGCGTTTGGAATGTCAAGACCAAGAAAGTGTATAGACATTGCACTCCAGGAGTGGATTAGTGCATCTCTGTTGGTCAACTTGTCCTGGGTCATTTCCTTGTGACTGACACAACAAGCACGATTCTCCAGATCCTATTCGGGTCCCGTTGGTCTCATATATCATATCATAGTAAGGTTCTATCTTAGTAAAACACGACCAGATTAGTAGTCTAGTATTCCAAAAACATGACTAGTTCTCGGGGAATGTGGCTGGGTCATGTGACTGTGGCACGTGACTGTGGCACGAGCTGGGACCGAATCTTATTGAATCTTTTCAAAAGGTCATAAGCTAGATCTGGTACCCTAGAAATCTTAGACCCTTGTGTTGTGGTGTTCCAGACTTGCTTGAAAGTCTCGGACTTCTTTCAGTATTCCATGCAGTATGTCCAGATGAAGAGCTCAGAAATTGTATTTGGAAGAACAATGCAGACGCCGCTCGAGAAGCCTGTGTATCCCAGCTGAGGGAATAAATAAGAGGCGACTTCCTCTCCTGTCATTTCCAGTATCAGCCGAATTAGCTTGGTGGTTCGGCCAAACTCACAAACCTCCCAAAAAGTTGATTCTAGAATCTCCATAACCGTTTTGAAATTCAAGAACCTTTTTTTCTGGACCTCTGATCTCTAAAGTCAAGATCTCTGTGAGCCCAAAGAGGTCAATTTCGCCAACAGGTATAGTTGTTTTGATTTGGTCACACTCACTAACAAGCAATGTTCACATGCAACTAGCGAAAAATCTTTTTTTTGCCAAGTGGCCAACCTCCTTTTATTATTGCAAGAGAGGGAATTATCACGGATAATCTGGAAATATGACAATATTGTCAAGAATGACGGTAACTTTTGAATTTGGTGTTGCAGCTGTGGTTAGAAAGGAATACTATTCCTGACAATGCACCAGACCAGAACACAAAGAACTGAAGTGGTAACTTAAGTGCCATGCTGACGGAAATGTTGGAGACTCATTTCGTAATAGTTCCAGGTTATGATTTAACCAAGACCAAAGCTCAACGGGAGAAGACCATTCCTAATATTAGTAAATGATTCCGAGGATATAGTAAGTGGATCGTAGTGTTTTGTAAATTCCTAGTATTCAGTTAGGGAAATCAGAAAACAAAGGACTGACAATCACTGAAGTTCCATACTAGTAGGGTTATTAAAGGACCTCGAGAGAGGTGCTCGATCATAAGCGAAAGTTTTCACTAACTCTCTGCAATACCTGCATTGGAAAGACCCAGAAGAACTTTGAAGAGCTTTGAAGAACTTTGACGAATTTTGAAGAACTTGACGAATTTTGTTAAAATCTTAGGATTGCCATTTTCCCTCTGGTTTCACATTTTCTTCAAAGTAGCTCTATTCTAACCATGATTTGTGTTGGTTTTGGCACTGGGAATTAATGGTATATATGGTGAAAAGTCGCGGGGGGAGGGGGGTGCTTTATATATTAGTGAGGCTACGTTTTCGCAGCCATGCAAGCCCCTGAAGTCTGTGTGCATTTGTGTCAGAGTTCGCACTCTTCAAACTATAAAAGGAGGTCACTTCCTCGCATTATTTATACAGCCTTTTTAATGTCACTCCTTTTTGATGTCACTGACTCGTGCTGCTGCTGATTCTTTGCCAATTCAGGGCCCAGTAAGCCAATTCAGGGCCCAGTAAGCAAACTCTGGGACTCCCTGTATTTGCTGCAGACATACAAATTCATCACCAGAAATGAAAGGCGTCAGAGCAGACGCCGTGGATCAAATGACACTTTAGCAGCAGTGGAGATATGACAGAAGTGAAAACAGCAGTTAAGACGGCAGTGAATCTACGGCAGTAGGGAAGCTAACATTATAGTAATAAAGAGCTTGATTTGAAACAGTGGCTGCAATTGAAAGCGAATCGGATATACAGAAAGAGAAGAAGGGTGAAAAGAGGGGGAAAAGAAGGCAAGTGAAGGAGAAAGCGGTGCCAATCCCATTTGTCATGATACAAAGACTGAGCCAAAATTTGAGGAAGACAATCGATCAAGGCGATGAACATGAGTCTAGTGAGTGAGTGGTTACGCTACTGGGGACCTACAAGAAAGAGTTGATATGGGACTCCAAGAAAAGGATCAACCCACAGTTTTCACATCTTTACTAACCGAATCAATTTCCATGAACCGACCCAATTTAACCATGAAAAAATTCTAAGGGTTGAGTATTTGCATGAAGAATATAATGGTACTCTCCATTTAAAGAAGAATGCTACTAAGAATATATCCAAAAATTAATTGGGATTATTATCAGAAGAAATGAGTTGAATAATAATGATTCTGAGAAAATAGTGGTACCCGTTAAAGAGTGAATAATATTGAATTCGTTCTAGCTTCTTATTCTGAGCCACGAGAAAGACGTTATACTTTTTGTGAGACAAATTACGATGAAAATGATGAAACGATGAAACGATGAAACGATGAAACGATGAAACGATGAAACGATGAAACGATGAATGAAGTATAAGGATTTTTAGTGGAACATGAATGGAAAGACGGCATCCTGAAGTGAGCCTCAAAGAGGAAGTCGTGGTTATTTTAAGGAATCGGGAATTAGTCCAACTCTTGTTTTTGTGTATCGAAGTTATTTTAACAGGCCTTGATTTTACATTTGAAAGTCATTCCATGTCATTTTCAATTTGCCTTGAATTGGCTTCATTTGCCTTTGAATTTGACTTTGAATTTACATTTGAATTTGACTTAATTTGACTTAATTTGAATCTGCCTTCATTTGTCATCATTTAAAATTGACTTCATTTGGCATCATTTGGCTTTGAAACTGCCTTTAAATTTGGCTTCATTTGCCTTTGAATTCGTCTTTATATTTGGAGACTCATTTTCGCCTTTTTGCCATTTTTAAAAAAAGGGGTACGCCTACTACGTCTTACTACGCCTTACGAAGTCTTGTACAGTTTTGTCAGTCTTTACTACGCCTCGCTGTGGCCTTCGAGATTATCAAAGAAAAAACCCCTTTGTAACATTCGGAGCGAACCTTATGATTATGTGCGCAAGAATAAGGATCTTTTGTCTAGTATTTGATCATCAAAACATTAGTCGATTTGATTGGGTCTCTGCCAATGAAAGCCAATGTTGCACGTGCCCCTGCTTCGATGCAGGTCACGAGGTCTCATACACTCAACAAGAGAATCTCAATCCACCTGTCACTAAAGGTTCAGACAAACACCAAAACCAAACACCAAGATATGATCAGAATCCTTGTTGTCATTTTTAGACTCGGGTTCTTTCTTCAAGAGCCTTTCTTATAAGACGGGACTGCATGTAAGATGTCTTTCACAACAATAGGTTATCCAGGCTTTATTGAGCTTCTGCATGCTTTATTGAGCTTCTGCAGGATTATTGAGCTTCTGAAGGCTTTATAGAGCTTCTGCATTAAGGATAAAGAAAGATCCAAAAGAATAATGACAAGATGGACATCAGGAAGGACCCACACTTGGTCCAACTAGGCTATACTAGTATAGCAGGCGATCCCAGAATTCTTGAAATCTTTGAAAAAAGAGTCAGAAAGGCATTTAGATGTCCTAAAAAAATTGCCTTATAGTCCATATGCTCTCATGGAGTGTATATACCATAAGAAACACCAATCCAAGACCATACCGTTCCCCGTATAGCCTTGTCCCTTTAAAACCTTGTATAGACGGCTTGCTTATTCCCATTAACTTTAAGAATTTGGCATATCCTTGTGGGCATCAAAGAGTAAGGAATCAGAGTTCTTCCAAGTTCTTCCAAGTTCTTGTAAAGAACCAAAATAAGCTGTCTAGTCTAGACGGGTTTTGGTGGCTTTTCGGAGGTGAATCGTAAGCCATGGATACCCAGTTGGCGTTGAAACTGTCATTCCCATTGTTCGGTAAAATCATTCTGCCAATATTTGGGATCATTAGCCAGCGGTAATTCCAGAACCACCAAAATTGACCCTTGTCTATTTCTATTTTTGTCTTTTAACAAAATCCTATTCAATTCATTGACTCACCAGAAACTCACCAGAAACTTAGCCATGATGCGCGTGTTCTTCGTCTCTGATAAATTATATTGTATTTCTGAATCGGGTCTGTAAAAAAATGGCTGTAATACGTTTGGTAATTATTACTGTTCGATCATTGGTGCGATGGTGGTGGTGCGTTGGACTGAGAAGGCGCGTCACGTGACCACCATAATGAGGATTTGAATTTGTCTTAATTTGGATTTATTTGTCTTAATTTGGATTTAATTGTCCTTATTTGGATTAATTTGTCCTTATTTGGATTAAGTTGTCCTTATTTGGATCAATTTAGCTTAATTTGGCTTTAAAACTGCCTTTAAATTTGCCTTTAAATTTGCCTTTAAAACTGACTTTAAATTCGTCTTTAAATTTGAATTGCCGCCTGAAACCAGTTTCTATTTTTTAATTTGCGTTTCTTAGCGCATTCCGTCTTCCGTCTTCCGTGTTCCTGCATACGCGCGTTTCACCTCACGATTGTTTCACCTGAAACTTCGGCCCCTATAAAAAAACCCCACGCCAATTCCAGATCCCCCCCCCTCCAAATTCATTTTGGACCAATCATTTTTAATCACTTTCAATACTTTACGATTCTTAATGTCGTAAGTTCCGAAACAGTCCTGTATATGGACGGATTATGACGGATTTGGTTGTTTTAAGAATTGGATCCTGCACATACCGCACGTTCCGCTTCTCACTGCTGAACCTAGTGAAACTCGAAAGGGAAGGAGGGGGGGGGGGGGGGGGGGAGGACTTTTGCGCTTGTGAATTGTGGAGAAAACGGTTTTTCTGGTTTTATTTTTTTATGATTTTTTCTGGTATTATTCTTTTTTTTTTTTTTTTTGTTTTGGCAGGTTTGGGGGATCAAACCTGCATTTAACCCCTCGCTGTCTTTTGCTTTATCGAAGCTTGCTAATCGTTGGCCGTCTTGTGATCCGCTTCGGTTACCGCTTTAGGCAACGGGCAGCCTGCACTATATACACTCCCGCTTATCGGGTTCTATTTATTTTTTTCTCTTAAACAACACAACACCTTAGAAAAACCTTTTCCTCCCATTTCATCCCAGCTGCACAGGCCCATAATTTTATTTGGCCCATCGAAAAACATGGACTCCTGCACATAGTGGGGGTGCTGCATATACTAGCCTCCATAATACCCAAATACTCCAAATTCTAACTGCTTCAATTGCACATGAAATCAAATCTTCCAAGTCCAAAATTCTTGCCAAAACACCCGACTCTGGTAAAATTCCTCCTTCCAACATCTACTCACTATAGCGGGATTCCTGCACACAATATACGAGCTCGTTTCTCCGAAACTCCATTTTTCTCAAGCACATCAATCCATTATTCCTCCATGTAACAACCAACATCGAAACAATACACATTCTACGAATCCCGTCGATTTGCAGTCGAAAGGTCACATCGCAAGAAACATGGCGTGCAGGATATCATGCACGGTGCGTATGTATCCCGGATTGCACTCGCAGAATGTCGCGCAGGGTGCGTGGTGCATGTACCAAGAAATGGAGCTGTGCATTGCACACTAAGAATCACGCTTTTTTCCTGCGCTATCAATGCACCTAAATAGGCGAGCTAGAGCCATCCCAACCACGGAATTTCAAATCCCGATCCTCAGCTTCCCCGTTGGGACGGCACGGCAACATATTCCTTGGCTACCCCGCGCGACATCGTAAAAAAACGGCTCGTGGAAAGCTACTAACTCTAAATTTTGCCTTTGGAGACATTTGGCCACGTAGCCTAAACATCTTGCCTTTGACTGGCTTGATTTTGACGGAACAATTCTGGACACGAGCCCCAAAAGTCGGGCCATTTATCCAGGTGTGCATATAAAGCCTCGGGTTTCTGGTGTTGTATTGATGCAAAGCAATGCGCAAAAGTATGCAACTGCAAAACCAAGCATGCAGCGAGAGAACGGTAATATTTCACAACTCCATCTCTCCTCCAAAAAAAAATCGTCTCTCCATGTATCATTGAATGCGTATCCGCTCGACTGCCTATATATCAGCCTCTCAAGCGAAAAAAAGTCTCTTTTTCCTGTGTATTGGCACCCGCTAAAGCAGGGGTAATGTACGAGGGCAATGTATTAGGGGTATTTGGAGCCAAGCCTTCCAGGGTTATGAGCCCCAACCATATCGAAGGGTTCAGAATTAGGGGAATGAAGCCGCTAAGAGGCTAAATATGAAACGAGTTTAACATGGCATGCGACAGAAAAATAAGACAAGCTTAATTTTAGTTTGAGTGAATCTTCTTTCAATGCACAGGCAACAGGCGCATTGATGCAACCTTCACTATAAATCGGACACGTGCAAGCACTTACGAACCGGGCGCATGTGCCTGCCACCAACGAAACCCTGTCCGTTGTAACCATCACACGATGTCACTATTTCGCGTTAGCTTTCATTGCAAATGTGTATTTGCTCGGTTTTGATGCCCAAGTCTACGGCTGTATACAGGCAAAAGCTTCTTTAAAAATTCCACAAAGTAAAGACGTTTAGAATCGGCTCGCTTAGCCTACCGCCAAAGAAGTCTTTCTTTAATTTGGCGGCAGGCTCATGCGGGAGAGAAAAAAAAAAAACTCCATCCATTGGCCGTAAAACAACGTCTTGTGAATTCTGCTGGCAGCAGTGCATTTACGATACTCGTGCATTCGCCATGGAAGGAACGAATTAGTGGTCGTAGGGAGAAGCAAGAAGAATGGGCGCCGCACCCGTACATCAAGGAATTGGACTAAAGAGCCCGGCTACGCTACGGCGCACGACCAGCGCCGCTCTTACAATGTTAGAGAGAACAAGCGCCATGCAGATATCGAGGCGCGGCTTTGTCGCTTGCAGATGCCTAAAAAGAACCATTTATTGATGCGCAATTTTAGAGTTTAGTTATCAAGACGTGCTTTTACAAATGACGCGCACCTTTCACATGCATGGTAACAAGGACAACTTTAATAACAGTGCATGAATACGGTTTTAGGGCAAGCGTTTCAGCCAAAGAATGGACGTGGTTGGGAATCCGTCCGCGACGGATGCATTGCCTTCGCGGAGCTCCATATTTGAATCTTGCATCATGCATTCAAGGTGACGACGCTATTGCGTCGTGGCGCTAATCCCAGCGAGAGATGCGTCCGAGCTGCAGAAATGCGTCGGCAATCCTGCGCTTAGCCCCTGCGCACCGCTTTATTATCTTCGCTTAATTTAAGATTCCGCGGCGAGCGCTATCAACTTTCAGCCGAGCGGCACGATTGGGAATGTGCCGGGGCCGACGCTGCTGGAAGACATACGCGCTTAGCTACACCCGATGCTCCGTATGTGTCTTGCAGATCGCCATGTGATCGGGCCAAGGACAAGCATGGAAAGATGCCTTTAAAGCTGCTTTCAAAGAGGCTTTTATATATATGCAGCGTATGCGCATAGTAAGAAAATTCCTAATGCGGCAACAAACCCGTAGGGAACGGCTTCAAAAAAAAAAACGTATAAATCCCGACCAAGTTGTTGGGTACATGCGCTTCAGCTCTGCCTCAAACATTACGAAGGCTTTTGCTTGTGAAGGCATGCCGAAGGCAAATACAGGACATTTACGGAACAGTACATACGAGAAGAGTTTAAATTCCTGTACTTGAAGACACGTGCGTCAAAACATTCAACGGAAATGGCCCTGCAAGCATCACTGGTTTACGGAGCAAGGGCTCGGCTTTCACCCTGACCTCGAACCTTTTCAGGACAGAAGCGTGGAGACGAACAAAGGGTATTTTTTAATGGATGTATATTTCGGTACGGTGTATATTTCAGTACGCCCTCCAAACCAATACCAAATAATCAAGCAAGCGGCAAAAAAAAAAGATAAATCTAAGGCGTGGAGGAGTGCATGTAACCCCCAAGGTTTTAGCGGGCGTCACTCGGAGAAGTCACTGGAGAAGTCACTGGAGAAGTCACAGGAAAAGCGGGAAAAACTGGAAATTTGAGATTCCCCTCGGGCGTTTTGTCACTTCTCCGGTGTCCCCTCTGCAGTGTCCCCTCTACAGTGTCTGCTTCCAAAAAAGAAATTAGTCGATTCAGAAAATATGGATTAAATTAATAGAAGAATTTGAAAAAAAAAAAAAAAAAAAAAAATTTAAAAAAAAAAAAAAAAAAAAAACATTCTTAGAGCTAATGGAGATTTAGAGATAGAGATTTACAGATTTACAGATTTACAGATTTACAGATACAGAGAATTAGAGATAGAAAGATGAAGGGATTTTAAATAAGTGGATGGAAAAAAAAAAAACCATTTCTTCTATGATTAAAACCGGGCCAATTTTTTCCAAGATCATTTTAGCTATGGTTTTTGGTCAAAGCCTCTGCTCAATTGACTCTGATTCTGAAGAAACTGCTTCTGGAACAGTAGTTTCTTGGACTGGAGATTTTGGAACGGGAGTTTTTGGAACAGAATTTTGGAACGTGATCCTTAGTCTCGTCCAATGACCCTCCAATGACCCTCCAGTGACCCTCCAGTGACCCTCCAGTGACCCTCCAGTGACCCTCCAGTGACCGTTTGTTGGGCGTAGGAGACCGGTCCCAGAAGGGTTCCTGTACAAAGAGATCAGTGAGGCCAAAGATGAGCGCCAAGAATTTGGCTAGGATCCAGTAGAACCATTTACGGTCCAAGTTCTGGAGTCCAAGTTCTGGAGTCCAAGTTCTGGAGTCCAAGCGACGAGAGAAGCGACGAGAGAAGCGACGAGAGAAGCGACGAGAGAAGCGACGAGAGAAGCAACAAATGTTTTTCCCCCGAAGAGAAGGAGTGTGTAGAGTCCTGTACGGTAAGCACTTTCGTGTTGAAAGTAGAGCTCACTGAGACTGGCATATGATTCTTTCAAAATTCTCTGATCCTCCAAAAATTCGATGATCCTTCAAAAATTTTGAGAGCTTGAAAGGGACTTTGAAAAGCACCTTCGAGGTCTATGCTGATAACTACACTGTGCGCAATAAGTTCTGGTTGGTGTTCACCCGCAAGCGATTCATGAACAGAAGTTTATGAGTTTATGACTGATGGTTCTTTGGAAGAATCCTCGTTAAAATTAGTCAAGAGGTATCATTGTTGATTTAAGACCAGGTGATTTTTTCGTCCACAGTAGATGTTATTGAGAACTGGATTTTTAGAGAACTGGATTTTTAGAGAACTGGATTTTTAGAACAGGATGTTTTTACATTCTCATGTTCTCCATGGCTCGGTAGTATGGGGAACACACACACTTTCATCATTTTAGCGGTGAGGACTTTCGTATTCATGACACGTGGCATTTCTTTTATATATTATGGGAAGCCATGGTCCCTAGAATCTTGTAGACAAAGTGATCAACAGGATAGATGGGTGTGTATATTTGAAAGAGAATAAAAGCCGAGAATAAAAGCCGAGAATAAAAGCCGAGAATAATCGGACAGAATCTTTGGTTCATGAGAATGAAATCGAATGGAGAGGAATGTGTAACAACTCACCGGCCGAATGAACTAGCCCTGAAAATGGCCCTGAAAATGGCCTCGAAAATGGCCCCGAAAATGGCCCCGAAAATGGCCCCGAAAATGGCCCTGAAAATGGCCTCGAAAATGGCCTCGAAAATGGCCTCGAAAATGGCCTCGAAAATGGCCCCGAAAATGGCCCCGAAAATGGCCCCGAAAATGGCCTCGAAAATGGCCTCGAAAATGGCCTCGAAAATGGCCCTGAAAATGGACGGCGCTAAGCGAAATACTTACACTTTACCTCTTCTTTCTTCAAAAAGAGAGTAGGCACGCGTGGAAATGGTGTAGAAGCTTGGTTGTGGAATCGAGTGGAACCGCCTCTAGTGCAGATTTTGGTGGCAGCCTCTGCAGATTTTGGTGGAAGCCTCTGCAGATCTTGGTGGCAGTAGCAAATATTCAAATGGGAATTTTGAAGACTGAAGGGATGTTTTAGAGGTTTCTTTTCCTGGAGAGCAGTGATAAGGATCCTCGCTGGTACGGGTCTACTCGTGATACCGAGTTTGAATTGCACCTTCACTGGGACTTTGAAAAGCACTTCACTGGGACTTTGACTCTATTGATTTCATGGCTACGTCTGGTTATACAGTGGACTTGACGGTCAAGAGAGATGCAAAACCCACCAGAATGGACCCCGACTCGGTTTCGGACTAGCAGTAGATCAGTACATCCTAAGATTCTCTCACTGGGGTCTCTGACTGGGGTCTCTGACTGGGCTCTCTGACTGGGCCCAGAGGGAGTGACAGTTCCAAGTAAGTTGATCCTGGATTTAATGGAATGTTCAAGAAACTTACAAAATGTTGAGACAAGACTGACGACGATTTCTTCACTGCTCTGACTGTCTTCTTCTACGCTACCATGAATGACTGCTTCTACTACTACTTCTACTACTATTATGACTGACTACTTCTACCCTGACTGATCACTTCTACCCTGACTGATCACTTCTACCCTGACTGATCACTTCTACCCTGACTGATCACTTCTACTATGACTGACTACTTCTACTATGACTGAATGCTCTGACGAATTGCTACTTCTACACTACTACATCTTTTCCATAACAGACTACACCCACTTCTAAGGACAGACTACTAGTAATACTCACTACATGTTATTCCTACTACTAATAGTGACGACTACTTTTACTACTCGTACACTACTACTAATATTATGACTGACTACTTCTACTACTATACTACTATTATTATGACTGACTACCTTTAATAGTCTTGAAACGAACTATTGACTACTGATCACTACTATCAAATATACGGATTCTAACTGTTACTAGAACTGATGACAACTAGTACTGACTACTACTGACTACTACTACTAAATACCAGGGTTAAGAACTGAAGGACGAAGGACTGGCTACTACTACTACTACTACTACTTCTCTCATTCTTTCCTACTTCTACTAGGACTGACTACTGCTATTTCTACACTTCTACTACTACTTTTCCATGACTGACTACTTCTACTGACTTCTCTACTACTGACTACTAATAGTCCTAATACTAGCTACAGACTACTCTCACCTTAGGACTACTACTCAATATTACTACTACTCAATATTACCACTACTAATAGTAGTGACTCCTAGTAGTGCTAAAACAAACAATTGACTGAGAATGACTAATACTACACTACTGTTACTGACTACAATGACTGATCACTAGTTCTACTAGTTCTACTAGTTCTACTAGTTGTAGTAGTTGCAGTATTACTGATATTCACTACAGACTACTACTACTTCTAAGGACTACTACTACATTACTACTTCTACACTATTACTTCTACACTATTACTTCTACATTAATACTACTACTCACTTTAGAGAACCACTACCAAGGACTAAGGACTAACTACTACTACTTCTACTTCTACTCTGACTGACAACTACTGCTACTCTGACTTATCACTACTACTTCTACTACCACTACTAATTCTACATAACTGCTACTACTTCTAATTCTACTACCAAGACTGACTACTACTACTTCTAATTCTACCAAGACTGACTACTACTACTACCAAGACTGACTACTACTACTACCAAGACTGACTACTACTACTACTTCTGCGGCTTCTTCAACACGTTTTCACTACTTCTTTTCCATGACTGACGACTCCTGCTTTCAAGAACAAACTACTACTACTAAAGTACTAATACTGACTACTACTATCGACTACACGTATCTTAACTGTTACTAAGACTGACGACTACTACTACTTAGGCTGACTACTCAGGCTAATTACTATTTCTACACTGCTCTGATTGACCACCTCTATGACTAATCACCGCTACTAATTCTACTACTTCTCCCCTTCTTTCCTACTTCTCCCCTTCTTTCCTACTTCTCCCCTTCTTTCCTACTACTACTGTGACTGACTACTACTAACTACTAGGGCTACGAACTGAAGAACTAAGGACCAAGGACTATTACTACTCCTCATTTTAGATTACTATTAAGGACTAAGGACTGACTATTACCACTACTCCTACTATAACTACTTCTACTGCTTCTTCATCACGTCTTCACTACTTCTACTAAGACTGACTACTTTAACTGAGTACTAAGACTAATCACAACTTTTTGGCTCGGACAATTTGTCTTTGATGGGATTCCATGATTAACTAGCTGTTCAATTATTGATCGATTTAGGATTAGACAGAAGTACTGTGGACAGATTACAAAGAAAGTGTAGACTGAGTAGACAGAATAGACAGAATAGACAGAAACCTGGTATGGCCATTAAAAATAATGAGTTTCCCGGGGACTGCATATAATCAGTAGATTCACCCCAAACTCTCTTCCCCTCTCTTTTTCTGCCATATGGACAGAGCATCTCAATTAAACTGTGAAGTGGTGTTAATGGGGTTCCCGTGCGGCGGTCCTATTTCCGTTTTGAGCAGCATCCTGTGTATACGAGTCCATATATGCAGTCCCTATCAAATATTGAAGCAAAACAATTCATGAAACCCAATAACACAACTGGACAGAGACACGACACTGGAGACACGACACTGGAAGTAACTCTAGGTGTTGAACATAAGCCCTGAGAGGACTTAGGTTCACTGCATACTATGTATGCAGTATCTCCAGGTGAAACGATCTTTA
>NKZY01000780.1:0-15358 GCA_002374555.1 Metschnikowia mauinuiana | reverse complement strand
CGAGAAAGGATGCCAGGACACGTGACTTATTGGCAGCGTAGTATGAGGCGAGGAGGACCTTTGCCGAGGTCACGTGAATGCCAAGGTCACGTGAAGCCCCATGGTACGTTACCGGCTCCAACTCTAGTCTCTGTGCTATGTATTGCACGTGTTCTGCCGACATGTCCATGGTCATGGTGGACGCGTCAGACGTGTAGGCGAGACTTGATCTCACAAAGTGCGCTTATATGCAGTCTAAGAGTTTTTCCTGTGCAGAACTCTATAGAAATCGACTTTCCTAGGCGATCAGAAAATAGGGTACCCCATCTCCTATTTCAGTGCTATTAGGGTTATTTTAGTTATTAGTGAAACTGTCAATTGGGTCTCTGTTGGTATATCTTTTTATGATTTGTCTACGATGGTGCTGTATGCAGGTGTGCACTTGGTATATGCAGGAAGGCACCTTTTTCGTATTGTTTTTTTACCCGAAACACCCTTTTAGGGCCGGAGATTTCTCAAACTGACACTAGTCGAGTCGAGAAATAAGCCCAAGTATATCTTGGTAATTTTATGGTACTGTGTAAACTTGGGGCTCAATAAGAAGGACATTGATTATGGTGAGAAATAGCCTCACGTGATCTGCCACGTGACCGAGCATAAGCTCTATCTTTAAGCGTCAATGTAAATCGACATTTACTGTTTGAATAATTAGTAATGAATAATTAAAAATCTTAGNAATAGCCTCACGTGATCTGCCACGTGACCGAGCATAAGCTCTATCTTTAAGCGTCAATGTAAATCGACATTTACTGTTTGAATAATTAGTAATGAATAATTAAAAATCTTAGTTGTGGATGTTTATTTCCAAAAAAAAAAAAAAATTGTTGGTATTTTATGAAAGTGTTCTCAAGTCTTTGAGGATCTTGACAGATTTTCTCAGATATCATCAGTTTTTGACCAACGTTTTTAACACATTCTAAAATTAAAAATGGAAAAACACCATATTTTTTTTTCATCAATTAAATAAAAACCTTAGCCAATAAAATGATTTCTACATCTTAAATTCCCTTGGTACTGTACCGTCACTTTATACCACGTCTATTCTGAATCTAGTAGTTTACACACTCCAATTCAATATTTCTTCACCATTATTAATTCACAAAAAACAGGTGGAAAAGGAGGTTGAAGAGCCAAGGAATCTCTAGGAGGTTTGAGGAGGTTTGAGGAGGTTTGAGGAGTTTTTAGGAGTTTTAGGAGTTTTTAGGAGTTTTAGGAGTTTTAGGAGTTTTTAGGAGTTTTAGGAGTTTTAGGTGTTTTAGGAGTTTTAGGAGTTTTAGGTGTTTTAGGCGTTTTTAGGTAGTGGCTTGGAACTAGCCGAGATTTCCCTCCATACATTCATTGATGTATTTCGTATTTTTATAACTTCATCACCGTGTGATCAGGCCAATGGTATTACTTTTTTGAAACTGAAACTTTAAGGTATTAAACCTCGAGCCTTTAGCACACTTGACATTCTGTCTCAATCATCATCTCTAAATCTTAGACTTGTAACTCAAAAATCTATTACTTTGCCTATAAAATATGTTGCAGGACCGAAGAAAAGAGGAATAGCTCATTTTAGTAATTCTATATAGTACCACTAGAAATCACTAACAGTATAAGACGGTCAGACCAAGTGTAGTGTATAGACCAAGCGTGGTGTATAGACCAAGCGTAGTGTATAATGTTGCGGGATCAAAACCAGTCTCGTATTGGGGAATGGGTATCTCATTGATCTTCAATAACTCCATTAAGTAAGGACAGGTAGTGTGGTATTCAGTCATGTATATTCTTAGTTTGGCTTATAATTTAGTACTAGGAGTAGTGATTTGCTCCGCTTGTACAGAGCTAAATATTTGGTGTCCCTTTCCCTCCGCCAGGGAATTCGTAGGCACACTTCAGCCAAGTGTGACTTTACGACGACACAAATGTTCTGTTGTCCTTCCGTAACTATGTCAAAGTTGTTCACCTCTGGACATACTGCATGTGCATACACTACACTTGGTCTATATGCAGAACGTGTAAGACTCATAGAAATCGTCTAAAAGATAGGATAAATCCTTTCACCAATGGTGGTCTTTTCCACAGTTACTAAGGAATAAGAGACGAATCCATAAGACTTCAGTCTTAGAAATTGACGATGATAAAAGTTGAAATTGAAGTATCGTTCCGACGGTTCATAACCATGAAGTGGCTCATAACCTTTCCCAGTGGCTCATAACCATACCATAAAACCGTCCACCTGTACATCTCGGTGGCTCCTATACTACCCCGAAAGGCAAATGTAGTACTTAAGGAATGAGGATATGATAAAGAGTTGACTCGGGTAGTTTAGTGGCACTTGGTGGTCTCAGTCGTAGCACCCTCGGAATGGTCACGTGACATGCACCTCCAAACCACACCCCCACTTTATTCTGCCTACACCCCAGGATAGAGATTCGCAAAGTCTAATTCTACTCTCCGCATTCAAATAAATCTATTATAGTTCTTACATGTGCAATCCACTTTTTTTGGGGAGGAGGAATTGGCGTAAGTCAATAGGTCGGAACTGGATATAAGCCCCGGGTACTGCACACTAAACGCAGGTACTGCACAGAGCCCCCCCTGAAGAAACACCTTTTCGGACCCACCCAACCGACTCCCACTCTTTGGACTTCGACCAATCACCTGCGGTTTATTAAGACACAAGTATACTGATTGACTTCTTTATCCATCTCGACTGCAAGACATGAGTACTTTCCTGGACCCCAGACTTGGAAATCCTGCATATTACGCCAAAACCACCATTCCTACTGTTTTGATCGACCTACTCTTCTGTAATGGCCTGTATTTTTTGCCAGTTTTGCATAATTACTTTAATGTTCTTGTTCTTTTCGTGTCAAGTTTGATTCTTGGAAATTCATCATAAAATGCAAGGAATTCAAATGATGATTTCTTTCAGTTCTGCGTTCGGGCGACGGTCTGAGCCCAAGTTTTTGTAGATTACAGTACCTTTCAGTGGAACTGAGATGGTCAATCATACTGAACTCCTTCCTAATTCGGGCAGGTCATCCTAATCCGGATAAAAGTCAGCCCAATTAGGACAGGTTCCCCAATTCGGATAGAAGTCAGCCCAATTCGGAAAGAATCCGACCGTAACTGAAAGGTACACTAATAAGTTCCGGAAAAAACAGGGAATTCAGTTCAGGATTCCAGCCAAAGCTCACCTCATTTATACCAATCAAACAACGGCTCTTCCTCAATTACCTCAACCTTTTTCTCCTCGATTAATCCCTTCTCAATCTTTTCTCCCTCAGACACCTTCTCCACAGCCCTAGAGGAAGTGCTGGGTAAGAGGTAGACCTGTATAGGAGTACAGGTGTCTATGAACAAATAAGCAGTAATAAGCTTAATCCCGTAAGGCCCAGGACACATAAAATAGTCGTAATTGCGGAGTCTCCGGTTATTATCCAAGCCCAAATCCACCGGCACCGTCGTCCGGCCAAACGTAAGAATTGCAGACACCAACCCAACGTACCCATCGTTTGTTGTGTCCATGGCAATGGCGTAGCGACCTTCCAAGACGAATTCCACCGGGTCGCTGCACGTTTGCCCGTAACAGAGGGCACTATAATTGTTTCCGGGAAGTGAATATAGATGGTGGCCAAGGGGAATCAAGGAGCCTTCGACCAAGGCATGGAAAATACACGGTAAGCTCCGGGCCAGAGAGGAGACATTTTTGTGGGTTTCCAGAGCTACTTTCGGTACTTTTTTCTGGGTCTTCAGCTTCAAAATGGACCCAGAATCTCCGCCGTTGCTCTGCTCGTCGTGTGAAAAGTAAATGTCTGTCTGGACACATTGGCTAGATAAGAACTTGTTGGTGATGATATTGACCCCGGAAACAGGACACGAGTAATAGACCGAATTTAGCACTTTCTTATCATTATCAAGCTTCAATTTCATGCGGTGGACGTCTTTTCCCAAGCTAAAAAAGTCCGAATCGTCGTCCATATGATTTCCAGATTTTGTAGAAATTGTAGAGCTTTCAGAATCTCCAGAATCCTCCGAATCCTCCAGATTCTCCGATCTTTTTGTATTTTCCGTGCTGACGGCATAATCATCTTGCACAATGAATGTCGTGGCTTTGGAAAAGTCTCCATATGAATAAACTGTGAGTCCGTCCCCAAGTACTTTTCGAGTAAGCGGTACATCAGTGCCATTGACTTTTTTATAAAAATATAATGGTATGCCAAGATCGGCCCAAACAGTGGACGCAAGAAGAGTCACAAAAAACAAGAGACTTGTTTTCATCATGAGGAGAAGGTGAAAAACCTGGATTTAGAGCCAAAAAAAGGGGGAACTCGGCCTATTTATATAGTCCGAAGAGCACAAAGGGGCCATATTTTTGTACCCCTTCCAAGCTGCCTTCACAGTCACGCTTGCCCCCTAACAATGGCTACTATGGGAACAGGTGATTATTCCCTGGCCATGCATACTTGTGCATGCATTTCGAGTGTACTGCAATTCCTTTGGCCCGAGATGGATCATTTATTTGAAAGTATTGATCCTAGCGGGGAAGCCCGGAAACCCGTAAACCTCGGTCCAGACAATTCGTTACTTATTTTTCTGAGAATTAATGGGTTCCGCTTTTGAAGTAAGGCGCGCGCATCAATGGACCTTACTCTCTAGGCAGATTGAGATATGAGGGACGCACCTAGACTTAATTTACGAGGGCCGCGCCAGACCTCAATTCCGGGGTACATAAAGCGTTTAGTTCCGGGGTAAAAGTCCTCAGTTCCGGGACACAGGTCCTCAGTTCCGGGGCCAGCACCCAGTCTTACTTTAACTGCACTTACAGAAAAAAGAGGGAATTCTGAGAAATGTGAAAAAGTAAAATGTAAAAATTAGAAAAATCAAAATGTAAAAATTTTAAAAATGTAAAAGGTGAAAAGGACAAAAAAAATTGAGCAATTTTGGGAGATTGCTGGAAGATTTAACCTTGCGTGTGACCCCAGGGACGGCGTGACTGATTAATTTGAAGCCATTATGAGCAAATTTTGTCTTAAAAAAAGAAAAAAAGAACAAAAAAGAAATCTGGCTTTCCGGAGGTCAGTCGGCAGCAGATCATCATGCGCTTTTGGTTCTTTGCATCAGAGTAGGATTTGAACAAAGAAAAAAAGTGAGGTGTACGGGTCTCGGGCCAATCCAACAAAGAAACATCAACAGTGCGGAAGAACCCCATTTTTTCGCTTCAAAAAACGGTAAAAAATACGTTAAAAATTAAAAAAACAGCTTGCTAGCCTGTGGTAGTACCTCGAAAATAAGCACAATTCAGTATAATCAGTTTTAAAAAAAGGAAACTGGAGAAAAATGGAAAATGGGTGATAAAAGCGGGGTGGTGTTGCTTAGGTGACATCACCGTACCAGCGTAATCTCGAGGGACAAAGAAATCCATCATACTTTTTTTTTTTTGACTCTCAATCCGGGACGTGACTTCTTTGGAATTTTCTGGGGCCGTATAAGAGACTCTTTAGAACAGGTCATCAGTAGCCATCAAAACAGATCATCAGTAGCCAATAAAAGAGCTGATTGTCGCCCGAAACCGGTTTTCAAAAAACAAAAAATCTTGAAAAAATAGAACCTTGGAATAATAGAAGCTTGAAAAAATAAAATACTTGGAAAAATAGAGTCTCGGCAAAATAGAGTCTCGGAAAAATAAAAGCTTGGAAAAATAAAAGCTTGGAAAAATAAAAGCTTGGAAAACTAGTGGCTTGGAAAAATAGAAGCCTGAAAACCAAAAAACAAACTCAATTTTTTTTTAAAAATGAAAGTCTTACTGTTGGTCCTTGTGGTGGTGTCTACCGTTTTGGCGACTTCGGGCCGGTACTTCTACGTCAAGAACCAAGGGAAAGTGGAGCCGGTGAGTTACCTTCCGTTTTTTCCCTTTTCATACGTTAGCATTGACGACCTGGCCCTTCCCGTTTTACCGGAATTTGAGTTGAAAGATGGCGTGGCCAGTGCCAGAAATGGCGGAGAAGAGAAGGTTTTTGGCACGCTCAACGGCATTTTTACCTTTGGGAGCCCCGGGTACGTGACACCTTTGAAACTCGACTTGGACCCTTCGGATTCCCGGATTTTGAACGTCCATATTCAAGCGTGCAAGCGAAAAGTCAGCGAAATGGAAGGCGTTTCCCCCCTTGACCGGCTGAAGTGTGGCCCGGTGGCCTTGTATTTTTTGACTCGGGCCGAGGCGGAGGCCCTCAAGGCTTCGTTAGTAAATAAAACCTGCGAGTGTACAACATGACTCCAAACCCTCCAAATCAGAAGGTTTTTGAGCTGAAAAATGGTTTTTTTCTTTATAATTTTGATTGTTGTGTTCTTTTAAAACTGTTGTAGTCACAAATTTTCACAGTATTTCTATTAAATCCTGGTAATTTTACCATAAATACAAGCTTAGTCTTAAACTTATCCCATCATTCTATAAAATTTAAATCATGTTCCTAGAAATGTCCTTTTTTCTGAAAAAATCGGATTATTCTTAAAATATTGTAGTAATTAAAGCTCCTTTTCATTCTTGAAACATCGTATTATCCTTAATTAATTTTTTATCTAGTAAATTTTGGGATTATTCATGGAATTACCTATTATTCATGAATTTATCGTATATTTTAATCGTATTACTCTTGAAAATGTCATAATTTAAGGCAATTTTAATCCACTATAAAAACAGAATTGAACCTAAATTGCCATTTTGGTTTAAAAAATTATTCTACTTGAGAGAGCCAGCGAATTGAGAAACCATTCTTTGAAGGACCGTTCACTTGATGAGGACCACTATATGCACTACCTCCAATGATCCCACTAATATCAATTCCAAAACTAATCTCACACTATTAGAAAATTGAAAAAAAAAAAAATTCCTTTGGTCCTTTATGTGTGAATTTATGGTACTGCGCAAGCGTAGTACTGCGTAGTACTGCATAGTACTGGGTAAATCATGGTCTGCGCAATACATAGTCCGTGTTATATTACTGTGTAAATCATAGTACTGTGTTATTGTTGGGTAAATCGTAGTCTGTGTAAATAGTAGCACGGTGAATCTCAATAAATTTGCAGCCCAAAAAATCATCAGTTTCATATCACAAATCTTTATAGTAAAGCCGACCGAAAACGTCCATGAGTGCGACCAGAAACGTGCATACCAGTTTCGCAGCCGGTCAAAAGGCGCACTATATAAACCTCACATCCCCCCCATTTTTACTCTTTTTCCAATAAACAGAAACTCAAAAGAGAAAAGCAAAAAGACAGACAGACAGACAGACAGACAGACAGACAGACAGACAAAAACTTAAGACCGCACTTTGAAAACCGAACTTAGGAACAGAACTTAAGAACAGAACTTAAGGACAGAACTTAAGAACGGAAAATAAGAACGGAACTTATAAAGGAGCTTATAAAGGAAAAAAAGTAAAGTCTACTGTTTAAAAGACTACTGTTCAAAAGACTGGACACTCTAAAATGATTGAAAACGCGGGACTAGAGGTTTCAATTTCTCCTCCCCTGGATTCCCACGGGCCAGGACCCCCTCAATCAAAAATGATTAAAACAACAGAAAGGTTTCGAAAAAAAGAATTAGGAGCTACGATACAGGGCAGCCAATTTGCAGAAGGAATTGGATAAGTGATAAATGGGAAAGGGGACCGATAAATGGATGAGGAATGATCAATGGATGATGAATGATTCATGGATGAGGATGAGCAATGGATGAAGGGACCAACATTTCATGGATGTGGAGTTACCCACCGGTTCAGCCCTCAACCTTGACCAAGAAAAAAAACGGAGATTTGTCCAAAGAGAAAAAGGAAGTCGTGGTAAGAAAGCAAGAGAGTCACTATGAACTCCGGAATACGCCAGATCACCAGACCAAAGCCTACAATATACTCTAATAAACTGAAATACTACACTGGAAGCTAAAAAAATGTACTGGGGTGGAATCTAGTCCTGGCTCTCTGGTTATACTGGAACATACCATGGAAAACCTTGCAAAAGTCAATTTCTACTACTCACTGTTCACGACTATATCATGGCTATTAACCCTAACTTACTACTTCACTAAGATCATAAAGTATGTGGATTTTAGGTTTGCTTCAGACGCTTCCTATTAATGAAAAAAAGATTAGCAAGAAGCTTGAAGTGAATTAGTCTTTGAATTTGGAGAAATTGATGTTTTCAGTGCTAGACATGCTGCGGGCACTATATGCAGGCACATCCAATTATTCCGGGCCAAATCAAATTTTCCACTGTAAAACTGCATTTATAAGCAAAATGGTGAGGAATAGTGACCTCAGGAATAATTGTAAAATCTTTGATTTTAGTCTAGGTTTCAGCATAAAGTTATTCCACGAGATTAGTTCTTGATCCCTGGGCAGATTCCCAAAAAAGAACCTCAATTGTTCTACTTTAGGGTTATCCGAGAACGGAAAGAGCCAAAAGACAAAGACAAAGAAAATGACAAAGAAAGACAGAAAAAAAGGGAAGAGTCAATTCAATGAACCGACTTGACTGCATGGAATAGCAAAGAAAGGGCCACATTTTGGGAGACTTTGTCTCACCCATTCTGTATTTTTTGGAATCGTGTTTGTTCATTCCTGCACTTTATACTATATATTTAATTCTACAGGAAATATAGAATAGGGTAGAGTGGAGTTTATAGAGAGGATTGAGATTTCTGTCTTGGGCTATATGCAGTCCGCGGCTTAAGGTTATAATTTCGCAGTTTCGCAATTTCGCAGTTTTACCGTATGCAGTCCGCCGTATACAGTCCATGATCATTTCCAGGCTTAACGAGTCCAAAACTAACACCAAAAATAAACTAAAAAGAATAGCTAAAATCTCCTAATACTTATTAGATCTAAGACCATGTTTTTAGTAGTGTATATAATTTTATAGTCCTCAGTTTCACATTTGGTGTTCGCTTTTAAGATGCGAGTGCGCAACTCACAAAAAGTCGGATCAACAAGTCACAAATCTACTCCATTACGACTCTAAACAGTGCAGGAAAACCCTGCCGTGCGTTAAAGAAAGGACCCAATTTTTCGAAATTTTTCCATCAAATTCACCTCTGCATTTGCCAAGTCATGCTCTGTCAAAGCAACAATTCCATATTGGGAGTTCCGGCCTGGCAGTTCCGGTCTGGCAGTTCAGGTTTGGCCGTACCGGTTTGGGTGCAAAAAATTGGCAAATCTCTGTAAACTTTCTTACCTTTTTTTTTTTACAATTTCTCTATTTTTTTATTTTAATTCACATGAATTTGTGGCACGAAACGGTTTGTGGTTTCCATGAGTTTGTGCTCTGGACGTGGTGCAAATTCCTGGGGGACTCTGCACCATATAATCCGCTTTGTTCCCACATTTACAACTCCACCTTACTTTCCACAACTCTTTATTCCTCCCGAATTCCAAAGACTTGACTTAAGTAAACTTAGACTCTCAGACTCTGACTCTCAGACTCCAGACTCTCAGACTCCGACTCCAGACTCTCCAGACTCTCCAGACTTTTCCGACTTTTCCGACTCTCCAGACTCTCCAGACTCTCCAGACTTTCCAACCTCTCCAACCTCTCCAACCTCCTCCAACCTTCTCCAATCCCTTTCAATGCAAGCATCCAACCCCTCGGCCTTTGTCGAACTGATCTTCGACCTCCAGGCCGCAATGGACATTGACTCGCCAATGCCTGGAGCTTGGCAACTGTTCGATCCCAATCCAGACCCTTCCCCAGCCCCAATGGGCCATTTGGGAGTCCAAACGGCGGACTTTCGAATACTTGGCACTTTATCTCCGACCCTCTCCGACCATAGCCCCGTCCTCGCCTCTCTGCCCTTATCAGACCTTACTATGTTCACCGATAGTCCTTTTGAGATGAACACTTTCACTAACACCATGAACCTGACCAACCAAACGAGTCTCGACTCTTTGATGATCAAGACTCCCGACTCTGACGATATGGACCAGGTTCTGGACTTTGAGCCCGCCGAAAATGGCTTGTACTCGAACTTGGCTTCTCCTCTGGTTCTTTCTCCGGTGTACGATCCACAAAACAGCGATTATGCTGCCGTCTTTGCCCCCAGACTGCCTTGGATCTTCCCCACTCCTACTCCCAATGCTTGGACTCCTCTGGAAATCTCTCCCTTTACTCCACGACAAGTTGAGGTCACAGAGGAGATCAAAAGCGAGCCCTGCTCCAACTTGGCCCTGCCTTTCTCGGAGCCTACGCCAGTAACTTCGCCCGATCCTCGGGTTAAAATAGAGGAATACGAGGGAGTTGCTCCTCTGCTTGGTAAAACTCCTGAATGTGGCTTTTTCAGCCACGAAAAGCAGGGCACGGACTACTACAATTCGGCCCGGCATCCAGTGGTGGATGGAAACAACTCGGACGACGAGGACTACGACGACGCTGCAGACTTGTGCCTCGATTCCGCCTACGACAAGTTTGCCAGCGACATCAACGACGCCCAACAACATGGAACTGTCCTGCAAAGCTCGCCAAGGAAACCCTCGGCCGAGTTATTAACGGCAAGCGACGCGCCAAAGAAGCGCACCAATAGCTACGCACTTTTGTTCCATCAAAACGACGAAACCCCAGAGGAAACGCACTGGGAAGAAACCTACGAGGATAACAGCTGGGACGTGCCAGAAATTAATTTCGGGGACGAGCCGGGAATGGCTCAAACCCCAGATACCGCAATGGAAGAATGCGACGACGAGATCTTTTCGCGCGCACAGCTTTTGCACCCAACAACTCTGCAGCAACAACCCTGCAACACCGACGAGCCGCTCTGGCCAATGGACTCCGACTACAGACCAGATTCCGCTGGTTCCGATACTCTGCTGCTTTACCAAGCTTCGCCTGCTGCTAGCGACACTTCTTTCGATGACGAGAGCGAAATCCCCGCTCTTGAGGAACCCAAACAAGAGATTCCTCGGCCAAGGACTCCGCCTTGCCACCACTACACTTTCCTTTCTCCTATCCCGGAGGAAAATGAAGACTGGGACGACGCTGGAAATGGAACGCATCCTGGGCAGCTTTTTAGTGCTGTTCCTAGAGCCACCCGGAATGCTAACCATGGCGCAGTCAAAGAGCTTGAGCTCGAGACGGCACAGTCCGCCACCCAGAAAAAATCCCATGTCTTCAAAATCCCCGACTGGAGAAGAAGTAGTGGAGCCAAAATAGAAAGCGGATCCAAAAAATATAGAGCCAAAAAAAGACGCCAAAAGAAACTCAAGGCATCGAAAGCAAGAAAAGAGCGCGCTGGCTCTCTTAAAAGGCCTAAAACACAAGGCAGAAGAGCCAGAAAAAGCACCTCCTCCAGAAGCAGACTGACCAAAGCAATCTAGTACTCCATAAATTTATTCTCTAATTAAAAAAAAGAAAAACCACCAGTAGCTCACTAAAGTAAACTAGAACCCAGCTACCACACTAGGTGCTTCTTCATTCTGCTAGGAACAAGTCTGACGACTATACTCTATCATTATAATCTGAATAAGTAAATTGATTCAGTAAAGCTACTTTTTTACAATCCCCTTTTCGTATTTGAACATTACTGCGTCGTAGTAAGATCTAAAGGACAGTAGACAAATAGACAGACATTAGACAAACACATTAGACAAACACATTAGACAAATAGATAAAACCACAAGATCTAGACATATCGTTTGGACACATACAGGAATCGTCTTCATACACAACTCTATACTCCATATTTAGGAGTGACTCCCAAATATAGTCGTAGTTTACCCTCCACCCTCCCAAATAGGCTCTTCTGTCCTGGAATCCGAATCCAAAGAAAAATAGATGGATAAAGTTATGGATCGATAGAGATAGATAGGATAGATTTGTAGTTATAGATTTGTAGTTATAGATTTGTAGTTATAGATTTGTAGATATAGATTTGTAGAGGTGGATGTGTAGAGATTGGTTTCATAATGATCTAAAGAATTAATATAATCAGCTAAGTTTTTGGAAACTATTCTATTTAATTCATCCAGTTTATTTTTAGTATATGAGACAACATCTTCTGAATAACACATACTATAATTTATATTAGAACTCGTACCAATATTTTCATTAAATTTACAATTATCTTTAAAACAACTACTTTTAGCTAAAGTAATCAAACTGTTTCGATCTCTACTCCAAGCAAAAATACTATTAAAACCGTATCTCATAAATATCAATCACTATCATTTCTTAGATTTATTAATAGCTGTATCTCCTGAATCTGATAAAACACCAGGAGTATTAGTCAAAGTTATGGAGGGAAGGAGGTTTGAAACCTTTTTCAATGAAAACTTAATACCTGGAATAGAAGTTCGGTCGAGTGAAGCACTCATTGTTACGAGATCATTATTAACAGAACGACCCAATTCAGCAATCTCTTCTATGCTATCATCATTGGCAGAGGCAGCACCAACAACTTTGTGAACTATCGCAGTACCAGCCAAACCATGTCTACCCACTATTTTGTTCTGGGTTATGCCCACAGCAACATCGTCGGAGACACTGACCAATTCTACCTTGTCCCGTCTCTTTTTGCTCTCTCAACAACAAGTCCAAAGTGCAAAATGTCCCCGGTGTAGTTCTTGACAACTATAACTGCACCTTTCTCCTTGTTGGCAGAGGCCTTGACGGTAGACATGATTTGCTTAGTGGAAGGAGAAGCAAAGAAAGCACCGGAAACGTCAGCATCTAACAAGTTGGAACCGACGAAACCAGAGTGTAGTGGCTCGTGTGCAGAACCTCCTCCACTAATGACAGCCACCTTTTTACCACTTGTTCTAGGATTGTATACCACCTTCTCTGAGGCAATTAGGTCGAGTTTGGGGTTGGTAGCATTTTTTCTTTTCATTTTAGAAGGGTTTTTTAAATACATTTTTCGCTAACAGAGATTAATTAATATTTAAGCTCCACATACTTTCCAAAATTCCCTAGCCCTTGATTCCATTTCTTTATTATTTGATTATTTGATTATTTGATTATTTGATTTTGGTAATGCATCTGACCCTTTTCTCGTATAAGTTTAAATGATTTTTATCCACGGTTGACTCAGCTTTACTATTTGCTTCTTTTTTGAATATTCATCTTTAAACGTTAATACGCTTTTATTTTCGTCTATTGAAAATATCTTACCATTTTATACCATTTTTATCATACATGATTACCTATATTAAGCTGTCCGAATAACTAAATTCAATATCTTAAAACTTAAGCATCTAAAAATCCAAAGTTCTAAATATCCAAAACAGCTTTTTCATAGTTTTTTTTTGTATAATTCCATGATCATTTTACTTGGCTTCAAGTTTGTAGGTTCATGATGATGTACACTGTCCAGTGAGACTAAAATGCATCACTAGCTCGACTGCAATTCCACGTTCTCCAAAAACAAATTCTTGGAATTGAACTTTTTTGTAGAAATTCTGATAAATCACTTGGGTGACTATTTTGAACCACAAACCATAGTGGTTAGGCAACCCAAAGCTTTTTTTTCCAATCCACAAAGTTATTTCAATTCTAACTACTGTAAATAAAACCATGTCTTCTTGAGAACCGTCTTAACAAATAAACACCGTATAAACCTGTCATATCAAATAAAGGAGCTAAAGAAGCTTCAAAAGGTTTTAAAAAGAAGTCATATCTTGACCCATAAAGTTAATTAATAAAATTATAATCATATATATAGATTTACATTTAATTTAGTCTTGATATATCTAACGGATTGTTGCGTAATTGGTAAGGTATCTAGATAGAATAATAAAAAAAATAAGTAAGGTATGTAGACTTGATAATTCTTACAAGATGTATTAAAATATTATAGTTATGATAACATAATAATTCATGTACCTCTTGGAATATCCATCATACATTATGAAATTTCAAGAGATAATCACCGGTCTTCCATGCAGTCTCTTTTTTACTCTCCTCTGCTTTTCTGTAAATCCCTATTCTACGGCATAGGCTTAAATTAAGGGACGTGCTCGGCCGAATAATTCAATATTTTTCAAGAAACTCCCGGTGGCCTAGCTGGTTAAGGCACAAGACTGTGATGGAAAGGAATCTTGAGATCGGACGCTCGACCCGACCCTGGGAGAATTTTTTTGCTGTTTATTTCGCTTCTTTCGGGTGTTGTAGTTGCCCTTTGATGTTTAGGATATAGCCGGTCAAGTGAGTGGGGTTGCAACCGACTGCAGATAACGAGCGCGGTACTGCAGATAACTGCAAATACGGCAGACAAGACACTCGCGCATATATCCTGGGACAACCGAAAAGCCGTAGAACATTTTACTAGTTACTCTTTGATGCAGATACAGCCAGAATAGAAAAATCTGTAGTGAAGTATTAGCTTAATCTCCAGTTAGTTTGATTCGCAGTTAGTATGAACTCTTTTTTACAAAGAGGGGGGGAGAGAGGAGGAAGCCTTTTTATAATGGTGCCACAAGGAAATTATATGCACGAGGATTGCTTTTGTGAACTATCGGTATTGAGGGTGGGGTTTAACGATTTACAGACATTTGAATGACAAATCCCAGTGAAAAAGCGATGTATGGGAACGGGGTGGGGTGATGCCTGCATAATACGTGCATGTGTTTCAGGTACATACAGGAATCAAGACTCCAAGTATGAATTAGATTGGTTTGGCCCTTGGAATTGCCAGAGGCCACTACTACGTCAAAAGTTTTTTGCCCACTTCAGCTCAAAAATGCCAAGTTTCAGGTGTATGGATTACGCTTCTTAAACACAGCTGGTTCAGCTCTAACACTGAATCTACAAAATTAAAATCTACCCCATTTGTATTTTATAAAGATTCTAATGAGTCAATTGGTATTTTCACATCACCATGATTTGGGAATATTGAGCCAAAGATCTTTAAGCACTTATCGATTGCGCACGACCATGCATAGATTTAGCCAGACTACCCAGCCAATTTCACATCGTGCCACGCGGAAAAAGCTTATAACCTTTATATTAATCATTTCACCAAGTACCTGAGAGAAAACTGCAATCTCTTCAAATGTCTCTCTAAGCCCCACTATATACAAGACATCTACCAGAAACCACGATACCGGTACTGTCGCTATTTGCAGGACACCTACCAGAAACCGCGATACCGGTACTAGCACTATATGCAGGACACCTACCAGAAATCACGATCGGTATTAACACTATATGCAAGACACCTACTAGAAAACACGATTCCAGTACTGTCACTATTTGCAGGACACCTAGCAGAAATCACGATCAGTAATGATACTATATGCAAGACACCTACCAGAAATCACGATCAGTATTGATACTATTTTGAGGGTGT
>NKZY01000778.1:0-10035 GCA_002374555.1 Metschnikowia mauinuiana | reverse complement strand
CCGATGACACTGTCAAAACCTGCATATAATGCATCGATGATGCATATCATACCCAGGCCTTCTTTTAGCATTTTTTTTTGAATTTTTTTCGAAATGACTGGATTCTTTCACGATTAAAGAGACTTTCACTCTAATGTCTTTTTAAACGGCTCCAAGTGGTCTTGAATATGAAGAGGCGCAGGAATATCCCAAAACGGCATACCAACATTTTTCCAATGGCCACTTGCAGATCACTTCACATTATCGCGCCAATCGCAGCGAATGTGATGCATTTTAGATGAGGTATGCTGTATGCATCAAGTGTTAAATGCATGGCCCGCTGCTTTTCGTGGTGTGCCACGTGACGGGTTTCTCAGTGGTACTGAGTTTAATGCCGACATAGCCGCTTTTATATGCAGGCCGCTTAGAGTTCCGTGGGTATTGCCAATGAACATGGAACAAATTCATTGCCAGAGGGTAAGTCAGTTGTACTTGAAGTTTTGGGGAAATTGGTTGAAATGGCGGGGACTGAACTTAAGGTAATGTTTGGAAAATGGTGGAGATGATGAGTAATATCACGTGACCGCTCATGTGACTTTTCATGTGACTTTTTTCACGTGATGTTCACCTGCCTGATCTCGTGACTTTTCACGTGACTTTCGCATGAAGATTGACTTTTCTCAAAGTCACCCATAATCTCCACCCCATGCAACTCTTCAAATCCACGCAGGTATACCATACCGATTTCCGAGGCTCCACTCTCGCATATCTCAACCGGTACCCGAACCCATATGCCAAGCACGTGCTCAGTTCCGACACGCTTGAGTCATATGTAGACGAGCAAGGGCGGCTCCGAACCACGCGGCTCGTGGTCAAAACGGGCCTGTTGCCCGATTTCGTCATGCCTTTCTTGGGCAAGTCTCTCCAGCTGTGGGTCATTGAAAAGTCCATCATTGACCCCAAAAACAAAACCATCCAGGCCTATAGTGCCAACATTGACCACCACCGGTTCATCAAGGTGCAGGAATTCCTACGCTACCAGTGTCTGGATAAGGACACGGTGCTCACGCTCAAGGTGCAATTTTCATCCAATTTCATCGGGCTCAAGCGGAGAATCGAGCAGTGGAGCAAAGACAAGTTTTCCAGGAACATGTCCAATCTGCGCGAGGGCTTTGTCTATGCCATGGAACGCTGGCGTGCTTCTTCCCGTCAATTGTCATGATCATGTATCTACTGACACTACGGAATGTCTAGTATCAATGGTCAAAAATAGCGGTTTGAATCTACAGTGCCACAGATACTACAAGTGTACCAAAGGAACTACTATACAGGCTCTACTGACCTTCCGATACTGACACTACTGGCGATTTACTGGCAGAACTAGTCTCTGAAAGGTGTTGCATATCTACTGATGGCCATGAATGTTTCCGGTCAACAAACGCCGGTAGCGTTCTGAAGTTTCGGATTCTCCATCGCATCCTTCGATGCATTGTCCATGGTACCTATGGCACAGTCTACAAAGGCACAGTCTACAAAGGCACAGTCTACAAAATAGAACTGTTACAAGTTGGTTTCTCAATACGATCATATCTGATAGTACTGGTATACATTGTGTGGTACTGCTTCTGGTCTGTCATGGACCATCACAAGTTTCCACCATAATACAGTGCCGACAATTTACTGTTGAGTTAGTGATTCAAGAAACCCACTCAACAATGGCTTGTTTATTGATCAATTGTTCGGTGAGAATGCCACAGAGAAGATTCTACCACAGAGAAGGAATTTCAATTGTCATCTCAATCTACTCCAAGCATTCTTTCAAAATGACTCCACATCGGCTATACAGGAAAAGGGACTTTGACGAATAGCTACACATATTATGGAACTGTCTGTCTACGAGAATATCTCCGAGAATGTCTACGAGAATTTCTACGAGAATATCTCCGAGAATGTCTACGAGAATGTCTACGAAAATGTCTACTTCCAGTACTAAGCAATGGTGAGGAGTTCTACTGCTGTACAGCGTACTGCATACGAGAAGACTTTCGTGATGGTTTCGTCGAGGACTCTTAATAAGAGGCATTGGGTCTGGTAGTGCATTTGCTTACATGCAGTCCCCACAACCCAGAGCTACACATTTCCATTAGCCACACTCCATCACTGGAATTTGCATAAACATTATTAGAAGACAGAAAGTAGACAAAGTAGACAAAGTAGACAAAGTAGACAAAGTAGACAAAGTAGACAAAGTAGACAAAGTAGACAAAGTAGACAAAGTAGACAAAGTAGACAAAGTAGACAAAGTAGACAAAGTAGACAAAGTAGACAAAGTAGACAAAGTAGACAAAGTAGACAAAGTAGACAAAGTAGACGAAGTAGACAAAATAGACAGAAATTAGACAGAAATTAGACAAAAAGTAGGTGTCTATGTACCGCAAATCGGCCAATAGACCAAAACAATCAAAAAAGCCACACACTCCTAGAGAATACTAAAGATGACTATTAGACGGTTTTAACCATCTGTAGAAAATCCTAGTAGCGGATATTTTGTAGTAGACATTTTGCGTCCTGCATATAAGCGTAATTCGAGGTATACCCGTGTAATTCACAGCACAGCAGAACTACGATGTCAAATAAATCAGCTTGACCAGAATTCGAATGCGTAGATTAATTAAATCTGTCGTTTTTCATGATCTTACTAAAACTGGTAAATTCCAGATCCCAAGTACGAAATGGATTATGTATAGTTATATTTTCTATATTAAGAAATTTCATCGTGAGTTTGGAATCGACTTTGCTTTCAATATAATTTTGTTTTCTTTTATAGAAATAGAAAATTGGGACAAAAATCAATGGGATTTTGGTTGAATTGGCTATATGCAGGACGTGCGTAATAGATTAATGATACTAAACACTACAAAGACGTTTTTTAAATAAAAAACGTCTTTTCCAGCAAATAAAGGTTTGTTAAGCATTTGATCTGGAATAAAAGAAAAGGTAGAAATAACTGTGGTTGGCTTGGACTGTAAATGGGACTTTTTTGAATCATGAGCGTTAAATGCAGGATACGTGACACTATATGCACGACAAACAAGTTTTTAATGAAATTTGTGGTATTTTTTTCAGGACGAAATAATACTGGTTAATTTAAAGGATTTAACACGATGATGTTCCAGCATAACCCCAAGAAAAACCCGTACACTCGATTTTGAATTTGGAAACCGACATTTTATGGCCAATTCTTTCCATCCCTTTCTATGAAAAGTTGCTACTCTACTTTGCCAATCCACTATGAAAATCCAGACTTTCCTGCATTTTCAGGTTTTGTAGAATAAGCTCTTGAGTACACATTTTAAGCCCTTCCACACTTAACCTACTTGCTACGTAGTTGCTTAAATAGCTATCAGCGTTCGATTCGCTGGTTCTCCGATTGACATACAAATATTATTATGTAAGTTCGGTTCTTACTATGATATTTAATAATGAAAAGAGGTAAGCAATATAATGTAAAGTAGTATACTTATGCCTTTATATAATAGTTCAAATCTATTTATTGCATAAATAATAAAATAAAGAGAACATGATGTTGGTTCAGATCTAATGCTATGTAGAGACATAAGAATAATATTATAGGCACTTAAATACAGTTAATGTTTCCACTTGGCCACGTCTTCGAACTTCACAAGAGATCCACCAAAAAATGTCCAAGGCACTGCCAAAGGTCAAATCCACCTTGCCCTGACTCAAGTTCTGAACCAGTTCCAAATCCTCCACCAGCTTGGCTCCACCAGCATACACGATCTTACCCTCAAATCCAGAAGGACACCACTCGCCCAACTTTTGCACCAACTTCTCATCGATACCATTGCAAAGGCCCTCCACATCAGCAGCATGGATCAAGAACTCGTCGCAATATTCCGAGACCTTTTGCAAAAATTCCGGGGATAGAACCCTATCCGTGAGCGTTTGCCATTTGTTGATGGAAACCACCCACTTTGTCACCAGACCAATTCTCAACTCACGACAACTCAAGTCTACAATGAGCCTTTTCTTGCCCACCAAAGTAGAGATGTTCTTCAATTTGTCCCAGTCGAGCACAATGCTTCCAGAGTCGTCTTTGGAAAATAGCCAGCTGATGATGATCACGTGCAGCGCATGGTACTGGTCGAGCCATTCAAGAGCATTCGCATCCGTAATGCCTCCACCAACCTGGAGGTGGTTAGGCCAGGTTTCACAGGCCAAACGGGCCGCTTGATCGTTTGCCGGGTTGGTGCCAAGCTTGATCACGTGACACCCGTGAATGCCATGTTTTTTATATAGATTGGCGTAGAACAACGAAGGTTTGGTCGACACAAAGTTCTCCTAGGTGGAGACCTGTTTCTGGGTATCGTTGTCGGAGGTAAGAGACCCACCGATAATCTGTTTCACCTGTCCTGCATGAAGGTCCACGCATCCTCTGAAGCGTGTCATAATTGACTAATTTTGGGAGTGTGTGTTGTTGTGTGCTATTTATTGACACTAGAGTGTGTATTATGTAGTGGTTATTGATGAATGGAGAAGTCAAGCATGTACTGGATGCAAGTTAATAAATTAGCGTTCAGAGATTCTATACAGGTGTAGGTAATAGATATTTCTAACGTATGTCGCGATGCACTCATCATGTCCCCACACAACCACCACTCAAGAAGTGCTACGGGACATAGACTTATTAGAGTACTACTATACTAGTAGGACCGTTAGTATTGGTGCCACAAACCATAACTAAAAGTAACACTACTCCAGGACTGGACTAACTACCATACTATACTATGACACTGGACTATATTCTAGAGACTCTATAGGTCTATGTCTTTTTTTTTTTATGTAATCTCTGTTTATTATGGCTGTCTGGAATTGCCTCGTAGTACAGATTAGTAGTGCATTAGATATTAAGGTGGCTACAACTGACCAGACATTTCTCTGTCACTGAAGATATATACAGGTTTAGATGATTTTGTTCAGCAACTGGCAAACTGCAAAGCAATTCAAATCGTTCAAGATATTAAAAAATTCCTTTATGAAAATATTTTGTAGTCTAAGAAATACTCCAACTATTTAAGGGTTTAAACTACCTTTTTCCCAGTTTTTTAAACAAATATATACTCCACCTTAATATTTTCATCAAGCATCTGGCAACTTATTTTTTAATTGCTACTTTCCAAGCAGCTGTTCTTTACTTTCCAAGCAGCCGTTCTTTACTTTCCAAGCAGCTGTTCTTCACGGCTAGTACTAGTACAGAGTAGTAGTAGAGTAGTAGTATAGAGTATGGAGCACTCCAAAGGGAGTACTAAATGAAGTAAGCAATTACATTCAGGGATTTTGCTTGGAACTGGAAACCAAGGATGGCATGTCCAAAGCATTCAGAGTGTAGTGGTCCATTCCAGATATCTAAGGTGTCCGGAGTCAGTGAGTACCATCAGACAAAAAATAATCTGGGCTATATCAGCCGATGATAAGCGTCACAACGGCCACATTGATAGAAATCAACTCTTATAAAGAGCAGCAGTGGGAATCTTTGACAAGTATATTTCTAAAGAATAGTAATGATACTAATTATGAAAGAGTCCTACCCACTAAAATATGTGCCAGCAGCTGCGGTTCGACATAGAGGGCAAGCATTGAACAGAATGGCTTAAAGGATCTGTAGAACGTATAATAAATATAGAATAATAAAGGGATAAAACCCAAAGAAAACATCAAGACTATAAAGAGATTACTTAAAATTATTGACGTTGTGAGATGAAGACTACGGTAGCGATATGGATTCGATACCCACCCATTTAGTCGTAGCAGTAAACTATGAATACAATATAAAGAAAAATGAAAATGAATAGTATTCCGCCTGACTAGTACGCTCGCAAGGGTGAAATACAAGACATTAGAAGGTACTTGGTCGTGCGCGTATCAAATTATTGCAAAGATTCTTTTCCATTTTATATTCGTTTATTTGGCCTCAGATTTGTTTTGGCCTCAGATTTACTTTAGAGTTGCCTTTTTTTTTTTTTTTGCACTTTACCCTTTTTGGTGTATTTTTTTGGTAATTTTTGATTTTCGTGTTTTTGTCTGTTTTTCACTATTTTTCACTAGTTTTGTCTTTTTTTGCACCCATTCGCGAACCGCACCTTCATAAAGAACTACGACATGCACTCAATTTCGTCTGTAAAAATAACCAATTACCAAAATTTTATTCCAATTTTCTTCCAAAAAAACTTTCTTGCCTAATCGGGAAACCCGGAAACTTGTTTTTTTTCGGCTGCACACGTCCATTCGCCGGGTCACGTGACCCCAAAAAAACACCGCCAAACTACGGTTCTTGGCCAAACTCTACGGTTCTTGGCCAAACTCTACGGTTCTTGGCCAAGACTTCTTCTTGGCAAACAAACAATGGATCTATCAACCTCTAGCTAATTCTAGTCACGTGGACGCCTCGCTAGTCCTCAAATCTCCCCAACCCACTACAACATATCAAAAAGTTGGTCCCTTAAACCTTTCCTCTTTAACAAAATTATAGATTTCCTGCATTCCTCTCTAGCTTCTCTTTTAGTCACGAAGAAATCTTTTTTGAAAAATCGTCAATAACTTAACTTCTCTATTTATTTTTTTAATCTCATCAGTCCAACACATTCGCCCCAATTTTATTAGAGTTAACCATAACAGGTTGCATATATGCAGTACTCATTGTAACAGTCATACCAGGTGGCAGTATAGTTACTTAGTCATGGGAATTTCATTATACATATTATGAAGTATAAATTATAAAAGATAAACATTTAACACAATCATAATTTCTACGTTTGATACCCAGGCAGTACTGAAGCAGTACCAAACAGCACTGAGGTACTAAGAACCTAGGTCGTGTGTTCACCAAAAGTGGTGATCAAAAGTGGTGATCAAAAGTGGTGATCAAAAGTGGTGTTAATCAAATCTTTCAATGAATGCCTGGTTACGAAAGGAAAAAGATAAAAAAGACTCATTTATTTATGATGGAATCATATAATGAGTGGTCAAGCAGGGGGTGTTATATGCAGGAGAGATACAAAGAGTACGTCTTTCGTCCTTCTTTTCCCATTGACACTAACGACGCTTTGTTGAGATGTTCAAGTTTCAAGTCTGTATCCTTTACTATGGTATCATTTTCCTAGGACCTGAAACACCCGAATCAGAAGAGTCAAGATCTTCCAAGGATCCAAAAAAATTGAGTCTTAAGTGGAATTGGCATTTGCGTTTCGAGACTTTGAAGCATCTTGGAATTTGGAGTCGTGCAGAAGTGACGAATTGGGCAGTTGACAAACAACAAATTGTCAGATTGTTAGACAATGAATTGGACAGATATTGGACAGAAATTGGACAATACCAAGAAAACACCAAGAACACCAAAAACACCAAGAAAATACCCATAAAAAAGTCCCCCAAATCACAAATCCCCACGCAACAATTGTCCACCGCTGTTATACATGTTCATGACATTCGGATTCATAAGTAGTTTATGTTCAAACACTATATGTTTAACTTATTTTTATTTTTATTTTTCTTTTTTTTGCCATGTGCCAATGTCTCCAGAAATAGTTGTTTTTGTGTACTGTGCTCATTCTACATACCCACACCTTTGCCCATTGCTACCACGGCTTATAACGTCAGCCACTGGCGATCACATGATCAAGAATATGATCACATGATCAAGAATAGGATCACATGATCAAGAATATGATCACATGATCTTGAATTATGACATCACATGATCATGTCACGTTCGTTTGTTGGTTCCTCTGTCGTTGGTTCGTCTGTTCATCTGTCGTTCGCTCGTGTCTGCCTTGCGAGTGACGCTTGATGAAGTCGTACCTGCCGAGAAACTCTTAGGGTGTACTGGTCTATCTTAGGGTGTACTGATGGTGTTTCCATACGACAATAATCTCTGCCTCTGTGAGCCCTTTGTCCATGGATAAATTGCCCCTTCGAGGTTGTCGTTTGGGCGGCCTGGAAACTAGATGTTTTTTTTAGCCTGGTCTCGAGTCTCGAGTCTGGAATGTAACAAACTCTTAGAGACCTCTGGATTGAATGGTAAAATTCCAATCAGCATCCAGAGTTTAGTGTCCCAGAATACCTGGCCAGCGTAAGAGTCCGAAGACAATCCTGACTTACTCAAAGCAAATGTGAGTCCCTCTGCTCCCTCCTGCATATTTGCATTGAGATGAAAAATCGAAGCTCTGTGAAAAATCGAAGCTCTGTGAAAAATCGAAGCTCTGTGAAAAATCGAAGCTCGGGATGCCAACGTCAACAAAGGGCTTTCTGGGAATTCTACTTCGACCGACGTGTGCAAGGATTTCGCCCAAGTTTTTTCGTTTCTCTTGGTCAAATCCTTGTAGTCAGTCTTCTCCACAAATTTTCGTCCAATTGCCGGTTTTGTTCAACCCATCATTGACAAATTGGAACAGTTCAAGTATACTCTCATACTTTTTATATTCTCTATCGCTAGTATGGCCACAATAAAGAAAAGAAGGCCTGTTTCAGGACAACTCCCCGAGCAAGTTGGGCCAGTTTCCTTCATTAAGTGTCATGCTCTTGGGCATTTTCTTCGAGTCGTCAACGTCACAAAATATTAGCCATACACAAGATGTAGTCTAGCTGTAACACTATTGAGAATAGAGGGTCCATACTTAAGTATATTAAGTTTCTGTAATACGGGTACACCATTATCTTTAAATTTTATAGGAGCGGATAGGTAATGGTAGTTTTGAAGAATAAAATGGCTTAATATGACGAAATTCCCGGTTCTTTATGGCTCGCCAGCTTAAAGAAATGGGCCTGCCGCACGTGAGCAGCGGTTCCAACCGTGATTTCTCCTTCTCCTTCCAAGATTTTTAAATGTAATTTGTACTTATATTACACATAAATATCAATAATGGTTATTCATTGTAGAGTTGATGAGAAAATTACAATTTCAAGCACATCTAAACATTTGACCCTCGGAATTGGGCGTGGGGCCGATGTGCAAGGCCCTACATCCGTACACCAGACAAGGTCAGCAGAAAAAGGCCCAACGCAAACACCCCTATTTCAGCTCCAAATTTGTTGGAAGATGGTTCGGTGGAATGCTGGAATTCCGGACACTCGCCCTGGGTCTTAGGAATTTTTAAAAATCATGTGTGGACGGTTTTAGCTTGCACACTCTCACCAAGGACCCTCGGATTTGGGCCCTTTCCGAGGTACCCATTTCGCACCCAACTACTACCAAAACACTAAATAACTCGAGAATGTACTGAATCGCGTGGAAGTCGTTTTTCTAGAAAATCAGAAAAAAAAAAAAAGTATGAAATTGAGATCTGTTTATGGTCCATGCAGAACTCTTTTAAATGTTCTAATTAACAGGGTCAATAAATACAGCACCAATATTAGGAGCATTAGCTACATTATCAGTATTATTATCTGCTTCATATCAAATGAAAATAACAAATAGAACACCATATAAAATTAACATCAGATTGTACTTATAAAGAAAGTTATTTAATGTGATCATTAATATTACCAACTATATTCTTTGGTTTATTTCCTAACTATATATTAGATATAATATGAGAAGGAAGTAATTTAATGTATAAAATATATTCATATATATATATATATATTTATAGGTAAGATAGAAAAAAAAGATTCTGAGTTGTAGACTAATTGGCAAGTCACATTAATAATTAAATTAGGTATTGGGCGCTCGTGATGATATTATTGTTAGTTTACTCAATCACTAGTCGTTGAACGGTTATATCTCTATTAAAAACTAATATATATTTCGCTATGAAAAATGTTTTTTGGTAGTTCTAAATCCTAAAGAATGTAATGTAATTTCTTAATAATCCTTCCGCAGGTTCACCTACGGAAATCTTGTTACGACTTTTACTTCCTCTAAATCACCAAGTTTGAATAACTTTGAAATTTAATAAGATTCGCCTCTAAATAAATCTCTCCAAAATTCTCACTAAGCCATTCATCGGTAGTAGCGACGGGCGGTGTGTACAAAGGGCA
>NKZY01000775.1:0-34288 GCA_002374555.1 Metschnikowia mauinuiana | reverse complement strand
TGGCGAGCGGGACGGGATTGTGAAAAATACAATCAGGCCTACTACCAATCAAAAGAAGCAACTGCCTTTCTCAATACTCCACTTGAACCTACTATAGATGTAAATGGTCTTGATTATGAAAAGAACCTCTGTCATTGAACCAGAAAAAAAAAANACTACCAATCAAAAGAAGCAACTGCCTTTCTCAATACTCCACTTGAACCTACTATAGATGTAAATGGTCTTGATTATGAAAAGAACCTCTGTCATTGAACCAGAAAAAAAAAATGTTGCTAATAGTTGCTAATAGTTGCTTAGAAATTAAAAAATAAAAAAGAAGAAGTTGTAGAAGTAATAAGTAAAAGAGCACTAGGACATAGACTGAAATATGTCCAAGGGTGACTATTGAAGACTAGATATTTGCTCTAATGTGACCAAATGTAATTGAAGCTGTTTCATATTCCATTGAGTATTTGCCATTCGTATCAAGTTGAAGTCTACCTAGGGGCTTTGAAAACAAAACTATATATTAGTAAAAAGATCCCCATCTTTTAGCGTAATCACTGCAAAGATTTCATACTCAGGTGACCATCCAGCAATTGTCACTGACTGTACCTATTACTATTAAAGGTGGTAGCAAAGGCTGTAGACTTCATGTGGGTTTTTATCTCATTGGTTAACTCTAGAGTGTTTATACTCGAACCTTTTAAGAATTTGTGTTGCCATTACCCCATGGGGCTTTCAATATTGGTTCCAGGAACCACCGCTTGCCATACACTGGTGTCTTCGAACAACGAAGCTATCCGGGGAGGAAATTAATAATGATAAACAAGGAGAGAACAAATAGCAGGACTACTAGCAGAAGAATTAGTTTTGAATAAATTTGAACCAGGATATCAAGGAACTCTTTTGCCCACGTAGACTTTGTTATGATTTACATTCCAAATTCCACCAAGTGGAAAGTATCACTTCTTTTAAGATATTGTGAATAATGTACTTGATCTCCGGAAACTTACTCCAGACCTTCTTTTTAGCGTATCCAAGATTAACATCAAACACATTAAGGATGTCTTCGCAGTAAAGGTTTTGGTGATTCTGAAGGTAAACCAATTGGGCTCACACCTACTCGCCAGGTGCACTGAAGTCAGTATCTAACTATTATCTAGTGAAACAATCAACTGTTAGTGTCCTAATTGAAAAGTAGCAAAGGAACGAGAGAGTATTTAATTTGCGTCAGAATTATAACATGTTAAATGGGTCTGCTTGGATTTAGGGTCTTGGAATGGACACTCCCTTGGATACACCATCAAAAGCACTGGCTTCAGATATAAATATTTGAAAAAATCAACCAAAAACTTCGCTGGCCAAGGATTCCAGTTACTTGGCAATAGATTATCGAGTCGCGCTATGGTCTATTTGCCCAACTCAAATTCCCAATTTTTGAGCATCACGTAGTAACGGAACAAATGTAAACATATCTAAGGTATATGAAAAAGAAAAACTTATATCCAATGCAGAAGAAAAGTAATAAAGATGAGTGAATAAAGAAAAAAATTTTGCTTCCGAACTATAATGTATCTTCACACCAATTCAAAAGATGAAGAATATGTTTCGAAAGATATCTAACTAGACTGTTCATTTGCAAGTCACCTGTAATCATACAAGATTCGGACACTTTTAATCCAAGAAGCGCAATTCTCAAGTATCACGAATGATGTATTAGCATGTCTTGATAGTTGGGTCTGGAAGCAGTTTCAGTGGGTGGTACAGTGTTGTGCTAGAAACGTGTGGGCGGATAACTTACAATTAAGGTGCAAACACATAGTCTAACCAAAAAACTCGATGGGCCCAGATGCATATTCAAATTAGTTTTTTTCGACCCTACCATTACCATCAATAATAATTAAGCGTTCTTAAATCCTACCAATTCTATGAACAAAGGTGGATTGCGTTACTAGAACCATTTAGATTAAATCCTTAGTCGTTGTTATTGAAATTAGTATTCTAGTCTAGCCGTAGTTATTTACAGCTTTTGATTCAAGACGGGTCTGTGTTTCCTACTACTCAGTACAGGTTTATCAACAGTGCTGCAATGTTACAGTGCGGTCATGTAGAAAAGCAGAGTATACAGTTTATCACTTATTCTAGTGTTATAGTGGTATAGTGCTATAAAGAAGTAAAGCATCAGGATAGTACGTCATACACTATAACTATTAGTACAGTGGTATAGTAGCATATGTTATAGCACTTGGAAAAAATTATAGTAGCAATACACTTTTGTAGTAGGTCTAAAATCAAGTAGCCACATTAATTGTCTTCGGCCAAGATGAACTCTTTGAATTCTTCGTAGGCCTTGTCTAAGTCGTCGTTGACGATGATTTTGTCGTGAGCACCGGTTTGAGCATACTCCATTTCAGATGCTGCAGCGGCAATTCTCTTGGCAATCGAGTCCTCGGTCTCGGTGCCTCTTCCAGACAATCTCTCCCTCAAACTCTCAATCGAAGGAGGACTCAAGAACAAGAATCTGGCGTCGATACCACACTTCTTGACGGACTTCACGCCCTGCATATCAATGTCCAAGAGGCAGATCTTGTTGGCCTTGGCCACATCGTCCACAGACTTGATGGAGGTACCGTAGTAGTTTCCAGAGAACTGGGCCCACTCGATGAACTTCTCCTCGTCAATCAACTTCTTGAACTCGTCCACCGTGGAGAAGTGATAGTCCTTACCATTGACCTCCCCTGCACGGGGCTGTCTGGTGGTGTTGGACACGGAGAACCCGAACTTGTCGGGGTACTCTGCGAACAACTTCTTGAGGAGCGTGGATTTACCTGTTCCGGAGGGTCCTGAAATGACAACTGGTCTGACCATTGAAGTAGTAGATGTGGAGATTTTTTCGCGTCTGGCCTGCTGCAGAATAACAGTGTGCGAGCAGAATAGACTAGAGTATAGGGTATGGTAAACACAGGAGGTAAAAGAAATGAGGTGAAGAAAAGAGTGAAATGAGAGGAGGTGATAAGGGCTTACTATAGAGGAATAAAAATGGGATAGGGATAATGAAAAAAAGAAAAGAAAAACAAACGAAGGGGTTGACTTGACCGGTCCCAATCATTCTCTATATAGCACTGTATGCAGGAACATACCTACCTTCTCTGTAAATCTAGTATCAAAAAGCCAAATCAGTATAGATTTCTCTAGAAACCTCTAAAATATTTTTCAAGATTTTCTCCATACTATCCCCAAAAAAAATTAGCCCATTTGGGATTTTCCGCTTTCTTCCTATGAGTGTAAAGCAGAGTTTAGGAATAAGGCAGGAGAGAAGGAAGGGAAGAGGGAGAGGTAGAAATTACAGGAGAATATACCAAAGAAAATGAGAGAGAAGAAAAAGAGAAGAAGTAAAAAAAGAGGAATAGACTGGCCTCCAGGTTGTTGTATGCAGGATCATGACATGATTTTAAGTCCACATGGCACCAAAAATCCATCAGCGTTTGGAACATAACAGAAATCTCCAAGAAGCTTTCTTAAGTGATCAAAAAAAGGTGCTTGAAGATCCAGCTCTTAAAAGCCCATTATGGATTTTCTACCCTCTTCTTGTATGATAGCATATCAGAGTAAAGTGGAGAGAAAAAAGTCGAAGAAAAAATCAGACAAAGAAATGAAAGTAAAAGTAAAGGTATGAAAACTTGATATCAGAGGGGAATAAAATACCAATAACTATAAAAAATAATAGGGGGAACAGTGGAAAAAATACTAAGGAGAATTTAACATTTCATTTGCATTGTATGCAGGAAAGATCGTCGTTTACAGCTAATCCAACACCAAAAATTGGAAATCACTTCAGTCGCCCTAAAACTTCCCATAACTTTTCTTCGAGTACTTTTCCAACTATGCCAAGAAATTGAGCTTTCAATATCTACTTTTCGATTTTTAAAGCCTACTCTTCTTCTATCTTATTTCCTCACTATGCTCGCGATTTATAACACATTCCTATTCTTACCTAAAATCTACACAATACATCCCTTCACATAACTAGAAAATCACGCTAAGCACAGAGGGAAGTAAAGAAGCAAAAGAAAAAAAAAACACGTAAAAGGAGTTAATTATTGATCAGACACAACAAATATAGTTGTATTAGTTTTTATCCACCCCCATGTGTTTCCTATCTCAAATCTGCAGTCTCTTCAGGTAGTGCACACTTCCAAACGAGAAGTCGAAAAAAGAGAGCCTCCCGAAATTTTAAGCTCCCACACCATGGACCACAGTCAGCAGGCCTACAACACCATGGACCATGTCCAGCAGGCCTATACAATGGATCATGTGCAACAGGCTTTGGTGGCTATGTATACCCCCGCCGTGGATCAGGCTCAGAAGAAACAGGCTACCGAGTACTTGGAGGCGTTTCAGAAGTCGCCCCAGGCCTGGCAAATGGCCCACCAATTATTGGCAGATACACACAATCCTTTGGAATACCGCATGTTTGCATCTCAGACCTTGAGGTCCAAGGCCACCTACGATTTGCTGCAGTTGCCCGAAGACTCGTATGCCGGCTTGAAGGACTCTATGTTGGCACTTCTAGACCTCTACGCATCCAAAGACAAACTTATTCGGACCCAGATCTCTTTGGCCCTTTGTCAGTTGGCCTTGCAATACATTCACTGGCGCAATGCCATGAACGATATTACGTCTCGCTTGTCGAAACCGGACTTGGTGCCTGCATTGCTTGAGTTCTTGAAGAGTCTACCCGAGGAGTTGACGGAGTCCAACAAAACACCTTTGACCGACGAGGAATTCGATGCTAGGACTAGCGAATTGATTACTGATAACGTACCGCAGGTGCTACTGCTCTTGAAGAACTTGGCTGACCTGCACAATCCCCACACGGGATTAATTCTCGACTGCTTGAACAGTTGGATCAAGGAATGCCCAATCGAGGATGTTCTACGCATCGACTCGCTTGCTTCACTCATCTTTGATTCCTTGGTAAGGGAATCCACTTTCGAGAGCGCCACGGAATGTGTATGCTCGGTGATTGCTGAAACCAAGGACATCAACAACTACCAGTTGATCGATGCGCTTTACCAGAAGTTGATGCAGGTGCATGTCTTCTACTCCAAGGACCAGGAGCTATTAAGCGACCCCGATGTCTTTAGCGGCTTGGCCCGGATCTATGTTGGTGCAGGTGAAGCATGGCATGTGTTGATAGCCAAGTCACCGGACCACTTCAAACCACTCGTGGACATTTTGTTACAATGTTGCACCTACGACGGCGACTTGGACGTGGTTAAGTACACTTTTTATTTCTGGTACCAGCTCAAGCAGATGTTAACGTTGCCAAAATTCGAACAGTCTCGTGCTGCATACACTCCTATCTACTTGGACTTGATCCTGGCCATCATCAAGCTCCTTCGATACCCCGTGGGTAACGACGAAAACAATCTCTTCGATGGCGATAAGGAAGAGGAAGACAAGTTTTCGGAATTCCGTTACGAGATGGGCGACGTGCTTAAAGACTGTTGTGTGGTGGTGGGTCCCCAAAAGGCATTGAACATTCCCTTCCAGGAAATCCAATCACTCATCAGCCAACAAAACTCCCAGTGGCAGCTCTTGGAAGCTCCTTTGTTCAGCATGCGTGCAATGGCCAAGGAGGTGTCCACAAAGGAGAAAAAGATCCTTCCATTCATCATGCAATTGCTCGTGCAGTTGCCCGAACACCCCAAAATTCGCTACGCAACCACATTGGTCTTGGGAAGGTACACCGAGTGGACAGCCCAAAACCCCGACTTCTTGGAGCCTCAATTGTCGTACATCATCAAGGGATTCGAGGCGTCCCAGGGCACCGATGAGCACGTGATCAAGGCCACCTGCCAGTCACTCATGTACTTCTGCCAAGACTGTGGCTCACTTCTCTCCCAGTTTTTGGACCAGCTCTACATGCTCTACGAAAGGGTGCAAAGCTCGGTGGGTGTAACGGATTCCTATCCGTTGGTGGATGGCTTATCACATGTCATCAACAAGGTACAGCCCGAGCAGCAGTACGCCGCCTCCGAAACCTTCCTTCGGGCAACTTTGCAAAAAATTTGCACGTTTGAGGCTTCAAACTCTGAAACCATCGACCAATTGTGTGACGAGCTTGAGGTGTTGACAATATTCGTCCGTATCTCTCGCTGTGAAGATTACAATGCGGCACAGTTCCCTATAGGAACGTTCTTCATGGAAAAAATATGGCCGGTGGTCACTGAAGTGATTGCAAAGGCCGGAAACGTTCTTAAGGTCAGCGAACATTGCTGCAAAATCGTCAGATTCGCCGTCAACAATTGCACAAGGTACCTTTCGCCCATTCTACCCCAGGTAGCGGAGCTCCTACGCCAAGGATTTCGCAGCACGTATTTCGGGTGCTACCTCTATGTGACCGGAATCATCATCAAGTGCAGTGAGGAGTTCAGTGGCCACGAGCAGCAACAGGCGATTTTTGGTTTAGCCATGGCACAGAGCGAGGCGCTCTTAGAACTTTTCAAGAGCCACACCGAGCTCCAGATTAGAGAACTTCCAGATGTGGTGGAGGACTTTTTCAGCATGGCCAGCGACCTCCTCATGTTCTACCCCGAGGAGGTGATCAGCAACCAAACGCTCACGACGTCGATCTTCGAGGCTGGTTTGGTGGCTTTGAAAACAAGCCAAGAATTCGACCCATTCATGGCCTGTGTGCACTACTACATCGACTATCTCTCGTGGGGGTCCGAGTACCCCCCGGTATCGTTTTTTGAAGGCGACCACGAAGCACTCAAGGCGATGGTGAAACGTTTCATGGCGCTCGACAACAACGTGGACAAGTTGTTGAAGGTGGTGCTCGATGGGCTCATCTACAAATTCCACAATGATGTTGACGTGAACGATCTCATGATAAAGATCCTCACAGTGGCTCCTAACCAGGAGCAATCGATCCACAGCTTGAAAAACGCTGTGTCGTGTCTTCCAAATGTGAGTGAAAAGGAGATTCAAAAGTTGGTTACAGCTATCGTGGTGGCATTACCGAATAAGGATATCCGGCGAGTCAGAATCTCGCTCCGAGACTTTGTGAGTTGGTACACACGCAAGAACGTGAACTCCAGGGCATTTACCAACCAATGAAGAGATAGAAAGTAGGAGCAAAAAAGCATGACAAACTGAAGATGCGACCTGTGAGTAGACAGTCGATGTAAAAACAATGAAGATGACAAAAACGGAATAAGCATGAATGAAGATAAACAAAAACGAAAAGATCATTAAAGGCTAGACCTAAGCATAAATGGCATGAAGATTTACAGCATGACCGTGGTTGGCATGAATGAGACTGCATATACCATGAACACAAGAATCCATATACAATATACATCATAGACGTTGAGGTATGAGGGGTCCCACACATAAAAACCACCATCCATAAAATAATACCTTATACCATACTATCCATAAAAAATTGCATCCACAAAAAACTATCCATACAGTACTATATACCATGGACCTATAGAAATAAAGAAATAAAGAAGTATAGAAATATAGAAGTATAGAAAAATATATTTCTTATCGCTGCAGGAAGAAATTCCCAAAAAATGTATTCTTATCGCTGCAGAAAGCAAATTCTTAAAAATGTGTGCTATTTATGGGTGTGGCGTGTGATAAGTTTTTTTGTCGCAGAAAAACGGCGGAACTCAACACCAAAGCTGATAAGCCATAACGTAGAAATGTTGTAAAAGTAAATGAACAAAAAAACTTTTCGAGTAGAATAATTTGCAAGTAAAAAATATTGAGTGAAGACGATTTTCAGTTGACCTCAGTTGAGGTTTGCCGAGTACACATTCATGGAGACAAAGTCCCTCGAGTCTTGACGAGTAAAGTCAGTAGCCAAGTTCCCAAATTGGGTTCGAAGATAAGTGGAATCAAAAATATAGTATTGATTATCCATTGACGACGCATGGCTAACCTGAACCTATTATGCAGACAAGGCTATCAAGCAAAATAAACTGCTTCTGTGGCATGTGGGAAAGAATCAGTCACAAATAGCCGGTTAATGTATGCATTGCCCGAGTGCACAGGAGATGCGCGCGCACGGAAAAGAAATTTAGATGATCTTTGTGTCAAAATCTGTCCCGAAACAGACAACGCAAGCAAGAGAACATAGCAAGACGGGGCCAGCGAAGCCACCTGTGTCACGGACATGTCCGGAAATATGAACTTCATGCACACGAACGAGTTTTCTGCACGCCATGCAAGTCCGGTGGGCGATGGGGGATTGGTACATGTAAACAAATAAACAAACAAAGGCACGCCCACCCTCGCCTGCGTCAAACAAACACAGAATATGTCGATCCCTGAAGTTTCAAAACAATGGCGCTCACGAGGTGCGCATGAGGTGCGCATGGAGGCACTACTTGTTTGGGACTTGCAGATACCGGATTGGGAGTATCGCGCGTCAACGAGGCGGCCTCGACCTTGCGCCAGATACCCTTGTTTACTGTCCGGCGAATATAAAAAGGCAGGCAATTTCTCCTCCATAATTTTTTTTAATCATCAACCTAGTCTCTCGTTTACAATGCAATTCTCCACTGTCGCCATCTTCGCCGCCGCCTCCGCCGCCGTCTCTGCTTCTGCTAACGCCACCGTCACTGGTGTTTCTTCCACCTTGGTGACCATCACCTCTTGTGGCCCAGAGGTCACTGACTGCCCACTTACCCACGCTAACGTGTCCACCTACGAGGGTGCTGCTAACAAGCAGTACGCTGCTGGTGCCGCCGCCATGGTCGCCGGTGCTTTGTTGGCTTTGTAAGCTGACTGGTATTGCACCTTTCGGTTCAGGGTTCACTTCTTGGTATCAATAATTAATATATAATTTAGATGATTGAGCTGTAGATTTTTATAATTTAGAGTCTAAAATTAAGACTCTGCAAGGCATATATACCCATCAGTATCACAAAAACTCCCTGTTATTGCATGGTATCGTAACATGATACGACGTACAGCTTGCGTCATGTGGTAAATACTTCATATAACATAAGCTAACATATATTAATCTAACACAACCTCTAGCATTAGCATGAAAGACTCAAATCAACACCTAAGCTATGAGCTTATCAACTCATAGTCATCACGTCTAGAGAACTTCTTAGAGAGGTTCTTCAACTTGAACTTGGAGAAGAAGCTGGTCTTGAACAGACGGAAGTTCCCCCTCTTTATAGCATTGAACTCATCCAACGTCGAGTGTTTCAACGTAAAGTCCGGCTCCCACTCACTGGTGCATGTTTCCACGGCTTCTCGTATATTGGGCGGAGTCCACCTTTTCAAGGTCAACGAATTGAGCACCACCGTAAGCGAACTGCATGCCATGGCTGCAGCTGCAGTGACTGGCGAAAGCATCAAGCCAAACTTCAAAAAGCACCCCATGGCAAAAGGAAGCATGAACAAATTGTAAATGCTGGCGCCGAAGAAATTCCACTTAATTTTGTGGAAACTGGCCTGGGAAATCTGAAGCGCAGTCACCACTCCATACAAGTCATTTGTTTTCCCTTGCGAGCCCATCAACACGATTTCGGCGGAATCAATGGCTATGTCTGTGCCGGAACTGATGGCCATGCCGATATCTGCCTGTACCAAGGCCGGGGCATCGTTGATACCGTCACCGATAAAGGCTATGGAGACGTTGCGCGTTCCACCAAAACGGCGTCTTAAGTCCTCCACCACCAAATCCTTTTCAATGGGCGAGACTTCGCTGAAGATGTTCCCTTCGGGGATTCCTAGCTCGCGTCCAATCTTGCATGCAACCCGTTGGTTGTCCCCGGTGACCATTCCCACCTGGTAGTGCTCGATTTTCTGGAGGTACTGGATCGTATCACGTGTGCACAGCTTGACCAGATCCAGAAGCTCCATGTAGCCACAGTAGACTCCATCGATCACCACGTGAGATACACTAGCAAATGAGCCGGCAAGCTCTTGTTCTTCGGCGTGGGCCACCCCAATCCGTGCCTCTTTGAAGTCTCTCACTATGAGCTTCTTGTTTCCAACCGCAATTTGGTGGTTGACTCCATTAAGTGAAACCCGGCCACTGACACCCAAACCGCTGAGAACTTGGAAGTCGCTAATAGACGTAGGAAGCGTATCCTCCTCAAAAGCCATCCCCAACTCCTTCTTGGCGTGTCGGGCGATGGCCCTCCCGGTAGGATGCTCGGAGTTGACCTCCACAGACCCCACAAGCATCCACCAATCAGAAACACTCACCGGGCCCGTGACCTTGGACCGTACAATCTGTAAGTCGCCCTTGGTGAGTGTACCTGTCTTGTCAAACAACACAATGTTAATTGAGTTTGCCTTCTCCAACACATCGCCTCCTTTGATCAAGGCCCCGTGCGTGGCTCCCACCCCTGTACCCACCATAACGGCTGTAGGAGCAGCCAAGCCCAAAGCACATGGACAGGCCACCACTATCACCAGGATTGCAAGCTTGAGGCACACGTAGTACTTGCCGTTTTCCTCGTTGAGGAACATGTTGGGGAGCTTGCTGGCATAGTACTTCAGACAGAGAATCCAGAAGATCAATGTGCCCAATGATAGCGTCAATACAAACAACACAAAGCGGGCGGCAATGTAGTCGGAAAGCCGCTGCACTGGGGCCTTGTTGACCTGCGAGTCCTTGACCACGTCGATGATGCGGTGCAACTGGGAGTTTTTACCTGCTCCGCTCACCCTCATATAGATCAAGAATGGGCCATTGATGGACCCACCAATCACTGTATCGCCCACATCCTTGAACACAGGCAATGACTCGCCGGTGATGATGGACTCGTCGATTTCCGTGCTGCCCTCGATGATCTGGCCATCTGCAGGAATCTTGGCTCCGGCTGAAACAACTGCAATGTCTCCCTTCTGAATCAAATCAATGGGGATCACTCGCGTATGCAAATCGGAAGCAATCCCTTCCTGTTTCGCCATACCCTTTTCTTTCGTCACACTTGCCTCTTCCTTGGGGACCCAGTCATCAGTGAGGATTTCACAGGTGGTGGGCGTGAGCGAGATCAACTTTGAAAGGGCCGAAGACGTGGCGCCCTTGGCCTTATTCTCGATCCATTTCCCAAAGGAAACAAAACTAATGAGCATGGCAACTGTATCGAACAACACTTTAGGCGGGCGTTTGGTCTGGCCCGTCCACACACTCAAAAAAATCAGAAGAAGCAGGAATATGTACAGTACCAGCGTGGAGATGCACACCAACACATCCATATTGGCGTTTTTCCCCCTGTTTCGAACAAACACACCAAACTTGCGGAAAAAAATCGACCCGAGAAACACCAAGATGAGAGTGGCCAAAATGAGCTGCACCACGGAAACCACATAGAGTCCGGGTAGTAACGTGAGCAGTTTCCAGAAACTTGTATCGTCAACTAGAGAAAAGAAAATCACTGGTAGCCCCAAAAGCATCGATGCATAGAAGTTGGATCTCCAGTACTGAATGTCCTTTTCCTTAGACAAGAGCTTCATCTGCGAGTTCAACGATTGGTCCACGGCATTTAGCACATCAAACGAGAATGCCTCGTCTCTTGAATTCAACGCATCCACCACCTGTCGAACACCCACTAGCGAAGTGTTGATGGAAAGCCGGAGCTCATCGGCAAGGCTTTCCGGATCGAGATCTGAGGTATTTTTCAAGAGCTCTTCGGCATCCACCTCGCCCTTCCACAAGGTCTGGAACGCCTCGATTCCGGGCATACTTTTTAAGGTGGCCTCAATATTGTAATGCAATGAATGGAAATCCGTGTCTTCGTCCACACCCGAAATCCGAAGTGTCAAGTCTTCGATGTCCGACTGCATAGAGTCGCTTTTGGGCTTGGTGGACACCAAACTGGCTTCAAAGCCACACCCTTCAATGCACGCCACGATTTCCTGCAGTGATAACAGAATACTGTGAGTAACAACGGCAGTATTAGTCAAATTGGACACGCTGGCAGAAACCACACTCGGTAGTTTTTCCAAAGCCTCTGTAAGTGATGCTGAGCATGAGCCACACGTCATACCCTCCACATGAAAAACGGAGTCCACCTCCGAAGATGAATCCATACTTTCGGGCCTGGAAGAAGACTCCAAAACAGCATCAAAGCCGCAATCCTCGATAGCCGAAACCAAGGTTTGGGCCGAAACAGAGGCTGCATGCGTGATCTTGGCACTATTGGTGAGTAGTGATACTGCGGCGGCGTCGACCCCCGAAATACTCTCCAACGCCTCAGTTATGCTTGAAGAGCATGCAGCACAGGTCATTCCGGAGATGGTGACGGAGGTCACGTGGGATTTCTGAGCCTGGGGCGTCATGGAAACCAACGAGGCATCGAAGCCGCAGTTTTCAATCGTTTCTATGAGCTCTTGCCAGCTCGTTTCCCCAGAATAGACCACTTTCGCCTCATTAGTCAAGAGAGAAACTCCAGCACTCGATACCAGCGGGAGTTTTTCGAGCGCCTCGGTGATGGACCCGGAACAGGCGGCACATGTCATGCCCAGCACGGAAAAAACGGCCTCATTCATAGTCATTGCCCAATGAGATGTGTGGCAGTGTCAGTGAATCGAGGGTAATGCAAGACCAAAGAATCCAGGAATAAATAAAATAATAAATATAGACCAATGAAATGAGCCCAATAATTCCGAACTCAATCTAGGATATAAGAGATGCTTGTCAGAATGAGTGCTAATAGAAAGGGTCAAATTGCGGACTAGGATGACAGATTGGGAAGTAGGTGAGGATGCCCAATGTCCGATTAGAATGGTGGATTCGAAAGATGCCAAATTGGGAAAGATTAAAAAAGTAGACACTTCAGACAAGTATTGAAAGACCAGATCCAAAAACAATGCGTTCCGCACTAGAGATTAAAATCCGGGGCCGGCAGAAGGAATGAGATGAAATTGATTAGTATTTTCATGATCCAGGTGCAGGAGCAGCGGGAGGCCGAAGGCGGACGTGCACGTCAATCAATCGAGATGGGGGTTGTGTGCAGGCCAATCGATCTGATTGGTGGTTGCAATTCAAGGAGGATTCACCAAAGGGCCGAGTAGTCATCATGCTGGGTATAATATCTGGCCGTTCCGGGCACTTTTAATCGGTTCCGAACATTCCGGGCCATCGTCTCTTTCCGTAAATTCCGGTGTCCCGAAACGGTATTATTGCCGGTACTTCTGAGCGGTGCGCTTGTGCATGGATCTCATTACTAGCTCCACTCTATACATTCATTCTACAAGGTACTTGATTTCTTAAATAAGCAGTCTAATTCCTTAGACATTTTTTGAAAGCTTCATCAATCTTAGCCTAAATCTGCGATACGAACTTTATCCACCAATTAAAAACCGCGGTTTTATATGCAAGCAGAAAAACCATTTTTTTATATACAGGCAGACACACCATAATTTTAGTTGCATTTATCTTTTAGCCGCGGCGGCTCCACTATACTTCTAGTCTGAAATTCATTTCACTACTAACGACTGCATGCACGCCGCAAAAGGAATACATCAGCCTACTGCGTAGGCCCTTTCGACGCCCACCAAAGTGCATCGAAATTATCTACTCTTCCATACGACTACTCTACTAGTGTACCGTGTACCAGTACTACCCTTCTCTACTATAATTTGCTCTATTTTACTAATCTACTCTTGCTTTATTCTGGATTCCTATCTTTATTCTGGATTTCATTCTATAGATGCTGGTAACAGAGGCGAGACTACGTGCAGGACAATTTATATTAGTGGTCCCACTTTTATAATTTGGCCCCATTTTGGTGATAGTTCTGTCCTAATTTTTTATCTATTATTCAGATACTAGATATAGAAATCTAAAATAACTTGGAAACATTCCAGTAGCACTATATACCAGAATTCAGTTACAGTACTGAAGTTAGAGAACTGTAGCAGAGCCTTTCAAAAGTTAAAAGGTGCCACAAGCGACAAACAGTGGAAAATGTCTCGGAGTAGTCATGTGATATAATTGGTGGCTTTTTACGGGATATTTTTGTATATATCCTGTATACTGAGAGAAGTAGAGTGAGTAATGGAGTAGAGGAATCCACGAATAAACATAGATACCACTTTGGTACTTACCATCTCATTCAGTTATCTCTAATACACCAGATTTTAGAGTGCTAGATTCAATCAGGTTAGTGCTAAACACAACAAGTTTCAAAGCACTGTCCAGTAGTATAATGGCCATTGAGAGACCTTCCTAAAGATACCATCTTTTCCTGTTTTGGGTAGCCATTCCACATGAAGACTTAATTTAGGGTGCGTATTAACAAGGCGATTTTTCTGTGTAGAAGCCCTAGATCCCCCACTAAGAGGAGTCATCAACGAATACTGCCAAGAGAGGTGTACTAGATTTATCAAAAAGAACATAACAGAAATGGTGCCGTAAGAGGTGAAGTTTGAGTCGCAATTTAAAACAATGAACAGTTAATAGCGATCAAAAGCAATGAATAGTAAGCCATTATTTTAAGGAAGTAATCTCCAGAGGGGAAGTAGAGAATGGCGAAAATGGCCCAGTGAAAAGAAGCTGCACGATCCATGAAAAAGCAATACTAGTGTAGTATGGTAATGGAGCAATATTGTTGTAGTGTATTAAAGCACCTGACTCTTTAAACTCGTCACTATGACAAACTAAGTTAATAGGTATAGCCCACTATTTATACTCATATTCATACACTATGGGCTCATGGTCTCACCACGCTACCCTAGTACGTCCTGGAATCTGCTCACCACACAATACAATCTAGAATGTATTGTCCTGTCCTCTTTTGTATTAAGTTTTTTCTTAAAAAATAGTTTGATAGAACACTCTCTCATGTTCTTCACCATTACCTCGCTGAACTTTTGTGTATAGCTGCGTCATTTGTGGCTGTTTCGTTTGTGGGAACACCACTTGGCTTCATATGACCGACACTTACGTTTGGATTTGAAATCTGCTGCTCCCATGAAATACCTGCATCGAACCGTTAAACTGCTTATTTATTGGTCGATCCTGCATATTGGTCTATTACTATTCTCAAGGTCCTGCAGTGCAAATTGGCAGTACTTTAATTTAACTTTTTAGAAAACTAAACGTTAGTAGAAAACGAAACCATGGAAGTATATTTTGAAGATAGCTTTGTGGGTAGTGCGTCACCCATAATGGGTTGGATATAAAATTGTTGGCCCATCATTACCATTGCTTTTTTTTTCTGATATACTTAGTAACACAATATGAGGAACAAATGACACTAATTTTAAGACATGACCTTTCCCCACTTATATGCAGTCACGAAGTAAGTCAGAGCAATTATTGACACATTGACCATTGATCCTCGAGGTTTTAATTTGGTTGTTCAACCTGAAAACATTTATTCTAAGAGGTATGTATATTACTACGGTGAGTGGAGATAATGATTGGCTGATCTGGCACCAGGAAGCTTTAGTCAATGAAGGATCTCCTTCAAACTATTAATTTTTAAGCTTGGGCAATAGCTCATTATTTTCTCCACAGTTTAATTCGTTCACACGCAGTATTTTCGAGGCTTGGCATTTGCGATCTTTTTTTTTGGCACATACGTCATTGCGCGTCCGATGAGATGCTATTTTTACTCTCGCGAGGATATTTTTAGACGGCTGCAAAACTATATAAACCGATCTATTCTCTGGTCATATCATTTTTATTCATCAGTATCAACCTCCAAATACAAATAAAAATACAAAAACAAGTGCAATGCAATTTCTCCCATTTTTGAGCATCCTCGCCGTGGCCCTTGCTGGTCAATCCATCAGTCCAGTACTTATCAGATCCGGTTCCCAATACCAATACGCTCTGTTGGGTTCGAATGGCAACAACGTTGTTCCTAACGGAAAGCCCGCATTGAATTTGGTGTTGAACGACGACGGATCGTTGGTCGACACTACTTCTCACAAATACGTCAACATCGGATCCAATGGATATGTTACTTTGTCGGACAAAGCCCAAAAGGGATTTTCCATTAAGGACAACTACTTGGCACATGACAAAAACAGCGGTTTTGGTGTTGAGAATGACAAGATGGTATTCGGCAAAACTGACTCCAACGCTGTGGGTGTTGCCGTGAGAATCATGGAATCCAAGAAGGTGAACGATGTGACTCCAAAGGGAAAGACTGAGACTTCCACTACTGAAGCTCCTAAGAAGACTCAGACTGTCCAAGAGGCCGAGGCCACGCAAGCAGCCAAATCCAAAGACGGCAAGTTCGGACTCATTGCAATCCACTCTGGATCCAATGTGCAGAACTCTGCTATCAAGAAGGTTGAAAGCCACCCACACGTTTTCTCCGTAGGTGGAGATGAAGGTGAGGACTTGCAATTGACTTTTGGTAAAGACAAGACCACTTTATTCGACCAAAACGGAAGAGGTATCAACTTGGACTTGAAAACTGGTGAGTTGGGAGACGTTGCTCCTTTCGGCCGTCAGCCTGCTACCAGTGGTTTCTCCATTAAGGATGGACACTTGGCATACAATGGAAACACTGCATGGAACGCTTGTCCTTCTGGAGGCAACAACTTGTCTTTGTCCAACAAGGACTGCACCGGTGGAACCTCCATTGCATTGAGAGTTGTTTAGGTGATTTTAGATTTAGATACAATTACGAATAATGAATAACGTAAAATTTTGAAATCAACTGTAGTGTCAATGCTTGTGTTCTTTGAAATAATAGACAGGTTTTGTCGCAATTGGTTTGACAGATTTGTATGGCTAGTTTCCATTGATCTAGTCCATAATTTAATCTTTAGCAATGAGTAGTCGCAATAAAGATGCAGGACACTTATTAAATCGGAGATTTGAACTTGGGGATAAAATTCATTTGTAAGAAACTGGCTTTCGTAAAAGTAAAGGTGTACCCTCGGAACGTCTATTGACCAATATCCTATTGAATGCCCTTGTGAAATCTGCGAACATTTCTACCACCCTAAATATCTGTCTATAGAGCACGATATGATCTACTAAATGACTGAAATTCTTTATAAATTCAATAGACGAATCGTTTGAGACTTTATTTACAAGTTTTCCATACGCGTTTATCCAGTAGTGTTTTATTCTGAGACGGTGTATCGTACCAGAACATAGCTTATTATGATTTCACTATCTTTCATAAAAAAAGGTCTTGTGCTTGAAAGATCTAGATTGTCTGTGGATAGAAACCACAATGGATCGTAATTATGTCACCATTAGATACTTTTATATTGTATTGTATGGATGACTAATTACTTTTTCTTGGCCTTTGGAGCCAGGCCATGGTACTTGTGCAGGAGCTCTTTCCATGCTTCCTTGACACTAAGAGTGTGGCCCTTCGAGTCCTGGTACTTGATGTTCACTTCTGGGTCATAGTCGTGGAGCCTGTCCACGCCGTAGTGGGAGTACTTGTGGGACCGGGAGATGTTCTGGATAATGCCTTTATCGACAAGCCTTGCATTGAGTTCTCGGTCAAACACCAGATCTTTTTCGTCCTGCGTCATGCGCATATACTCTTTGTCTTTGGCGAGTTCCTCGGAAAGGAGTCTCTCCTCGATCTTGATGTTAATCCGTGCCAACTCCGCCTCTTTTCTTTTTTCTCGTAGCATCTTTTGCTTCTTTTGGTCTTCAGGCTCTTTGTTCTGCCGGAGCTGTTTAAGTGTGGACAGAAGGGAAAACGCTGGTTCCTGCACTTGTCCAGAAAACCCCAGCTCCCCATGTTTAGACCCAGCTTCAAATTCAGACAGTAAGACTGCAGATTTAGGTTCAGGTTCAGCCTTAGAAGGTTCCAGTTCAACTTGGGGAAGTTCCAATTCGGATTTAGAAGAGTCCACTTCAGATTTAGAAGATTCCAGTTTTGCTTCGGGTTTAGAAGGTTCCAGTCCAGCTTTAGATGGTCCATTGCTGTGGTCAAGAGAATCCAAAAAGTCCCTTGTATTATCATAAACCATTCCAATCTCGGAGTCTGCAAAGAGATCAATTCTCTGGTGCATTCTGACGTCGTTTGCCACGTCCTCTGCGGTTTTGACCTTGCGCGTGGCCTGTTTCTTTGCTAGATTAGACAGAAGTGCCTTCTCGAGCTCATCCTCCATTTCGTCCGGAGCTTCCAAGTCCGTGGTAAACATTGCGTCATGAATCACCAAGTCCAGTTCCCGTTTCCGTTTTTTAGCCAGACTCTTGATTTTTTTGGGCTTTTTAAACGTCAAGGTGGGTCTTTCATCAAAGATATCAAGTAAAGAATCAGCATCCAAAGAAATTTTGTTTTCCTTTTGGCCATTTTCCGTTTGATTCCTCTCTTCGGCTTCTTCCTCAAGATTTTTCCCGATTTCTTCCCCTATTTTGATGGTTTTCCCCTCAAAAACAACCGGCTCATCCTCCAGCCCCGGCTTTCTTCCAAACTTCATCGACTCCTCTTTTTTTCTTTCCCGTGCATCTTCGAGCACCTTTTTCTTCTTCACCAAACCCTCGTTTATAAGCACATCGTCTTCATCTTCAATTACGCCTGTATCTTGGAGATGCAAAATCTCACCACCTTTCAAAGAAGCCAATTCTTCGGAAGAATGTTGGAGAGCAAACAGAGCATCATCAAGCTTTGCCTTCTCCATTTTGATTTCGCCCTCTTCTAAATCCTGGGATTTTCCCAAGCTATCTAGCCATGACGACGTATCGTACTCATCATAAGTGATGAGAGGTTTCTGCAGGCCAGGAACAGACTTTCCGTCATTAATTTCAGGATTTTCAGGAGCAGACCCTTTGGTATTTATAGATGCTGACGGTTCAAAATCTTGCGTAGTCTTCGAGTGTTCAGTAGATGATTTCTTGGTTCCTGCACTTGCAGGTTTCTTAGTTTCAGAATCAGTTGTTCCTGCATTCGTCTCGGGATTGTTTGTTTCAGAATTATTTATTCCTGCACCAGTTGTCTCAGGAATCAATGCTAGGCCGAGCTGACGACGGAGCTGGTTGGTTTCCGCTATGGAAAGCTCGATGGTACTCATGGCCAGTGTTGATGTAGCACTGCGATGGCTCAAATCCGGGGAGTGCGCATGCAGGCCCGGTGTATACAAAACAACAACCACCTTCTATGCCCACACTTTCCTTTACTCTCTCTTCCAAATGTCGGGGTTAAGGTTTATGGACTCTCGAGGCACTGCAGTTTCTACCAGTGCCCACTTTGCCGTGGTAGGCGATACGCTAGCTTATGCGGCTGGAAGTGGAGTTATTGTGGGGACTCTTGTGGCAGGCCAGGTGTTAGACAAAAGGCTTTACGTGGCCAATGGAGGCGAAAAGCAGCTGAAGATGGCCAAAACACCCACTGGGGCCAAGTCGATCATGAACTCCGTGGCCTGTTCCCCAGGTTACGGATTTACCAATGTGGAGGTGCTTAAGGACTCATTTGGGTACCCTTTAAGCCCTATAATGTATGGAGGAGCTTGCGAAACAGATAATAAGGACGAATCGGCGTCGCCGTTTTCTACAACAAAACTAAAAGATCGAGTTAGGGCAGTCACGTGCTTGGCCATTTCTCCCAACAAAAAGGTTTTGGCGGTAGGAGAGTCAGGCTACCTGCCCCGGGTGCTCCTTTTCTCGTTGGCAAAAGATGCCTCCAACCAGCCGTTTGCCGTGATTTATGAACACAAGTTCGGGATCAACCACGTGGCCTTCTCGCCTGATCTGAAACATCTCTGTTCCTTGGGAAACATCAGTGATGGCTATATACACGTCTGGAGGTACTCTGGCACGGCCATCTCGATCCGGGCCTCCAATAAGTGCTCTTCTATAGTGCACGGGTTGATATGGCACGACTCTAATATTATCATCACGTGTGGGCTTCGATTTCTTAAGTGTTGGAGTTTCGAGCCCTACGAATCCGCTTACAAGGCCGTCCTCAAGGGTAGAAACATCATTTTGGGCCAGTTTTTGGACACAAATTTCCGGAATCTTGTGCCCATAAATCAAGACGAAGTTTTAGTGACTGATGGCAAGAGAATTTTTGTGTTGACCCTCCAAAATGAGACTAGGCTCTGTTTGGTCTATGATAGTGCACATACACTCCAGGGTTTAGTGTACACCACGAAGTTGTTTTATTTTAGGGGAATGCAGCTCGAGGAGATCGATTTGGGTGAATTGGACCCAGAGAAGGTGTTTTCAACGGAAGAATTGAAAGCTGGAAAAGGAAGCCCGGGAAAGAGTCCGGTAAAAAGTCTTCAAGCAACTCCAAAAATGGAAAGGAGAACGGAGGAGTCAATAAAAATGGAAGCCATTTCCCCAATTCGAATACCTTTTCCAACGTCTATTCCAGGGTCCCCCATACATGCTTCCTATGCAGAAATATCTCCAATCCAGGAATCCCCCAATTCGGGAGTGCCCCGAGATTTTGACCGGCTCCGAATCCTGGATCCTGATGTTTCGAAACCTTCGGTTGTCTGTGCCAAAGCTTCGGGAGACTGCATAGTGTACCTTACCTCTGATGGAAACATCTCGTGTTTGGAGTCTGGAACGTCCACTGTGGTGGTTCTGACCACGATTCTGAACATCTCCGGCGGAAAGTTCAGTGCCGATAATACCCTCTTGGTTTTTTCCAAAGACGGAAAAGTGGATCTGCTTGAAAATGGCCGCACGTGCCCGATTTCCCGATTCGGCTTACCCAAAATGGACTTCATCGGCAACGAGCTCACGGCAGTGGAAAAAACAGGTTCCCATGTGTTTTTGGGCGACAAATATGGTACTCTTTATGTGTTACAGGAAACTAAAGAGGATGGGCAGGATTTGGTACTCTCTATAAAGCTCCATTCGTCCAGCATCAACGATATCGTCCATTTTACCCATGAAAAACTGTTTCTTTGCACCATTTCGCGAGATCGAATGATCCAGGTGCTACAACTCCAAAACGGGGTCTGGGAGCTTTTGCAGACGCTCCCTTCGCATACAGCCAATTTGATATCCGTCAAGTTTTCTGCTCCATACTTATATGTTTGTTCTGCAGATAGACTGGTGTCAATCCACGAGGTTAAGGTCTCGGAAACGGTGGAGGTCATCCAGAGAAAGATTCTATCCTTTAAAAATTCACCATTGGCCATGCAAATTGGCGGAGAAGATTTGGTTGTTTCCACAAGTGACCGAGCACTTCAAATCTACAGCTCCAAAACCTTTGAATTCCGCAAAACCTTGAAGTTATACAGTGATAAGACGAATGAAGCGCTCTGCATTGAGAAAATCTTGCTTTTGGAAGGAATCATTTGCGTTTTTTCCACCGATAAATCTCTTCGGAACTTTCAGCTCAGCACCGGAAAACAATTGGCGTGTGTATGGGGCCATATGGAGCCGTTGATCGGCTTATTCGAAAGAGATGAGCATATTGTGTCGTTAGGGAAAGATGGTTGTTTATTCCAGTGGAAAATTGGAGCCGAAAGTTCCAATACGACTGTTTTGGGATATGCTTTACCAGAAATGGAAATATCCCCGGTCCAAGCCAAGGTGGCCCGCAAAATCCTTCCCGTGCACCCACAAACCACAAGAAAAAGCTCTGCTTCCGAGGACTCATATTACGAGCCGGACTCGCCTACGCCTAGACTTACCGGTGCTACACTTAAGCGGATTGAGGCCAAAAGAAAGGCTCTGCTAGGCCGAAATACCCCGGAACACAGCCCTACGCCTTCATCAAGATGCCCAACCAGGTCTCCCTCAAGGTCCCAAATATCTCCATCCAGAACCCTAACCAGGACTGCCTCCACAGTGTCTCCTTCAAAAACCCAAACATCTCCTTCTAGAACGCAGACGACCGCATCCATAACGAGCCCTTCTCGAATTGCAAGCAGTAACCTGGCGAAAAAAGCTCTGGATAGAATTTTGCCCGTCAAGAAGTCGTGGGCCATGGCACCTCCTCAAACTGTGAATGACGCCATGGAGAGATCGACAGCGTACATTTCCAACATCAAGTCTTTTGCCCAAAAAAACCTTTTTTGTGAAGAGGAAAAGACGGAACTCAGAACGTCTTTGCGCCATCTCTTGTGTATATTGGGGGACGATTCCGAGGCAGAACTTTTGGAACGGTATAGTGAGAAGTTGGTGACTTTAATGGAGCAGAAATTGGTAAAAAGAAACGAGCCGAATGATGACTCAGAGAGTCCAGAGAGCCCAGAGAGTCCAGAGAGTCCAGAGAGTCCAGAGAGCCCATAAAACTAGGAAATATTCCAGAGAATCCAGAGAATGAATAGCCAGAGGATCTGCATTAGAGTTGAGTCTTACAATAGCTAAGAATGCCCACATATCATTTTATCATAGGTTCATGATAAACGTAGCTTCATATTTACATACTATATTGATACATGGATATACTGTATTTTTTTATAAAATAGTCCAATAGAGTCTAGTACATTCAGCATTTAAGAACAAAACTAGACCAACTACAGCAGACTGGCAGACCGACTGCCGGAACAGATTAGCCAATTCAAATACCATCAGGAATGTCACAGGAATAGTATTACTGATTCTGTCTAATTCTGTCTAATTCTGTATACTGTTTGGTAAATCTAATAGTGTCTTCTGTCTAATTCTTTATAATTTTTAGTAAATCAGAAAGTGTCTTCTGTCTAATTCTGTACACTATTTACTAAATCCAACACTGTTTTCTGTCTAATTCTGTATACTATTTAGTAAATCTAATGTATCTCTTGACTACACCCTAAAATGTCACGTCTAATTCTGGCCACATCTAATTCTGTCTAAATCTAATAATGTCCATAAAGTTCGAACTCTTCTAAACCTATGCCATTTTTAGTAAAGTAATATCAACAATACACCACAGAACACCTAATACAAGGACTAAATCCGAGAGTACAAGACACAGTACTATATCAGAGTATATTAGCATAAGTGGTGACAGTATGACTAGACAAAATAGCCAGTAAATCAGCGGTATGAGAGTTTAAAAATAGTGGAGATTAAGAATAGTGGAGTTTAAGAATAGTAGATTAGTAGTAAAAGGCTTACTTTTCAGTCTAAAACTGTACTACTCTATAACAATACACCCATATAGATAGAGTATAATAGTATAGTAGGAGTGGTAATGGTAAGCCTAATGTAGCATAGCAGTATTATACATCACTCAGTTGGATTCTGGCTCATTATAATGCTCGAGCCATGTTAATCCTGATAGATATCTGGATATCAGGATCTGTTCCGTAAGATATTGGTAGCTATTGAGTCGGCCTTTGTGACTGATGCTGATGACGCTGCTTCGATACCGAAGATCTTGTCTTCAATTTCTAGTGCGATGTCATCGAAAGATTGTAACATCAAATGGCTCAAGCAATCAAATAGCTTATTAAGCCAAACATACATTAATCAATAATGATGAAGGCAGTTCTACCTCATTAGCAGTACCCACTCTAATGAACTCTGGTCTTCTTAGACTTCTGGTCTTCTTGGACTTGGTGCCCCGTTGAAACAAGGCCACTCGCAATTCCTTTCCTGCATCAGCCGCTCCAATTTCTTCCTAGAAATGAATGGGCTGAATGCTCTTAAATCAGCACCCCATTAATGAAAGATCGGCCATCCATCAGCTTAAGATCGATCCCAATCAAGTTTGTCTTATCAAATTGCAGAAGTCGTGAGCACCAAAGCAGAGAATGGCTCATGGAGGTCTTATTAAGGTTCTGCCTTGGAGAGTCAAAGAGCTTCTGATTCAATCATGAAAAGCCCGAATCATAATTTTAGGACTCGTGGTCCTTCTACAAAAGGGAGTTCCAATCTCATGAATAGAGCTCCTCTGAACCCTCAAGCAGACGATCACTCCAATTGATAATCTCTGTAATCCCATTCGACAGAATTCTGTATCCTCATCCTCATCCAAATCCACATTCTCATTTTCATTCTCATTTTCATTCTCAGAGGCTAATGCAATTCAAAAAGAGCTTCTATTGATCCAGTTTATTCTTAACCGTCTCTTTATTCTTCGAACGAGAGCTCCTCATCTAGATCCTCATTCTCTTCGTACCCTTCCAGCTCATCTGAATCAGAGATCTCTTCAGAAGCATTCTCATTCTCATTATCCTCATCCTCATTATCCTCATCCTCCTCATCCTCATTTCTATTGCTTTCACCTTCACCATCAACTTCATTCTCATCTTCGGTGTCCAGTTCTGGAGAGTCCACCATAATCGCATCCGGATCAATGTCCTCCTGCTCCTTACCGTAGACCCGGAAAAACTCGATCTTCCTCCGACACCGGAGACACGCCTCCGCCTCCTCGTTGCCGTTCTCAATGGCATTGAGACGCGCCGTTATGCACACGTAACAGAATATGTGTCCGCAGTTGGTGATACACGCGTTGGTCACTTGTGTACCGCAACCCTTGAGGTGGTTTTTCTCCACGAACTCCACGCAAATTGCACACTGTGAAATGGAAAGATCTGTATATGGAGTTTTCACTGCGCTGGGCGAGACTGCATGGGAAGGCTTTTTGGCCACCATGGAATTGGCCATTTTCCGCCATTTCCGGAGATTGAGCAATGGAAGAATAAACACCAAAAATTCCGTCATCACGTTCCACACCAACTGCCGGTTCTGGAACTCGAAATTGACCTTGTCTCCGTTGAACTTGAGAAGATCTGCCACTACTGGCGTCACCACAATCCCTAAAATTCGGTGCACGATACTGGGGAATCGCCCGTGGATAATGAAGAGCACCGTATTGAGGAGCTCTACCACCTTGTACGTGTCTTTGGACATTTTGAGAATGGAGCCACTGTAACGAGCCAAAAGCGAACTGATTTTGGCCCCGAAAACCCGCTGGATTTGCGCCCGGTTCTCTTCGAAATTGTATAGATAAGTCTGGGCCTTCTGGAGGAAATACTCGCCGAAAATCGTTCCCAAAAGAAGCACCCGGGTGCCACGGGTTATGAGCGCGCCGCGGCCCGAGTCCAGGAGTTTCAAGTTCTGAAGTTTGTTGCCATAAGACGAACCTGTTTTGAATGTGGTAAGGCGGAATATCACGAGTTTGAGTGCCAACGACCAGAGCTCGGGGTGCAGGTCATATGACCACGGCTTACTGGAAAGAAGCAGGAAAGCTTCCGAAAGCTGCTGCTTTAAAAGGGACAACAACTCGTTATCCAAGATCCGAGCGTCCAACTGGGAAACCCTCGGCGAGGGATAAGAAAAGGACGGCATACTGTCTGAAGAATGACTGGTAGAACTGATGAGTGGTTGAGTTGATGACTGGTGTGGAGTGAGTGTGGAGAAGTGCGGTGGGTGTCTGCAGTACCACCCGACTACCTGCAGGAAATCACCTTGACCACCCGTTTGGCCAAGTCTTTCACCAAGATCGAGGAGTCCGTCAAGATCGAGTTCATGGCACTATGAATAGTAACGGCCAGAATATGCAAGAGCCCCAGGCCCCACGCATAGGCCAAAATGCACTGAAGAAGCCGTAGAAGCGTGACCTTAGCTGCAGGTGAGTTCTTGTAGATGGCCAACTTGGCCAAGATACTCTCCACCACCGAGTCTCTGCTCATAAGATGTAGCACGTGATTATTGGTGGTCACCACGCGGAGGTAATTCTCGAGCACGGCCTCCAAATTGGATACCTTGGCCATCATGAAGCCGCTCACCATGCAGTCCTGGGCTATAGGCGACAGCAAGATCTCGAACTTGGGGTCCTGGGAGTTCCAGTATAAAATGGAATCCATGGCATTAAAGTGCCAATAAGGATCCACGAGTAAATTGTAGTACACGGTGACCACGTCATGCTTTATGAGGAGCTGGCGAACCGACGCTGTGCAGTACACTAGTTCACAGAGAATGGGCAAGACAAATTGCCTAAATGGGAGATTGATTTTGGACAAGTCCCTCAAAAGCGGAATGGCGCCCAACTTGGCCAACTCAGTTTCACGTGTACGGTTCAAATAGCAGCAGTTATAGAGCGAAGGACACACAATGTTGACCACCTCTTTGTAGTGAGGATTGGACGGCACGTACTGGCGCAACAAAGTCACGTAGAACTCCAAGATATCGGCGGAATTGAGCGGGCGGAGAATCTCCGAGATGCAGCTGATGGACCGGAAAAACTTCAACAATGCCATCTGCCGGCCGAAGCTAAGTGCAGGGTACACTTTAATCAAGAGCTTGAACAAGTCGGGGTTGGAGATGTTGATGCGGACTCTAACCTCGGCCTGGCCGAAGAACTTGATCACCTCAAGGATCTTATCGATAGTCAGCAGGATTTCAGCAGAGTCAAAACGGGATTGGTGAACGTGACTATGGGATTGGTCAAGACGGGTCAACCGGTTCAAAAGAACAACAAACCAAAAGAGAACCCCGTATTTCGACAAGATCCGGCACATATCCGATTTGAAGCGAGTGAGGTTATTGGCCAAGATCTCGTGGATACAGTTGATGGCCACCAACGGAAAATCGGGGCTGGTTTCAAAGTCCTCTTCGAGAAATCTGGAGAGAATGCGGAGTCCGCCCGAAGAAACAAACATGAGAAGCGCTTTTTCCGACCTTCGAAGCGTCTTCACAAACTTTACCACCTGTAAGCGAACCTTGAGCCCGAACGAGAGTTTGGAGAAGCGGATGATCATGGGAATTCCGCCCAAAAGGGAAAAGTTCTCGATCTGCGCAATGTTGTGCTCGAAAATGCAGTTGAGTATGCCCAACACCTGGAACCAGAGCTTCTGGTCCTCGTGCAACTCCAGGCTATTCTCTAAAAGCTCCATAAGCGTGAGCACCCCATGATCCCGTATAAGAATATCATGGGAAATGGGGTATTTCTCCACGAGGTGGAGAATCCGGCCCGTGATTTTGACGAGCGACTTTTCCAATCCCTCGCTGTTCTGCTGACAGAGCCCGACCTTGGCCACCAACTTGGAGAGAAGGTAGCCCATCTTCATCTGCACCTCGAGCTCGTTGGTGTCGAAGTTGTTGATGTCTAGCTCCAAGAACGGGTCCTGGTCCTCCACATGGTTTCCTTTGGTGAGTGCAAGCTGGAGCTTGTCTGGACTGAGCATCATGGAGGAGTCCAGAAGTTCGGTTTCGGCCTCGGAGAATTTCTGGAGAAGCTGGGCCCGGGAAAACGGTGTTACCTGAGAATCCACCTTATTCAAGACTTCATTATGGGACCTTTGCTCCTGATTTATCCCAAAAACATTCGGGGCCAATCCATGAACATCCTGGGCCAGTTCAGACTTAGTCCTTTCCCCATTCTCTCCCAGAGTTCGTTCGTCATTCCTTTCTCGGGCGAACTCGGACCCAGAGACTTCCAGAAGCTCGCCTATGGTCTCATTGAAGTTCAATTGGTTGAGCCACCGGTGCTTTAAAAGAAGAGAGGCACTGGTGCGTAGACTGGGCTGTTTCTGAAAACACTCCAAGAGAAAGTCTCGGGCTATTGGCGTAAATCCCACCGGGATCGGAGGATGCTCGTCCATGCCTATAGCATGAAGAGCGGCCATGGGGTTCAAGTCATGGTACGGGGGGCGCGTGGTGAAGAGCTCAAGCACCGTGGCCCCCAATGACCAGATATCCGAGGCAGTACAGATACCATCACCACCCAAAACAGATTCTGGGGCCATCCAATTGGGTGTGCCCACGATGGTATTATGCAGGGTAGCCACCTTGGTGGCCACACCGAAATCTGCCAACTTGACTCCGCCCGACGCGTCAATCAACACGTTGGCTGCCTTGACGTCACGGTGCACCACACCTTGCTCATGCAAATACTCGAGGCCTTTGAGAATAGGCCGCACATATGATACTATGCGGCCTTCCAGAAACCCGCGTCCCAAGCGTTTGTAGATTTGGCGTAGCGAGCCATTTTGGCAGTATTCCAAAAAAACGTTTAACGAGTCTGGGGTCTTGACAAAGCCATGATATTTCACAATGTTGGGGTGCTTCAAGATCTTGAGGAGGTCGATTTCGCCCATGAGCCCGCTGATGTCGTAGTCCTTGTCCAAATTGATCTGTTTGATGGCTACCACGCTTTTGGTCTTGATGTTGATGCCTCGATAGACGTCTGCAAAGGCTCCACGGCCGATTTTCTCGTGGATTTCAAAATCGCTTAATGCATTGATATTCTGCTTTCCCTGATGCTTTTCGATTCGCTGTGCTGGTGTCAACGACACTTGGACTGCCGGTTCGGGATCCTCAGACACCGTGGACTCGGAAAATGCATACAGAGCTTCGATTTGAGCGGATTCTTTTTCAGTGAATACCGATTCGGCTTCTTTCCGGAATTGCAGTGGCCCAGAAGTATCGCCTGGCGGCACCGCTTGTGGCAGAGGCTTCTCTAGAGGGTCAGGTTTCAGAGGAAACGAATCCACGCGTAAATTGGAAACCAGCATCTGGATTTTCTTGAGGAACGGCGAAGCCGTGTGTTTCAGCAAACTCGTATGTTTCAGCGACGTTAGAGAGTCAGCATTGGCGGGGAACTTGGCTGCCAGAGAGGTGGAAACGTGACTGAACTTGGAAAACGACAAGTCCAAGTCCTGCGAGTCGTCAAGTTTGAAGGCATCCGGCAAGGCTTCGTCCTCGTCACGCTCCTGAAACCTCAGAAGCAAGTCCGCTTTGGAAAGTGCTTGGGATGGCGAAGACATTGGCGACTGCCGGGCATAAGGTCGGAGGTGTAGTCAAGTGTTGATATCGGAGTGCACAAAGATGCGCACTTGGTATGGTCCCGGCCCCAGGTTCTGGTGCGAGGGACCGAGACCTACAATGGCAGAATGTAGGATTGATCCAGACACTTGAGAGCAAAATATAAATAAGAGATGAAAAATAATTGAATTCTTCCCACGCTAGACGTAATAGGTCTTTTGGATAATTATTTTTGGAAATAAGGATTCAGTACATCTCCAGATGAATTGTAGGGTCCCGATGACTGCATATAAGCGGGCCAGACGAAACTTCTCTAACCTTTATTATGCACCGTGACATTTAGGATGTCTAGGTGCTTTCATAATCTTTTTTCAGCTATTCCTAGCCTCTAAGCCTTGTCTAAAAGTCGTCTGAACGAGATTAATGGCCCAAAAAAAGGTGATCTGAGAAGCTATGAAGCGTTTTTATGGGATGATTGAAACAGCTCAGTTGAAGCGTATTCAAGAATTTTCTAGTAAAGTTTAGATACAGAAATCTGTAGTTCTACACCTGAAAAAGTCATTGGGCACCTATAACTGAGACTTTCCGGCTTAGGCGAGGGTTTATGGGAACGCACAATGACTCTCATTTCGGGGTTGAGCACATAAGCTCAAAGACCCACGGGTTTTGTTTTCCGTTTTTGATAGAAAATTGTTCAGCGGAGCGAAATTTGCTCCAGCCACCGAGACTGCAAAAAAAAAACAAAAAACATAAAGCCTTGGCTGCTCCCAACCTGCCCACAGAACTGTGTTTAGCACGACATATCTTCCAAGAATACACCAATCTTATGGGTTTACTAGTAGCTCTACACTCTGTATTTTTTGTTTATGGAAGGATCTGGCAAAGTGAATATGGAGTATCAAAGCATAGAAGATAGAAAACTAGAATCTACAGAACCAGACTATCCATTAGATTACCGGACTGAACACAGTACTAGATTTTTAGGCCGGTAGGCCCGAAGAGCAGTAAAATTTTAAGTGAGTGAGTAATTCTATGAATATCGTATTCTTTATGCTCCACTACACTTGACTAGAGAGATACTTGACTAGAGAGATACAGGACTAGATACAGATCCTGGAGTGCAGATTGCAGGATATGGACTGGTAATGGTAGTGTGTTATACAGGATTTTACGTACTTGGATCCTGCTACTAGTAATTTCTACTAGAAGACCAATCATAATAATTTTCAAGAAAGACTTCTCAGCAGATATGGCGAGAAAGTGGGACTGGTGGAATCAGGCACTACACCACTGCCAGTCTACACATTAAATTTCTACCATAACAAGACAAGGAATAAGGTAGTGAGGCATCATAAATACAAAGCACCAATACTAAATACTACTACTAAAAACCTTGATTGAGTATAGTGAATTAAACTTACTACTCACCTGAGCCTAGGCCGTGTGGGCGAGCGTTCCTGCGGAACTCGAATTTATTTCACGAAACTCAATTCGTTGGCTTTATTAACTTTGCAAATCTCACCGGTATCCTAAACAGTGATTGTAGTTTAGCCAAATTTTGGACTGAAGTTATGCATAATAGAAACACCGTTCACCGCGCATTCTTACTAGAAAAAGGCCCAGCTCAATTGGCCCCTTCTTTTCTGCTTTACCAGTAAAAATATAATAACTGAAAAGCTGGAATTCCGGACATCACAAGGGTATTTTCTGAAGCCCGAGATCTTCACTGGTTGTTTTTTAAAGATCTATAAGTAACCTTATTCCGACTGCGACCTCTAATTCCGGGGGCCCTACACATAAAGCAGCCAAGCTGAATATTTAAAAAAATTCAATCCTATGAACTGGCACTTCTGTCGAAAATGTGATCAATTTCACCCAACACTGACTATTGTACTCTGACACAATGAATGTCGAAAGATTTTATGTGCAGGAAAAACATACATTGGAAGAAATTAAAATTGAAATCCAGTTCTCTTAAAACACCGTAAAAAATAATACCAAATAACGTTTCAATTTACTCCGTATGAATTGCTTTGAGGAGCATACACTACATCCTACGAATGACCTCTTGATCACTGAGTGGTCAAGAACACGTGACCTTCATAGGTTGTCTTTCTTATAGTCTTAGACTATCAGCTCAATAAAAAATGAGAATTTGGAGAGTTGACTAAATACTTAAAAAATTTGGTCTGGGATGCAAAAAGATTGCAGCACCACAATTTCACACATGGTCTCCCACTGCATTACTCACTGTGGCCCTAAGTGACTTGACTAACGTTGATCGGACGGGAAACAGTATTTTCCACTCGGTATGGCCGCAACCGAAAGATTTTTTTTGTGGTTAACCAAGAGTCATATAACCGTTTCTGTATGTTTTAAGACTTTAAGAAATAGACAGAGATACGTGCTACTCGAAAGCTTTTAAGATACTGTATCACGTGATACACACGTCAAAGTGGAGAATTCCTTTCCGTAAATTCTTGTGTTAGATCAGGTACTCTTTTCAATGTTTTAGTACTTTCGATTTAAAAAGTAATTAGACTGTATATAAACCGGAGTCATTGGGTAGTCAGTATTGGAATTGGGAATAAATTTCTTAGTACTGACCGAGCTACATAAAGCACTAATATTCAAGTGTAGTACTGATGAACTACACAAATTATGGTGATGATGGGACAAGGATTTTTTTAAAAAACTGTATTAATATATAGTATCGAAAAGCTGGGCTCAGTCACAATTTCAGCCAAACTTATGGCCAAAATGTCGGTCAAACCGCTAATTTTGTGATTAGTTAAGAGCTTAGGCAATAACACAGGCAGGAGACCAGCCGTACTTGGTCTTGAGAGTCCAGAAGTTGTCCTTTGGAGCAGCGGTGGATTTCTTGGAAGTTTGTTGAGGAGCAGCCATTGTTAATGAGATAATTGATGGAGACTCAAAAAACCGGATTGAAGTGGGGCTTTTATACTTTTCCTTCCTCTGTGTGTGTATTGCTGGGGGGAATCCACTTTCGCAGTACCATGCGAGATTTGGGTGCGAAAAACGGCCAAGTCGCATCGGTGTCAGAGATACTTACCCGATTAGACTGTCACAATGGCCAAAAAAAAAAAAAAAAAAAAGGGGAGATGTTGAGTTAAATTGAGATCAGGAAAATTGAGATGATGTTAAAGAGAAGAGAAGATTTTGGTGGAAAAAAACAGGCAAAGTGCATCATTTTGAAAATCCTTATGACCTCAAAGCACTCCAGCGCTCATAACCGTACTTTGGACCAGGACTTCCGATTTCTGTATCCCACTAAAAATTTTTAGTTCACTCAAAATCCTTCACCTAAAATCCCTCACCTAAAATTTAAGTTCCCAAAAAAGAGAAGTACTGCCTGCAGATACAAGTGAGCCATACGATATGCACTATAAGACATCATACTTATGCACTCAATCATGCATTTCCTGGGTCTAAGTTTTATGGATATGGACCTCAATTTTTGAATGGCCATTGCCCTATATAGAAATATCCCCAAATAGAAGTTACAAGAGAATCATCTGCATTGAACTACTGCGTACTGAGATTATAGAGTAGTAAAGTCCGGTAATATTCACCATGACAGAGTGTACTAGTATAAGCTAAGCAGTAGTAAAGATAAGCAGTAGCATAATGCAGTCCTCATAACCTACACTACACACCATGCCTTTCTATATGGCACTAACATACATGACTACCATATACACTCTTCTATACTACGCTACCCTATATTAGTTTGATACTGCCTAATTACCCATTCATACACTCCAAACTACTACGACTCTATACGGATTTATCAGTTACACCATTAGTTTACTCACTACACTATGATAGCACTACTATATACGAGTATTCTCCTATTTTTCTGTAATCTATATCACCGTATTGTTTTTTCATAGTGTTTTTCATTATGTGACTATTTGTCTATGAATGCATCCTCTGATAAAGTCTACCAATGATTTGTACTTCTTCCAGTGATTATTAGAACTTGGTACATGCTTTCCTAGCTCAAATGTAAGGTTGCAACCGTACACCTTCTGCAGAACACCCGAAAAATTTCCCTATACAAAAGCACCTCATTTACTCATCAGAACCTTCAAATCATGCAATTTTTACTAGGAAATAATTCAGAACAGAGGTGCCTGGTTTCTTCAAGGTCACGTGTGTTCGAGTGTAGGCTCAAACTGCTTTTGCTTGACTTACCTTATGACGACGTTACAGCAGGATCTAAAACATGAGTACAGAGGTAAAATCCATGTTTTTCATGATACTGTCCAAATGTATGAAATACGGAAATGACTATTTAATTCTATAAGAAATCATACTCATAATATATTAAGCATATTCTTGAAATCTCGTATTACTAGAAGTAAGGTTGGGTTGTTCATGTGATCTCCAGGTGTTAAGGTCCGTTCAGTCTATTGTTATGTACCCGTCTCACCTCCACAACCATATGGACTTTTCACTGGCTGGCTACAGATCTCCCCCGTGTGAAGCCCAAATTATCAAAAAAAAAAATAAACTCCTAAATTCGTGGAATGTTATTATTATAGAAATTTATCTTGGAAACCCTCAATATTTAAATTTATAGTTTCAGCGTATTGTAATATCTAAGGGAGTGTATCGTTTTTTGGGTATCGCACTTTAGCGAAAGCACCTGAATGGTGCACTGCGAAGGGCGCTCTGTACTTCTGCTCACAGTTTATGTGAACTATTTCACTTGTACCTACCACTTTTTATCCTCCAATATCTTCAAAAAATAGATTGATATTAAAATAAACCGAATTTCTCCAACCATTCCATTAAAATAATCAATCAATTAATTAATATATTACTTAATTGAGTGTTGGATTGACCTATTTCATTTCGCTATGGGGCTGAACCCACCTACTTTAGCAGCCACAATTGGCTTAAAGGTGGAGCCTCATCCGAAAGAAATTTTAAAACTAAATTCGGGAGACAGTTCAACAGATGGTGCTTCCTCTGGTGACCAGGAAACGATTGTTCCAGACTCTGCCGAAAAGGTTCCCACCACCGATTCTACAGAGCCTGTCAACGACTGTACAGAGCCAATAAAAGCTTCTTCTTGTGATGCTTGTTTAGATTCACCCCCAAACGCTACTCCTGATAAACTTTTGCTGGACGTTTTGGATACTGATGGCAGTGCAGGTATCAGGGGCCCAAACTCTGGATCTGCACACGATGAGACTACGGAAAAAACTAAGGAGGACTTTTTGGCGGTGTCTAAACCTAAAACAAAATTCACTCGAAAGCTTAAAGGTTTGTTGCTGCCAAAAGGTCTTGCCTTGTTCAAGAAGGAAATGCCTGCTGCACCCAAGATTGGGTGCAAAAACGCGCATTCAACACCAAAGAGTGTCAAGAGTCAACTGAACAAGCATGCGATCCATTTCCAAGCTACGAAGAAATGGAGCAAGTTGCTCGAGAAATTTAGGCTCTTGAAAAAACATAACGAATGCTATATTCAAAGAGCCTCTGTTTGTGATGTCCCAGAATGCCCTGTGAAAGTCCGCAAAGTGCACCGTCTTTCGGCAAGTCGCACTTTCTGCAAGATCTACGCATTGAGAGTGGGTTGCAAAACAGTGAGCTTCGACTTGGTCAACCTACAGAATCCCAACCAGCCCCCAGAGGGAATGGGAACTCTTAAAGGGGCCTATTTAATTCTTAACGATGCACCCAGAATTACTACGC
>NKZY01000772.1:0-30205 GCA_002374555.1 Metschnikowia mauinuiana | reverse complement strand
GGGGGGTTTCATCTTTTGCAGCCATGCGAATATAAAAGAAACCCGTTCGCACCTCACTAGAATAGCAGCCCTTTTTTATCCCATATGAATTCCCGACTACTTGTTCTTTTTTTACGTTGGACTTTTTTTATTTCGTCTCCAGAGATTGGATTACTACAAAATAGGACTATTTCTTGACGGGCAATAATCAAGAGTACAGGAAATCCACCTACCATGATATCAAAATACTGAGGGGTATTCCAAGATATGGCCTCGATTCTACAAATAGTCTTTACCTGATACATGATGTGGATTCAAGGATATGGTCTTTCTGAACATTCCTACACTACAGACCATAGCTGCAGGGGATGAACTCATTGGTCTAGGCCTCTCCGAAGATCTACACACTCTTGACGCCAGTCGAAGGGGAAAGAGACTTGCAGCGCTGGAATGCTTTTTTGGAGGCCAATTCTTGATTAGGAAATAACCATGAATGGCCTATCACTCTGTGTTTTGCTAGTCACTGTGAGTGTATTGATTGAATTTAAAGGAGGGGGGTTGTTTTGCAGCCAGTTACCGTGCAGGAAGGGCGAGGGGCGACGTCTTCCCAAGACCAAAGCAATATTTAGGGGAAAAAGGTTCTAGTTGAATATTGGGATTTTGGGATTTTGAAAATTTTTGATGCGTTTTGATCACATCACAATTTACTCAATTATCCTGTTCCAAGACTGACCACTGACCACTGACTGACCACTGACTGACCACTGACTGACTACTGACTGACTACTGACTGACCACTGACTACTTACTACTTACTACTGACTACTGACTTTCCTGATTTGAGTTCTTTATTAACTTTCCTGCTTTGAGTTTATTGACTTTCCTGCTTTGAGTTCTTTATTGACTTTCCTGCTTTGAGTTCTTTATTGACTTTCCTGATTTGAGTTATTCTACCGCTTTTGACTTTCCTGCTTCAAGAGTACTGCTTTTGGTTTCCTGCTAAGGACTTCTACTACTTTATGGTAGTATAAGTACTTCGGTATAATGATAGAAAGGTCTAGGCAATATAGTGGTATACGCCCGGGAGATCCGGGTCTCGTCTCAAATACTCCTTTTCGATCAAATCCTCGATGCGTTGCTTGATGTGGATCATGGAAGGCAAGAACCGCGTCTGGAGCTGCTTGATGATCTCCTCGATCAAGTCATTGTGTTTAATGGTCTGCCGGGACTTCATCACCCTCACAATGGATGCGTTGATGAGATGCTGTTTCCCCTGGTGGATATTCAGAACCACCTCTTCGGGCTCCTCCACCTTTTCAGGGCCTTCGCTTTTCACCGTCAACACCTTGACCTTGGAAGACGGCGCTTTGAACTTGCTGTTGAGCTGGAACGTGTCGGAACTGGATATATCCTTGGACATGGGGCTCTTAACGAGAAGCCTCAGCCGGGGAGCCACAGCGATGGAACGCAATTGTCGCTTCAAGTCTGCCTCGGGGATCCGCGTGAGCTCATAGATCTCCGTATAAGTCAAGACTATTTTCTGGTCGAACGCAGAAACTTCTTGGTCTTCTTCCAGCGACTGAGGCGCAAAGAGTAACATGATGATCCCTGCATATGTGCTCATGTTGATCTCGTATGTCTTTGAAGGATACGTGATGCAGAGGTCCATGGACCCGAACTTGGGGTACCAGTATATGGCCTTGTTGTCGTTTTTCTTTGCCGAGAGCCAGAACTCTTCAAAGACTTTCATCGTGGGCCGGAGCTGCTTCGGCCAGATGAACCCGACCTGGCCCTCCACGGCGCCAAACGCCTGGTGGTCTTTGGTCATGGACTTGGGCCACTCCGCCAAGTTACAGATCTTAAGGTCCAAATTAAGGAGTCCCCTCGTCTCCGAACCAAAGCTGTTGTTGATGTCTTGGGAGAAATTGAGATTGAGATTGACATCTGGCTTGGTATTGTCACCTTCACCAACAACATCAGCGACATATTGTCTCCACTCCTTGGTCAACTCCGCCGACAGTTTGACATCCTTGCGCATCTTGACTATACGCTCGAGGTGGTGGCTTCCACTGAACACCTCTTCCCAGAGCTTTGAAATCACGAGATCCTCCACATCGTCTGCTTCGGAACTGGAGCTTTTGGTGTTCAAGAACCGCTTGGCGAAATGGGCGGCATAGTGGCTTTCAAATGCATGTTTATCCTCCACCAACTTAAGGAAACAAATGGATTTATTGAGAAAGTCCAGTTCCACAGCCAAAGAGCTTTCCGTTTTGGAATCTGTCTCCATAAAATTGGACCCTGGATGTTTCTTTTTGGCTGCTTGCTTGATATAATGGTCCATGTACACCGAAAGAAGCTCCGGGGCGTTTAAAACCGGTTTGGGGGTTTTGGACCCCAAAAGAGCCATGCCTGAACCCGACTGTCCGGAGCCATGGTTGATGAATTGCTTAAGAGAGGCAAAAACAGTGAATTCCACGGCGGGGTCCGATTGAAATGCACTCTGAACAAGTTCTCCAAGACACTTTTGGTACTGCAAGATGGCCTCGATCCATACCACAGCAAACGCTGTGGTATGGGGACCAACCGAACCCTTTTTTTGGCCGCTGGGTTCTTGAAGCAGGGCTTTTTCTTCAAGCAGCCGGCGGATCTCCACCGGTAGTTGGAGCCCCTGCAGGACAATGATGTTTCTGAGGTTAGCCTTGAGTCGTTTGCGCTCGGGATCAATGCGGCCTTCCAAGGTATAGAGACTTTGGAGCTGCATAAAATGGTTTTCCGAGTCCAAAGCATCCAGAAGCCGAAGATTCTGTCGAACAAGTGTATTTTGGAGCACGGGCTCAAGCCAATACACCAAGCCATGCATTTCCAGCGGGAACGCCATGATTTTGTCGAGATTGTCCCGGATAAGCGTGTCGTTCATGGCACCAATGAGTTTTGGCTTTGTTTGCGCCGAAAAAAGCGAAGAATTGGTAAAGGAGTCCATCCGGTTCTCCTCTCGACCAATCAAATCGGTGATTTTCTGGAGATATAGCGAGCCCAGACGGTCGGATAAGGCACTAATGGCATATTCGGAGTACAAGTGCCTGCACCGAGCCACCAAGGGCCGTTCGAATTCGTCATAAATGTTCGTCTTCAGTATCTGGGTATACTTGTCCTCGGCCATTTTCTCAAACATCTTCAAAATCACCCCGATGTGGGGTTTCAGAGTCAACAGCTCGGAAACCACACTGGACCCCATTTCATCGCAAACCATGCCAATGACCAAATCACCCATCGCCAGGTTATCCGCCCTCAAAAATTCGCTTTCGAAAAGCGCTATTCCTTGGTCGTACATATACAACTTGTGTTGGTCCTTCACATACACTCGGTTCATGTACATGACGACATCACTAATGAATTTCATCAGGTTGAGATGATCGGTCCATTCCAGAGCAACCCTTGATAAAAAGATATCTGATTCCGACAAATCGATTTCTGAATCAGACGATTTGGCATTCCCCAGATTGGCATTCCCCAGATTGGCAAGTCCCAGATTGGCATTCTGCCTCGGCCGGAGGGCAAGAAGCTGGGCTCTTCGAAGACTAAGATGGTCACCAACAAGTCTCGCCACATCTTCATAAAGCTGGGCGCTACACTTTTCAAGAACCAAAGCATAGACGATCCGGTAGAGGTGTCCGTACAGGAGCGAGGCGACGTTTTTGTTCTGGATCTGGCGGAACGCGTGGGCTAGAACGGCCCACAGCGCGTCATAGTCAAACAGAGGGTTGATAACGGGTTCCTGGGCCACAATGGACCGGCGGGGGGCTCGGATCTTGGACCTACGCGTGCCTGCCGGGATCATGGGGTTGGGTTGGAGGGGGTTTGGCCTCACGCTCATTAGAGATCACCCGAGACCTCCGTACACCACAGCTATATGCCTCACTTACTCTCTTATCCAAATCCAAATCCAAATATCCAAATCACCAACCATCCCATCTCCACAAACAAGTTTTTTCCTTCTGTCTTTTCTATTTTTTTCTGTCTGTTCTTTCTGTTCCTGTACACTAAACACCTTCTAGATTATCTTGACGGCTTTCCAATTATGGTACTTAATCCGACTTCGCAGTGTCCCAACTCTTTAGCTAAACGACTGTGAGAGCACCACCAAGGGGTGATTTCCCATTAATAATAGGTTCATTGTGATTGCCAAAATTCAAGGATTCCAACGAACCTATTTTTAACAAATTTGGAGGGGTAAAAGGGGGGTTTGCAATGGACCTTTATCTACTGACCTTGGGTGGTGCACGGATCTTCAGAAAATGGCACCGCGATTTCCAAAGGTTTGCACCCATTTTAAAAACCACAACCTCATGTAACGACCTCATGCAACCGTCTCAAGTAACTATTAATTTTCATGTAAATATTGTTATGTAGAGTAAAACGTTTAATCTACTCTTTTTTTTCTTCTTTTTTTTTTTTTCTTTTTTTTTATGCTAATTATTATAAACGATATACTGAGGATAATAAATATATAAAACCTTTACTAATCACTTCACTAAGTATGCTAAATTCTATAAGTACTAACTACTAGAAATACTAACTACTATGAGTACTAAATACTAGAACTGCCCCACTTCTCTGCCACCGCTCCATACTTAACCTTATACCGGTCATATTGCATGGTCTTCCTCTGCTTACCTCGCATGAAGAAGATGTTGAGCTTTAACCCTTGGTTAGTTCATAAGGTGAAAGTATTACGAAATTGGTTTCTAACACTCTAGTCAGCATGGCACTTTAGTGCCACGTCAGTTATCTGTACTCTGGTCTGTCTGTAAACTAATACTAGGAAATCACTATTTCTTCTCCTTAACTGAGCAGTTTCGATATCCATTTAACAAAAGAGGCGACTTCGCAGTTTCGATATCCATTTAACAAAAGTGGCGACTTCGTCGCCTCTTATCTATTCCCTTGGCTAGAGAATCCCTAGGCACAAGTAAGCCATGTTGTCCTTCCGTAACTATGTCAAAGATGTCCTCATCTGGACAGACTACATGTGCATTCCATGCCCATGCAAAACGTACAGGAGTCGCAAGGCGCTCACGTTTAACAGCAGCGACTTACCTTTTTGCAGATTGCATGGATGGTGAAGAAGGTTCCAGCCAATTCACGGACCTGGGGCCCTACGAACGGATGCAAACCACATGCCAGAGTCATGCTCATCTTCTCTCTCTTCAACAGCCCCATCTGCTCTTTTCCCATATACGTAGTATGTCTCGGATGAGAAGATCAAAGACTTGCCTGTGGAGGGGTTATGAACAACTGATTCAAACCATCTTGAAGATGATCTACGACAAAAGCTTCTTGGGGTGACCTGACCCAGAGTGCATGGCTAAGGATAGAGATTAAGAAGGAAAGCAAGAAGGAAAGCAAGAAGGAGAACCAGAAGAAGAACCAGAAGTCGAAGTTCAGTCAACCAGTCAACCAGTCAGTCAAACAGACAGAGAGACAGATAGTCAGTAAGTCAATGAATCAGTCAGTCAAGCAGTAAGTTAGTCAGCCAGTCAATAAGACAGACAGCTTATAAGTCATTCAGTAGGTTTGACAGTTAATCAATCAATCAATAAGTCAGTCATTCAGTAAGTCATTCAGTAAGTCAATCGGTCAATCGGTCAATCAATCAGACAATCAGACAATCAGACAGACAATTTATCAATTATTTAATTAGTCAATGAGACAGACAGTCAGTCAATCAGATAGACAGTTAATGAGACAGACAGACAATTAGTCAATCATTCAATTAGTTAGTCAGATGGTCAGACAGTCAATCAGTCATTCAGTAAGTCATTCAATTAGTCATTCACAATGATCCCAGTTTCTACGGATTCATTCAGGAGGAGCCAAAGTAAAGAAAAGCCTCGTCGTTGGAAACACCCCGATACTATAGATGACAATTTAGATCATAGGAGATCAGAAAAGGTTATATGGCCATAAAATGGATGGTATAGATCTTATGTGTGATTCTTATAGATCTTCTAAAAAAGGTTACTGTAAATGTGTTCAAACTCAATGGTAAAGGTAGAACAGTTGAAACAATGAAATAAATATATACAATGATAAAAAGGGATTTAATAATAAGTTGGTAGAGACACTTAGTTAAGTAGACCGAAATGTGTCCAAAATGTGTCCATAATGTGAGATCCAATAATACTCTGTTATATAATATTATGAATTGCAAGTTGCCCAATAATAATCTAATTGGCTTAATTTACGTAAATTGCTTTAATACCTTTTTGGTTAATCTATTCTCTTTTTATAGCCTTAGAATAGTTTATTTTTGGGAAATGGGGGAATCCAATTAAAAGATGCGTATTAAAAGATGCGTCGGAAATAGGAAAGACAGGAGTTTGGAGTTAGGAGTTAGGACAGGATTTAGAAGAGAAAATAAAATAGAAGTAGGAAAGGAAGTAGTAAGGTTAAAGTAGGAGTCGGGAATTAGGAAAGGAATTAGGAACGGAATTAGGAATTAGGGGAGAAAGTAGGAAATTGGAAATTGGAAAAATCTTAAGAGGTAAGATTTAGAGATTTATAGAATATGTTTTTTATTCTTTTCATAAATGATAAAACCATAAGTTTCTTAATTTCAAGCCGACTCGTAAAATAGATATATACCTATTATAGTAACAAACACCAAGAGAGAGAACGCAGCTAAATGTATAGGAGCAGGAAGATCAACCCCAGGTTTTGGTCAATTCCAAATATTAACGTTAGATGTAAATCTTATAAAAGAAATGAATTATAGTAAGTGGATCATCAAGTTTATTACCTATGCGTTTATACATTCATTTATATCTTATAGGTTTTACCTGTACATCTCTATTCTATAGTTATAATCTTGATATTTAATATATATCCAAGTTCAATATAAACTAAATTATCTTATTTATTGCATTTATTCGAAATTCAAATTTAGGATTATAGGAAGTAGGAAGTAGGAATGGAAGTATTAAGGTTAAAGTAGGAGTTAGGAATTTAGAACTAGGAGTTAGGAAAGGAACTAGCAAATCGTCAGTAGTAAGGTTAAAGTAGGAGTTAGGAAAGGAACTAGGAGAGAAAATACAATAGACGTAGAAAAGGAATTAGAAGTTAGGAATCAGGAAACAGAGTATAGAAAATAGAAAGTAGGAAGTAGAAGTAGAAGTAGAAGTAGAAGTAGTAAGGCTAAAGTAAGAAAGGAATTAGGAATTAGGAAAGGAACTAGGAGTAGTGAGTAGAACTGTTGCAGGTTGCGGGAAGTATAAAATAAAGATAATTCAATAAGTATCAATAATACTTGTAGTTTACTTTTGGAGGGATCCCTGGGATTCTTTTATCAAGGGAACCTGCTACTTCTATACTTTTCCAGTTCTTCTTCAGTTCTTCAGTTCTTCAGTTCTTCAGTTCTTCAGTTCTTCAGTTCTTCAGTTCTTCAGTTCTTTAGTTCTTCAGTTCTTTAGTTCTTCAGTTCCTTTTCCAGTTCCTTTTCCAGTTCTTCTACTTTCCTAATTGCTATTCATAACATCTGTCCTGCTGATGAATATCCAAATGTTTGTTCTAACACATTCACTCTGTTCTTGACCACTAAGGTAAAGTGGGAAGTAGAACTAGGATTAGGAAAGGAGTAGGAAAAAAGTAGGAGTAGGAAAAAAGTAGGAGTGGGAAAAAAGTAGGAGTAGGAAAAAAGTAGGAGTAGGAAAAAAAGGGGAAAAAAGTAGGAAAGGAACTGGGAGTTAGGAGAGGAACTAGGAGTAGGAAAGAAGTAGGTTTTACGAAAAAGGAACTAGGAATGAAACTAGGAAAGGAACTAGAAGTAGAAGACGGATCTTAATGCTTCGCGGAGGTTTCCCGATTTCCAAGTCCTCGATTCTCCGCACTCTATTGTAGTTCTCTCTCCGCGCTCTCCATCATTACTCTTTTCTCACTTTTTCTCTCACCTCCTTTATTCATGCACCCACGCCTTTATACTCAATCCACTATATTCCATAACTACTCCACATTATTCCTTACTATACCACCAAACAGTCTATCCAATCAATTCATCGCCAATTAGTTTAGTAATCAGTATTAGTTTTTATGTGTAGTTATGGTGTTATTCTGGTGTTATTCTGGGTAGTTTTTATGTGGAGTTATATTGTGTTTTTATGGTGGGAGGTGTTGGTGGGAGGTGTTGGTAGTTGGTGATGTTGTAGAGTGAGTAGTGAGTCACTGACAGAGGGCCGGGGCGGAACCGGCGCGGGGATTAGAGATTTGGTTTGAGTCTTGTTTGAAATTGCGCGGCGGTGATTGGCCTTGCGCGCTCGCCGGAACCGGCCCGCTCGTCCACTATAAATCCCAGTGCTCGCCCCACTAAACCTGACACTTCAGAAAGCAGACACCAGACGGACAGCTTTGAAAGACAGACAGAACTGGACAGAAGTCAAGAAAGTCAGAACTGCACAAGAGATCAGAAAAGACAGAACTGGACAGAACTGGACAGAACTGGACAATCAGACAAACAGACAATCAGACAAGACAAAACTCAGACAAGACAAACAAACAAACAAACAAACAAACAGTGACTATGCCGGGGACTGTAAAGACTTTATACGATAAGGTGTTTGAGGATCACGTGGTGCACAAGGACGAATCGGGGTCGTACCTTATTTACATTGACCGCCACCTTGTGCACGAGGTGACGTCGCCGCAAGCGTTCGAGGGCTTGAAAAACGCCGGCAGAAAAGTCCGCAGAACAGACTGCACGCTTGCTACGGTGGACCATAATATCCCCACGGAGTCACGTGCCGCCTTCAAAGACGTGCAGTCGTTTGTGGAGCAGGAGGACTCCAAGTTGCAGGTGATGACGTTGGAGCAGAATGTGCAGGACTTCGACGTGACCTATTTCGGAATGGAAGACTCTCGCCAGGGTATCGTGCACGTGATTGGCCCAGAACAGGGCTTCACTCTTCCGGGAACAACCGTGGTTTGTGGTGACCTGCACACATCCACCCATGGAGCTTTTGGCTCTCTAGCCTTTGGAATCGGAACCTCCGAAGTCGAACATGTGTTGGCCACTCAAACCATTATCCAGGCAAAATCAAAGAACATGCGCATCAGTATCAATGGCGACTTGTCCCCAGGAATCACCTCCAAGGATTTGGTTCTACATGTCATTGGGATCATTGGTACTGCAGGTGGAACCGGGTGTGTGATTGAGTTTGCTGGCTCTGCCATTGAAGCATTATCCATGGAGGCACGGATGTCAATCTGTAACATGGCCATTGAGGCCGGTGCCCGTGCAGGAATGATTCGTCCTGATGAAATTACGTTTAATTACCTTAAAGGAAGACCCTTGGCTCCAAAAGGTGACGAATGGGAAAAGGCTGTGCGTTACTGGTCGTCGCTTTACTCGGATGAAGGGGCTCATTTTGATTATGATATTCAAGTCAAGGCCCTGGATATCGTGCCCACCATCACGTGGGGTAACTCTCCACAGGATGCCTTACCTATTACTGCCTGTGTGCCGGACCCTTCGAAGTTGGAAGACCCCATCAAAAAGGCTGGAATGGAGCGAGCGCTTGAGTACCAGGGTTTGACTCCAAACACTCCACTTAAGGACTTAAAAATCGATAAGGCGTTCATTGGCTCATGCACCAATTCCCGGATTGAGGATTTACGTGCTGCTGCTAAGGTGGCTAAGGGCCATAAAAAGGCAGATTCCGTCAAATTGGTTTTGGTGGTGCCCGGCTCAGGATTGGTCAAAAAACAAGCGGAAAAAGAGGGCTTGGATAAGATTTTCGAGGCAGCCGGCTTTTCCTGGAGAGAAGCAGGTTGTTCCATGTGTTTGGGAATGAACCCCGATATCTTGGACCCCGAGGAAAGATGTGCATCCACGTCTAACCGGAATTTCGAGGGACGCCAAGGTGCTAAATCCAGAACGCATCTTATGTCGCCAGCCATGGCAGCAGCTGCTGCGATCAAGGGCCATTTCACCGATATCAGAGAGTGGACATACAATACTCTGGATGAGCCCATGGTTCAAATCGATTCTGCCGAGGACCAGGAGTTGCAGGATGCAGTCTATGAGCATGAAAAGACACCATTGGCAGAAGCAAAGGCCAAGGAAGACGATAGACTCAAGGATATCCCAGCAAACACCACGCCTGTTGCTTCGGCAGGTGCAGGAATGGACAAGTTTGGTGTTTTGACGGGAATCACAGCTCCTTTGGATAAGGCTAACGTGGATACCGATGCCATCATCCCCAAGCAATTCTTAAAGACCATCAAAAGAACGGGGTTGAAGAAGGGATTATTCTACGAGTTGCGCTTCAAGCAGGAGAACGGTAAGGACGTGGAAACGGATTTCTGCTTGAACGTACAACCTTACCGCAAAGCAGAAGTGTTGTTGGTGACGGGAGACAACTTTGGGTGTGGATCTTCCCGTGAACACGCTCCCTGGGCTCTCAAGGACTTTGGCATCAAGTGTATGATTGCGCCCTCGTTTGGAGATATCTTCTACAACAACTCATTCAAAAATGGCTTGTTGCCCATCCGGCTCGACCAGAGTGTGATCAAGGAAAAGTTGTACCCCTTGGCTGCAGCAGGCAAGAAGCTCACGATCGACTTGCCCAAACAGGAGATCCGGAGCGAAGAAGGCGAGGTTTTGGTGGACCATTTCGAAGTGGAGGAGTTCAGAAAACATTGTCTCATCAATGGCTTGGACGACATTGGCTTGACGTTGCAGAAGGAGGAATACATCAACCGGTTTGAGGAGCACCGCAGAGATGTGTTTTCGTTTTTGGAGGGGGGCTCCAAGTTGATTAAGCCCATCAAGGGTTCCAAGAAGTCCAAGTACGGGCTTAAAACCCAGGAGTGGTGATCCCTCGGTATACCAATCAATAATAATAATAACAATAAAAAAAAATAATAATAATAATAATAAAACTAAATGGTAATAAATGTATACTTGTTTGGTGGATGTTCTCTTGTATGCAGTACTATTGAGTATATGCAGGATATAATGGGACTATAACAATTAATAATGAATTAACTATATCCATTAGTCAAAAAATTACTGATCTTTTAGTTCCTTTAGAATTATTATATAATGGACATATAACTAAAGATAATGGAAAATATAAATGATGTTTAACTAAAGAAGAAGATATATTAAATATATTAGAATACTTTAAAATCAATCAACTTAGATCAAAAAAAATTAAAAAGATTAAATTTAATCAATGTATTTTATGATTTAAAGAGATTGGGGGTTCTATCTCCCGAGACATATGATAAAATATGACCTAGATTTTTTAAAAAAATGAAATGATATATCTTAAAGAGATGGTCCACAATGCATCCAGAAGTTTATATAATAATAATACCAGGATTTGTTATAATTTCACATATTGTATCAACCTATAGTAAGAAGCCAATATTCGGACATGTTGGTATGTTGTATGCGATGGGATCAATTGGACTTTTAGGAATTTTAGTATGAAGTTGAGTAATGATGGCTTCACTCTATAGTGATATAGGGATTATAATTAATTTCGGTATATGCTGGAACAGTCTAGTGCTAATTAGTACCTTGTATGGTGAAAATCTAATTAGTATTACTCAATCAGCAGACAATCTGTCGCTATATTCATTAAAATGTAATAAACAGAGTGTCTCAGAGACTACACGCGAAACATCTTTTTATTTTTCTGACCTTATATTTTTGCAAGAATTCAGAAGGTAGTAGTTATGGTTTCAAAGCGTTCAAGTGTGTTTAATTTAATTGTAGCTGTCAAAATATTCAAAGGTGAAATTCCTGTCACTGTCCTCTAGAATAAATGCCACTGAAAGAGAGCCACATGACGTTATATGCAGCACCCAGAATCCTCATTCAATTATATCTTCCAAAACAATTCGGCTGTTGACCTGTTATATAATTTGTAGCACGACCATTTAATAAAGTCCATTAAAAAGTCTTCATTCTTTTGAATTATAGAAAAAGAAAATTTACCATTTTTTCTTATATTAAAACAACCTTCAGCTTCAATAAATCCAGATAATCATCCTTTAAATGGGTATAATCATAATGTTTACTAACTTATCTGCAGGATTTAATATTTGATATGCATTCAATATGTAAACACAACATTCTTAGCTAATTTTTAATTAACAAAAAGTCACCGCAATTGCTATTTCACTGAGTCTACTTTGGATACAGTTCTCGCATCGTTTATTCATTCATGCAGGACGTTAATTATACATCAATGGATTTTTAAGGATAAGTAGGTTCTCTCGAATAACTACTAGACCAATTTACCACTTATTAACAACTACACTAAGACTATAGTAAAACTACACTAAGACTACACCGACTCTAGCATAACTCAGGCCACCTTCTAGAATACTGGACTAACTCTAGAATAATTTCTAGTATAATTTCTAAAATGTCTAGATTAAATTGAGACAAAGTACTACACTAACTACTCCACTTACTAGATTGACTTCTAGATCAACTTCTAGATTAACTTCTAGACTAAGTTCTAGACAAGTTCTAGACCAGCTACTAGACTTATAGATCATAGGAAAGGTTTAGAAATTTTAAGTATAGAAAATATTATAGAGGTTGATTAAAACACTCAAACGATAATCTATACAAATATTTCTTCACTTACATTACTTAATAAGGCTGTAGTGTTACCCTGGTTCATAATGGATGGATGTTGAAGGTGTGGAAAGTAACCATAACTGTTGAACTTAAACCCTTGGTTAGTTCATAAGCTGGAACTATTACGATATTGGTTTCTAGCTCTCCAGTCTTTGGTCATCCTTGGCACTTCGTTTTCCACGACAGTTATTTTATTCTGTCTGTCCGTAAACTAGTACTGGTCCTTAATTGAAGTGATTGATGGCCGTAAAACCCTATGAGCGGGACGTGCTTATTATATAGTCCGGTGGCTCCCCGCGGCTCCTGCGGCGCCTGCATGTAGAAGACCAAGACCTATTTCTTTTCGATCCACTTATATGCAGGCACGCGAGTATGCAGACAGACGTATATGCAGTATATCAGAGACGTGACTGCATACACACGTTCAACTCTCACCCAAAAAAATAATATGGACTCAATCGGAATCGCCCCCCTCCTGCGAACCCGTAGACCCGGAGATTCACTTTATAAATAAATAGGTTGATGAACTTCCTTAATTTATTTACGCTTGTAAGTTTTTGGCTTGTTATTTATAAAACTCTTTTTTGGTCAGTCCTATCTGTGGCTGAGAATCCTGGTAAGATATTGATGCAAATGGAGCACCTAAACTGGCACTGGCACTAAGAAACTAGTAGCACGATAATCGGTATTTTGAATAAAATTTCAATATAGCAATTGCTATAGCATAATTAAAAAGGAGATCTATGGGATTCATATATCTTCAGCAGCGTATCTTTAGTAGCACCATAGAAACCTATCATAACAAATAAAGGAGCTAAGGAGGCTTCAAAAAAGTTGATTAATAAAATAAGACCTAAGTTATGAGGAAATCAAAGAATAAAGTATTAGGGGTTGTTTTTTTTTTCTATTTTTTCCATTACTTGTATTACTTTTCATTATTGTTTTCTAGGTAAATTTGGCTTAAGTGCATAAGTTTTTGAGACTCTATTTTCGCACCAATTTGCACCAAATCCACCAAATCAACAAATCGCACCCAAAGTGCTCCTCATTCTCACTAAATTGAAAACACTTGACTCCACCAAAAATCACTACTTTCATGGACTCAACTGAAACCTGGTAGGAGTCTACTAAAAGTCCTTATAAGGGATGGAAAAAATGGTGAAAAAGGAAATCAAGGATTAGTGAACGTATAGTGGTGGAACCTTGACTGTTCACAATCTTGAACAGGTTTTAGAGCAGGTTTTAACTGTGTTTAGCTAAAAAAGTGCACTTGGTGGGTAAATACCAGGATCAGAAAAAAAACATACGGATTCAAATTCTACTCAATTTCAACTTAAGATATGAGTTCATTTTGTTCTTCAAGAATCGCTACAATCTCAATAGTAAAAACCAGAGGATTATACTTTCAATTTCCCTTTTGGGAACGCCTTTTTTTTTGGATGTTTTTGGATGTTTTTTTTTTTTTTTTTGAGGGGGGGGGTGTTAAAGCCCTTACTGCGATGTCATGATCCATAGAATCCAATGTGGGCTTTATGAAAAAGTTGATTGTAAGTTAAAGGTTTAATTTTATGGTCTTGGGACCTGTATGTGGCCAGTACACCCTAAGGAACTGGTGTGCCGGCACCATCCTGCCCAGCTAGTGCCAGAATAAAGCATATTGGCTATGACTAGTTCTAGGAAGGATGGCACTATTAAAAGACTTACTTTCGTGTTAGAACTTAACAGGTTCGTGGACTATATAAAATATAAAGTCATATCAATTTGTGTATTCGTATACTATAATGCACCTTAGAGAGATTCCTCTCTCGGTTTCATCTAACTAGGCGAACCTGTTAGTTCTTATATAGTATCCTGCCTGTACCGGGTACCCCTTCGTGTTACCCGACTGGCTGGATAGCAAGCAATATTGTATATTGCTCGGCGACGTGCATAATGCTCGGCGCATAGTATTCAAGTGGAACTTGTATACTATTAGGATCTAGAGCCACTGAGTACTGCATACTACTGCTCATAAATTAATTCCTAACACTTTCGGTTGAGGCCATACCAAGTGGAAAATACTGTTTCCCGCCCGATCAACGTTAGTCAAGCTACTTAGGGCCACAGTGAGTAATGCAGCGGGAGACCATGTGTGAAATTGTGGTGCTGCAATCTTTTTTCTGTTTCTACTTGTTGCAACTGGTCACGTGCTTTAAACTGCGATGACTCTTGGTGAATAATTATCGACTCTTCTCTTCTCTTGTCCATACTGCACACGCCTACAAAATCACTTGAATATCTTACGACCACCTTTAATTAAATTTGATAGAATAAGATTAGTACGAGTCGTTGGACAAGAAGTGACCAGGCCAAACCAGAACCACTCCAATACTTTTTCTCCAACCCCAGGATTCGTGTGGTGTACGGGTTTCTGGGAATCCCAATTCTATTCTCCTTTTTCTTGCTCTTCGAACTCTCGTTTTAAAATCTTTACTTTTAATTTTTTTCTGGATCCCGAATCCACTCGAATCTCGTAATCTCAATTTAAGGTCATCGAGCGCGCATGACAATGAAACTTTTTTCTTGCCACCTGCACCAACGCACGCCAGTCCTAGTCATAGAAACCGGGGCAAGATTTTAAAGGGTAGAGATTAAAGGGAGAAAAAGGATAAAGAAAAGCTAAAAAAGAAAGAATGGTCCCTAGCAGGATCGAACTGCTGATCTTGGCGTTATTAGCACCACGCCTTAACCAACTGGGCCAAGGGACCTTTATATAAAAAAAACGTTTGTTGGGGTTATGTGAGAACATCCATCCGAATACGCTTGACCAATCATCACCCCAGATTCATACAAAACCCTATACGTTTGACCAATCATTGCCCTGGAAACCCACAGTTACATAAAATCATCACTTTTTCACTCCACCACTTTCAAATTGCTCCCTCCAATTTACAAGCAGTTGTACTGTATACAGGCAGTACTACTATATACACTACCCACAGAACATGGCACCGTATAATCTTGCGTACACCATAGTAACGTAAATGATGAAATATTTGAAAATTGGATCCTAATAATACATTTTCTGTTTTTTTTTTTTTTTGAATTTGCTCTGTTTCGGGATATTTCCACGGAGCCCAGATATTCCAGCTTCATCCCTGCATACAGCTTACACCCAGTCATTCCAACTGCAGGAACAGGAATTTCAGGAACATTATAATGAAAATGGGTATAGGAATTTTGTATCTATAGAAAGTTTAGGTACAGGATTATCGTAGGAGAAACCGCGCTATGTGCAGGAAAGAGGTGAAAATGTCTACTAATACTAAAACTAAAACTAAAGTATCAATGGTAGTTTCGTTCGTATCCATGATTCACTAAACCTTTACATTAATCTGATCATAAGTTAAAATTGATGAAAATGCTACAATTTGCGCCGGTCCTGCATATAAACGTGGTATTCTAGAATTTACCCTTCTCTATTTATATAAATTTAATAAGGTAAATATTGATGCAAAACGGCAAAAACTCATCCCACGATTCCCAAAATTCGCTATCTAAGATTATTTGGGTTCTACTTATTTTACGGTAAATCAGTGGAATACCAGTGCAATATGCAGGAAACAGTGAAATACCTTGCAGTATGCAGGAAACAGTAAATCTATACTCTAATTCTTAAGACTCTATACTAGCGAGTTCTTTACTCTATTAATTATTCATAGCTCTTATTCTTAGACTCTTAGGCTGTAGAGGTCTGGGTCAGGGCTCGTACCCACCAAGAATAACCCCACGTTTTTTTAGACCACTTTACCAATAATCACCCCAAAACCCGGCCAAAACCAATAACCACCATATCCACAAACATCCCATTTATGCTTGATTTGTATACCTTCTGTTTTAGGAACTTTTCCTCTTTCTATAGGGCTATTCGTTGGTGGTACTGCACACAGGACGCACTGGGATCACTCACCTCATGACCACCTCTTCCCTCACTTCCTCCTTACTCTTCCGAATCCCACATTTCCCCACCATTCCAAACTCCAAATCCAGACTCCAAATCCAGACCACAAAATCCAGATTCCAGACTCTAACCTCACCTTTTAGTCATAGTCAATATCATCATACTATAGCGGTGAGAAGCTAGTGGTGTTGGTATTGCAGAGTCGGTGTCCTATTCGTCTCCTCCTACCCCGCCACCCTTATCAGGATCCTCCCATTAGGACCTAATCCCTTCCCACCATTACTGACCACACAGTTAAAAGTTAGTGCCAGTCCCAGAGCCAGTGTCAGTGTCAGTGTCCTTGAATCGTGAATCGTGAATCGTTGAATACTCCTTTGATAGTGTCCATTGGTGTCTCTTCACTAGTATTCGTTTGCCAGTGTTCATTCATTAGTCAGCTTCCAGTGTCCATACCCAAGTGTCACTGTCCATCTGCAATCGTCTGTCCATAATCAGTTGTCTATCCATATTCAGTTGTCTGTCCATATTCAGTTGTCTGTCCATCTTCAGCTGTCATCTTAATTGTCATATCCTTGGTTAGAATTGGCTCTGCGTTGTTGTCATTGAGTGACTCTTCTATCCATTGACCACTAATCCCATTCTGTCTATTGAGGTCATTGTTTCAATAGATTCTGATTGGCGTCACCAAGTATCCATTGACTAAGATCCTTGAATAGTTGATTTCACTTGATTGTCATTGATACTGTCCATAAGTACTGTTCACTTGTGTACCTTTGGACTTGAATAGTGGCGAGTGTCTTCTCAAACTCATTGATGTTTCTTGCACGCCGACTATACTCGAGGCCCAAAAACGATACGTTTTCCTTGGCCGATGCTCTCGGCCTCTTATCGCCTTCCCGAAACGCCAAACCGCTGTCTGCATATAAACCGTCGCTTCTCCAGAACCTCCAAAAAGGGTCCGTGGTTGAACAGTTCAAAGGCCTAGACCTGGGCCTTGCGGCGGAGTACCCCGTGTCCTCAACCAACCATAAGGAGCTTTTCGACTCTCTTGTGGTGGATTTACAGGCCGTCAATGCGCTTTTGCCCAAAAGCCCGCCCCAGAAAAGCTTGATTGGTCATATCAAGAGTTTAGAGGATGAAGAAGAGCTTTTGGAGCTTCTCAAACTCTCATACCACGAAAATAAGCTTTCTCCCCAGCTCTTCGCCAAGTTCCTCTTGAACAAGAACCTCCGCACGCTTTCCCGGCTTCCGTTTGATGTTAGAAACTTGGATAAGGCTATTTTCGAGAAAAATGGCTGGTCCAATAACAACTTCATTGAGTTGAAGATCTTGCTCTTGAAAAAGTACCACGATTTGAAGGCTCCTTTGAATATAGTAAAGATCTTGAAGGAGAGCTTTGAAGACGAGTTCATGCCGCTATTGAAAACGCAAGCTCTTCTGCCTTTTTATGAGCGGATTGTCTGGAAGTTTCACTTTGACTTTATGGAGCAGTCGCAAGCGAAGATGGTCTGCAGGATGGATGACATGAGACACTCGTTTTTGATCTGGGAGGCTTCTGCCCAGGACTCGGAGCTTATGAGTCAAGTGATTTCAAAGCAACACGAGTTCAACCTGCTTCAAAAACTCTTTGTTGAGTTGGCCTCTTGGAACCAGGACCCCTTGTTTGCTTCGAAAAGTCTCGAGCCAAAAGTCAAACCCGAGTACCCCAAATTCTTATCGTCGCTCAAATCGGTTTCTGCCAAGTTCAAGCTTTATGATGTCAAGCCAAGCGACGATGTGGTGAGTCGAGCAATGGCATATTCGTTGATCCATAAACTCGAGACTTGTGTGCAGACCCACTACCCCAACTGGAAAAACGATGCCTTTTTGGAGCCCTATATGGACAAACTCCAAAAAACAAGACTTCACATGATCCAGCAGGGACACCAAGAAGCCAAAGCTGGTTCTTTGGCCGGCCATGTCCGATACGTCTAGATCTGGATCCAGATATTCTAGACCATCACTCATAGTGCTTTCCATGGTACCTCTATGCAATACTGACTGATTGATGCACCAATAAATAGAGTATTGGAAAGCTAACATCATGTCTTGAACCTAATGTCTTTCGATGGCCTTCTCTATCTGAATAACAGGAACTGAATAGGCTCTTCAACTGACTGTCAGTACCATACTTCATAATTCCTGTCAATTGCACCGTCATTTTCCGCCTTAGCCCCATATAGTATACCTCCCTCCTGAAAGTCGAAAGACAGGTAGACAAATAGAATTGACAAGACAAATGAAGAGTCAAATGATATGTGGGAAGCGAGAGCAGAAGGCAAGTTCCAAAAGAGAAAGACTCAGTATGACAGATAGCAGAATCAGTCAATTGTTATTTGTCTGCACAACCACTCCAAACAACTGAAAGCTATACCTGAGAATATCTCTGATCAAGCACGAGAATTGATCTGAGAACGATTGATCATGGACTGCATTCAATAACACACGATTGAAATCTGTTTGTAAGCAAAATAACCCACGTGTGATACTCCAACATGCGTTTGGTGATGCCATGAGAAATATCCACCATTTAATTATTCATATAGGCCATGTAATAGAAGAAAAGAACATACCTCGACTGGATCTTTCTATTTTTAACCTTCTGCTATGTATTCCTTCACGACCTATCTCAACTGTACCTTTACAGCTTCACCAGGAAAGTCAGTAGATAGTATATAATAGTCAGTAGAAATATAAATCACCGGGGTAATTCAATTATTTGCAGAACATATATGTACACTTGAAATGGGACATTATTGAGCAGAAGAGTATAAAAATAAAACCAAATTTATATGCGCGAAACTGAGGCAGCGGTCCCTTTATATATTCTTTTCGCTTGGTGGCCGCGGAAGGCTGCAAAACATGAAACGTGCGGCTCGTGCATGCGCGAAGGGGTGTTTCAGACACAAAACCAAATTGCAGCCACATACGCTCGTGCTTATAAATACAGCGAGTGCCTACATAAAAAAAAGAGTTAAAAATACACATGACTGATATAAAACAGAACACAAAGACACAATGCAACATAAAGACAAGGCAACACAAAGACAATGGACCATAAGTTGATGGACAAGTGAAGCAATGTTAGGAAAATATAATGGCTAATACAGCGGAGTCTACTGGCCAACACAAAAGCAATATGAGAATCTACGAAATGCCAGAAGAAAAAAGATCCATAATCATGGTGTTCGTTCCAATCGCCACTAATTGTGGACGACACTACTTACTCACTTACACAGTGAGACTCCGTGGGCTTAGTGCGGCTATCGCTGTTTTTATCAGTGCGACAATCAACAGTTTTTACCGGTGCGAACTGTTTCTACCAGTGACTACTTCCACAGACTAGAGTGCGAAATGAAGGTGATTAGTGATACACAAATCGCGGCGCACCTCGAGGCGACGCTCACGCGCGAAAGCCTCCTTGATGTGTACATTCCGCTCCTCGTTGGGGGACTCCGCAACTATGAGACTCACCCCGAGGGACTCCCGGAACGGACGGTGTGTGCGTCGGCCACGCCCAGCTCCGACTCCACCCATTTGTTCATGCCGTGTGTTCTTCCCCACACGATTGGCGTGAAGGTGATCAGCGGGGGGCCTCTGAACCTGCGCAAGAATTTGGGGTTCCAGGGAAGCATCTCGGTGTTGGACGACTATACGGGGCAACTCGAGGCCGTGTTGAATGCCAAAACCATCACTGCGTTTCGAACTGCTTTGGCCAGCTCCATCGGTATGGTCAAGGTGTTTCCGGCAAAAGACGGAGGGGATGAAGAGAGAGGAGAAAATGGCGGGGGAGAAGCAAAGGAGGTGGTTGTGTTTGGGGCGGGTCCTCAGAGTTTCTGGCACGTGGTCATCGCCGCCAAAATCTATAGGCTTCGGAAGATCACGGTGGTCAGTCGGAATGTGCAGTCGGCACAGAAGTTGGCCCACGAGCTCCAACACCTTGATGTGGAGGTGGTGGCGTTGGGCCTGGAAGACCCCATGGTCAAGCCCACCGTGAATGCCTGCTCCATCATCTTTGGCTGCACCCCGTCCACCGAAGGCATTATCCGGGACGAGTATATCCGGAGAGATGGCCAGAGAAAGTACGTGTCGTTGATTGGCTCCTATAAGCCACACATGTACGAGATGGACCTTGGCTTCATGGCATCACAGTATGCACACGGCACCAAGATCCTCGTGGACTCCATATCCCATTGTCTCTCGGAAGCAGGCGAGTTGATCCAGACCAATATCCCCAGCTCGCAGTTGGTGCCGTTATCGGAATTGGAATCTTTGGATGTGGCGGACGCCGTGACGGAGTCCGGTGTGGTGTTGCTGAAGATTGTGGGGTTGCTGGTGATGGATATAATCATTGCCAAGCACCTTAGCAGAGAGATCCAGGGCACGGAAACGGACTTTGACTAGGGGCAGAGTCGAGACAGACAGACAGACAGGATCAGCGAATACCATGTATACACTGGCTAATACATTGATATTCACGTGATTGACCGCCTATTCTTAATGAATCAGGAAACACGATTCCCTGTGTTTTATCAAAGACCGAACTGGGTTGGTTTGAAGATGGACGAACCTTATCCAAGTGCATTATATGCAGTCTAGCGATCTTGTGAGTTATGTGCAGTACAGTGACCTGCACACAGCAATCGCACCTGGGTACTTATCTCCACTGCGAACCCCACCCACCATCACGATCACAAGCACTTGACCATGACCCAGAATCCCGGGAAAAAGTGTATGATTTTCGGTCCACCTCAAAGAGGCCACATGGCCTTGATTCTTGTTTTCCTCCTCCTCAATCTTGTGCCTGCATTGGGCCTCAAGATCCCCCAGGCTCCCATCTCGTTACCCCAAATCTATGGACAAAACGAACCCCAAAACGACCCCCAAAACGACCCCCAAAACGACCCCAAAAAGGAATCCCCCAAAAAAGTGTCCGCCAAGAAAAACATCATCTTCATGGTCACCGACGGCATGGGCCCCGCATCTCTCTCGTTGGCCCGGTCGTTCAGACAATTCAGGGACAATCTCGATATTGCAGACATTCTTACCTTGGACAAGTACCTCATTGGGAGTTCGAGGACTCGTTCCAATGATAGTTTGGTGACGGATTCGGCCGCAGGAGCCACGGCGTTTAGCTGTGCTCTTAAGTCGTACAATGGGGCCATTGGAGTTTCGCCCGATAAAGTGCCGTGTGGCACGATTTTGGAGGCGTTGAAGTTACGTGGGTACCTTACGGGATTAGTGGTGACCACGCGGATCACGGATGCAACGCCAGCAGCTTTCAGCTCGCATGCAGATTACCGGTTCCAGGAGGATTTGATTGCCGAGCACCAGTTGGGCGAGTACCCGTTGGGCCCGATGGTGGACTTGATTCTTGGCGGCGGGCGGTGTCATTTCCTCCCCAAGTCGGAAGTTGGCGGGTGCAGGGCCGATACCCGGAACTTGGTGCAGGAGGCCCAGGAAAACGGGTACCAGTACGTGGGACTGAGGGAGGAGTTTGATTTGTTGGAGGGAGGGGAGAAGGCGAACCTTCCACTTCTTGGTCTTTTGGCCCCCACGGATATTCCCTATGACATTGACCGAAACGATAAGGAATACCCTTCTTTGCTTGAACAAACCAGGACTGCGTTGAAAGCGTTGAGCAAGGCTTCGGAAGATTCGGACTCGGGTTTTTTCTTACTTGTGGAAGGTTCTCGAATCGACCATGCTGGTCACCAAAACGATCCTGCTGCTCAAGTCCGTGAAGTCTTGGCCTTTGATGCTGCGTTCAAAGAAGTGGTTGATTTCATTGATTCTACGGATGTGGAAACGGTGGTGATTTCAACATCGGACCATGAAACCGGTGGCTTGGTTACCGCCAGACAAGTCTTATCCACATACCCGGATTACTTGTGGTATCCAGGAGTGTTGCTTAATAGCAGCCACTCTGGGGAACACGTGACCAAGCAGATCTTAAAGCAGAAGATGAAGACGCTTGACCAACTGCTGATGTTGAAGTATGTTCAGCAAGTGTTTGAAACAGATATGGGCATCTATGACCATACACAGGACGAGGCTGAAAGTGTGGTTAAACTTTCAACCAGTGCAGCGGAGTTGCTTGATTTCCTCAACAACATGATCTCGAGGAGGTCTCAAACCGGGTGGACTACTCATGGCCATTCGGCGGTGGATGTGAATATCTATGCTTATTCCAACTCCAAACGGATTGATACGGAGTTGTACCGGCGAGATGCATACACTGGGCTTTTGGGAAACCATGAGAACATTGAGATTGGGGCGTTTATGGCCAAGATCATGGATGTGGATTTGGAGCTGGTGACGAAGTTGCTTAAGGATATGAAACATTCACCGGATTCTGCTGTGAACATTAATTTCCTTGACCAGCACTCGGTGATGGTTCCACAGAGTGAGTAACGGGAGAGAAGAGATTATTTATGTACCACGAGATTAGATTATTGATTAGATTAAAGATTCGGAATCATGGTAAAGGGAAGTGTAGAGTGATTGGGGAATCGATAGAATGGACAGAAATTGGACAGATGTTAGACAGAAATTGGACAGAATGGAAATTGGACAGAATGGAAAATGGACAGAAATTAGACAAAAATTGGACAAAAATTGGACAGAACGAACAGAATGAGAAATCTTGACCCATTATATGTCCAATTGCCTCATCTATCTAATTTTGATTGTTTAAGTCTAATTGTCTAAATGACTGATTGAATGATAGCTGATTCTATTGACTAATTGTCTAATTGTCTAATTGTCTAATTAGACAGAAATTAGACAGAAAAGACAGAGTCCATCTTGTCTCAGTACTTTTCAAAGTTCATAACCGTCCATATCTGTCCATATCTGTCTAATTCGAATCTTTTTAATTGTCCCATTGTCTAATCTGTCTAATTGGACAATTAGACAGAAATTAGACAGAATGGATAGAAATTAGACAAATCTTGACCCAGCGCTGTCCATACCTGTCTAATTGTCTAATCTGTCTAATTGTCTAATCTGTCTACTCCTTATTGTCCAATCTGTCTAATTGTCTAATCTGTCAAATTGTCTTGTTGTCCAATCACCTAATTGTCCATTACCCTAATGTATATCTATTATGTCTAAATCCCAGGATCCAAACCTCTATATTAGTAATCCTAGTACTTCACGGAATAGTCCTCCTTGCATAGCTTAGCGCGCAACGAAGAGCCATACTTATAAAACGAAAACGGTACCACCACCATCGCCAACGACACAAACGCAAGCAAGAAACTGGCCCAGCGGAGCCCAAGCCCCTTATACATTTGAGTCACAAACAAGGGGAAAGCAGCACCGCCAGCACTTCTAAGAAACACTTTGGTGGCCAAAGCAGAAGCAGCGTATTTGGCATAAGTATCGATGATGTAATTGTTAAGGGAATAGTAGATCAATACCATTCCGAAACCAAAGAGAATGCCCGACAGTGCGGGGCCGACCCAGATGATACCCTTTTGGGAAGTCGCGCCGAGAATAAATAAGGAAATGCATGGGAACGGACACCCGATCATGGCTCCGATAAGTCGGTCTTCCGGAACAGGCACTCTGCGTAACGACATTGCTTTCCAGCGGTTCTCCAAAATGGGAGTCACCAAGACAGCGAAAAACGCCCCGATCAAAATGGGAATGTACATCAAGCCAATTTTATCATCTTTAAAACCGTAAAGTTCATCGAAAATCACCGGGTATGCAAAGAAAAACGCATATAACAACGCATAGATGAGCGCCACGAACGCACATACCAAATCCAAAACGGGTTCATTGATAATGAATTTGAGTGGTCTGTAAAGATTATTATTGAGTAATTCGGCGAAAGAAAGCGGCGTGGCTTCTTGTTCCGTCATGATCTTATTGTTTCCCGTTTCCTGTCTCAATTTCTTTGCTCGTTTCTTTAAAATCACCGGAGCATATGTCTCGGGGATAAGCGACATCAGAATCCACATGACTCCAGCAAATGCCATATTCACCCAAACCATAAGATCGTAGCGTTTGGAATCCACACTAATAAACCCATTAACAATGCCTCCAAGTACAGGACCCGAATAAGGACAAAAGGAGAAAAATGCAATGGCCACGCCTCTTGTTTCATTATGAAGATCCACAATTGAAGCTCCCACATTGGTTAAAGCCGAAGATGAAAACACTCCAAGGAGAAATCGGCAAATAAGGAAACCAGCAGGGCTTTTGGTCAAGGCCACAGGGAGGTGGAAAACCGTATAAAGGAAAAAACTAATGAAATACACCGGTCTGCGGCCGATTTGCTCCGAAAGAGGTGCCCAAAGAAGCGGGCCCACCAAAAATCCACACACCATTAACGAGACCGATAAAATGGCCACTTCCGAAGAAATGTTGAAATGTTCACTAACAAGAGGTAAGCCTCCGGCCAAAGAAGAAGAGCCATAGGCAGCACTGATCACGCCACAGGCCAAAATAAACGTATATAGCCATTTTTTTGTGGAGGACCAATTATGAGGGTTTTCCGGGTCATTGGGGAGGAAAGTAACGAATTCCGTTTCGGGATCTAGTTCCGGGGTGTCCTCGTCCCCCTCATTACCCTTTCCACTGAAATCCGTGGCTCGACTCTTGACTCTTCCAAGCGACTGCAAAGTCTGTACGCGCACCAAACCAGTTTCGGTCTCGAGGTTGAATTCCTCGGGGAAAATCGGGTCTCTCACGGGCGGAGCATTTAAATCCGCCATGGGAATGGAGCTCTGGAGCCCTCGGTCCGTAAGCGACCGGGCACTTTCCGTTTTGGTCCGGGTTAACGTTTCTCCGGTATGGTCACTGGGAGCCTGGATATACTCTTTTGGTTCCAATTGCTCGGATGCTAGAGAGGTAGACGAGCTCATGTTGATTCTTAAATTCTTAAATTCTTAAATTCTTAAATTCTTATATTCTTTAAATTTTTTTGAAGTTGGACAAAAGCTGGATCGTTTGTAAAAGTAAATTGGGGACAAGGCAAGGGGAAACGGCGGGAAATATATATATCGTTAGCTCCGTGGGTATTGCAGGGAAAAGGGCGGCTTATGCTGCAGGGCGTGCATATAGGCGGAAGGGTTTCAGCCGGCCGCGCACTAGTGTTGGCAGACCCACGCTTAATTGTCCGGTCTATGTGCAGTGTGCAGACCGCAAGGCTGAAACTTGTTTCCGATCGGACATCCTTTCCTCAGGGGACTGCACATAACCGGAACGCTCTGTTCCGGCAACGGCAACCTTTAATCTTACGGTGTACGACACTATCTTTTTGGATCCGAATCGAGGAGCAGTATGCAGGTCCCAAATTCCACCCCATATTATTCTTCTTTTGTTTTGATCTGGTCATCAACCTCAAATTAATGTTTAAGGGTTCGAACCCCGGGTGGTTCCGGAACCCAAACCCGCCCGCCCGAGTCCCGATCCCCGAGATAAGCGCGGCTCATTTGCTGCAAACCACGTGACTGATCCACCAAATTCAGGACACTACAATAATCCACTGCCAGTACAATATGCCGATCCTATATGCCGATCCTATCACTACCACCACCATTATAAACTGCTCCACACTCAATTCTATCGTTTTAAAAGGTAACGCAAGACGAGGAACACTGTTGCTCTGTGTGAGTCGTACCAAGACCGTTCCTGGGGGTCATTTCGCATAAATAAAATAGGAAATTAAATTTCTACAACTATACATATTTGTTAAATCTATTGTATGATCTATATATATTTAACCACCGCACCTAAAATTTCTAATTTTTCTAATTTTTCTAATTTTTCTAATTTTTCTAATTTTTCTAATTTTTCTAATTTTTCTAATTTTTCTAATTTTTCTAATTTTTCTAATTTTTCTAATTTTTCTAATTTTTCTAATTTTTCTAATTTTTCTAATTTTTCTAATTTTTCTAATTTTTCTAATTTTTCTAATTTTTCTAATTTTTCTAATTTTTCTAATTTTTCTAATTTTTCTAATTTTTCTAATTTTTCTAATTTTTCTAATTTTTCTAATTTTTCTAATTTTTCTAATTTTTCTAATTTTTCTAATTTTTCTAATTTTTCTAATTTTTCTAATTTTTCTAATTTTTCTAATTTTTCTAATTTTTCTAATTTTTCTAATTTTTCTAATTTTTCTAATTTTTCTAATTTTTCTAATTTTTCTAATTTTTCTAATTTTTCTAATTTTTCTAATTTTTCTAATTTTTCTAATTTTTCTAATTTTTCTAATTTTTCTAATTTTTCTAATTTTTCTAATTTTTCTAATTTTTCTAATTTTTCTAATTTTTCTAATTTTTCTAATTTTTCTAATTTTTCTAATTTTTCTAATTTTTCTAATTTTTCTAATTTTTCTAATTTTTCTAATTTTTCTAATTTTTCTAATTTTTCTAATTTTTCTAATTTTTCTAATTTTTCTAATTTTTCTAATTTTTCTAATTTTTCTAATTTTTCTAATTTTTCTAATTTTTCTAATTTTTCTAATTTTTCTAATATGTTTATAAGGATCCACATCCACAGAGAATAATTAAGTAAGGTACTCACTGAAAATTACGATTTTCAAAATGAGTCGAAGAAGAAAATTTATCCATGGTAGCTCTGTAGATTTATAAAGTTACCTAACAGCTACTTTTTTACCACATCAAATACTAGACAAAATTGTTGAACGATAGCGCCTTGCGAGTCGTTCACGTCCTGCATGGGCAGCCTGGATGGAAGGCACATGCAGGACGTTCAGATGAAACAACAACATACGCATGGTGTTGAAGGATACAATCTTAGAGGAGAGGGCCGTCTATCTATTGTCATTCGGCTACAGTACCATCAGATGTACAGATGTACCCAGACATTGAATAGTAATAGATATACTACTGTACTACTGTACTACTGTACTACTCTACTCTACTACTCCACTCTACTTCTCTACACCATCACAGTATAGCAATACTCTTCTATATTATTGCTTCTGGAAGTGCGTCCAAACAAGGCTTTTCGGGCCAGCCCAATTTGCCCAAAATAGACACTCTTCCACTGGTCTCATTTAAAACTTCCATGTTCATGTCCCCAAAGAACTACTCCATGAACCCGAGTGTCCCCGGATTAATCCAGCCACCACAAACGTTTTCAACCACCGGGAGACTGTACTCCATAGACCACACGTCGTCTGAAGTTTATTCCACGCTTACACGGCGACAAGACGAGGAAAAAAGACATAGCGTCACCTACACAGCCATTCCACCTTCACTGCCTGCATTTTTCCCCAACGCTGGTGTTTCTTCCAACCACCCAAACCCATACCTTCTGGAGTCCACAGCAACTTCGAGCTTCCACCCATCTAAAGCATTTCGCAATAGCGAGCTGAGTACATCTTCTTCGGATGACTTTAACAATGGTTTTTTTTACTACCAACAGTCTTCACAACAAACTAGATTCGGAGCTGCCTTACCGCCATACATGGTCTTTTGTACCGGTGGAATCGCATGAAGATTATCCTGCTAAAAAGGCCAGATCTATTCCCTCAGCAGCGCCTTCACCTAGACAATCTGATGGGGAGTCGGATACTTCCACGGAGAAAAAGGCTGTACCTGCAGTCAGAGTGAAAGTTTCCAGCTTGATCAACTGATCACGAGCATTTCATTTACTTTCTACATTAATAATATGCACCTCGTACGCTGCTCGGACCAATGCAAATGTGAATGGCTTAGCTATATGAAGGTCATTTACTACAAGAGAAGGTGTTGACTGATTATGGAAAAATGTTCAAGTGGTTATGGTCATAAACCTCCTTAGTCTCGTTCACATTAATCCTAAAGCAACAGAACGCCCACTAGCCAAGCAAGATACACTTCAGAATACAAAGGTCAATAAAAGAAACCCACTAATCAAGACGTCACCGATGAAATGAGGGTCGCCAACCTATCGGGCGAACACACTTCATGCGTGTCAGTGAGAACTTGGAATGTCGAGGTTCATATTCCGTTGCTTCATTGAAATTGGCGAAAACGCTTGGTGTTTCATCGTCATATTACCAGCAATTTGGCTTCACAGCCAACAGGTCCCAACTATTGTCAAGGTGTTCGAGTGACTGGTCGTGGTTGGCTCCCTCCACATCCTCGGGGTTTATACGGACCATTTTTTACGGAGAAAACTCCACTGGGACAGTAAACAGCCTCACCCGAATAAGAATCGGTCGGAACCGACGATGCTTTTCGCGACATCCAGTGCCACCACGGAATCTCAGATCCTTAGGCATAGGAGCGCGTCCACATAATCGATCCAAACCTCAACCTATCCGACGTCACCACAAAGGTCAATAGTCTTCTCCAAAGTTCAATAAGTCTTATGTTCCTTTCTTTAATACATAACCTTTTTTTATGAGATGGAATTCTGTTAAATATGTTTTGTGGTGTTAAACCGGCAATAGATTTCTTAGTTCAAGAGGACTACCACTTAAGAATACTAAATCATCCATAAAAGTTAATCCTGGTAAACCCACAATCACTGAAGACACACTGACGGTACACTAATGAAATATGAGTGGAGCTCTACTGCCTGCTAATGAAATGAGTGGTGGGTGATGTAAATAATGATAAAGAGAGTGGTAGAAAAAGGAGGGGAAAACAAGGGGGGAAATCTGCGTTTATATATTGCGTTGGTTGCAATTTGGTGCGGGGGTTTCCCAAGGTGCATATCGGGTGGCGACATGCGCGTGCATTGGCTGCGATTCCAAAAAAATATATAAGGACGCGATTCCCCACAGAATACCTTCTCATAATTTTTAGTATTTTCTTTCCTTTTCCTTTTCCTTTTCCTTTTCCTTTCCCGAGTGTGAAGTTGACATGAGTGGTTACCGCCGATTGAATAGTCTGGACCCCAAGCTAAATCATGGAATTGTCCAAAGTCCTTAAATTCAAGAGGACTAACACTAAATAATACTCAATTATTTAGGCTTAAGGATAACGGTGTACATCTGGGTTGCTTAGGTTTTACATGAAAATATCAAGAGAAATGAAGGCATGATAAACAGATTGTTTCTTCAAGTCAGGTTGCTAATAGAGGTATCAACCACGAATCAGCCCTCCGTTAAAAACTCCGCCAAGCGCACCAAGGCCACTAACAAGGACATAGTCCAAATCAAACATCAAATAGATCAAACAGATCAAAAAATCAAACATTTTTGCCCTTTTTTGCGCTTGTTTGCGGTATGCCTTCATGAGCTCCTGTTCGTCGCCGTGGCTTCCACTTGGACAAGTTCATAGTAACACTTTAGTGGTACTTTGGTGGTACTTTGGAGTACTTCAGGTGGCACTTTGGGGTACTTTAGGTGGTACTTCAAGCTAAAATATCTCCGATGGTTCAGAATTTTTCCAATACTGTTTGCGGCATTCTCATTTGAATTATCATCGTCTGGAAGTTCCAACTTCTCTTCGCGACTCGTGATCCACCGACTTGCTTTGTGAGAGATTAAGCCTCACCACCAACTACTATTCGAAAGTAGTCAATAAATACCAGTCATACGTTATAGCACATCGCATTCAGAAGAAGTTTCCAGTAATTACAGTGGTAAAATAGTAGGACGGAAGTATGGAAAAAAAAAAAAA